>CM063505.1:34932071-34934571 GCA_032207245.1 Pardosa pseudoannulata | reverse complement strand
TGAATTAACATTAAAGTCTCACAGGGAAATCAGAAACTAATTGTTTCTTGTAACTACTTATATTACTGTTAAACTTATACCATAAAGCTTTTAGGTTTGTTTTTCTTTTGTGCATATTGTGTGTAAAAAACTTTTGAAGTTTCCATAGACTTCTACTTATAATTAAGTAGAACCTCTTAAGATTGGTATAATTAAAATATTGAAATTATGATTTATTATAAACAATGCTGTTTTGTTAGCTCCCGAATTAATTTTAAATGTGAACTACCGTTTTTCTTTTTTTTATTTATATAATGCTCTATCACCATTATAAATTTTCTCTAGTAACTATGATCAGCAAAAATTTATTGCCCTTATGGTGTTAATATTCTTTATCAATCAAGGACATGGGTAGACTTCATACCACATTATTCTGATAAGCAGAAGATATATTTTACAAATGCTAAAAATAGCAAATAATATTGTGTTGTAATGTTCTTACAACAATAACACCAGTGTTCAGTTACAAGGGGAAAAACAGTAAGAATATAATACTTTATATTGAGATTCATACAATTATTCTGTACGTTCATTTACAAATTGCTTCTTGGTTATCATATATCATAATCACCAATGATTTATGTCTTATATTTACACCATAATTATTACAATTCTCTTTATAACGTGTAATTTTTCAGTTACAAGATTAAATCATTAATAGAGGCCTAGGTGACTGTAAATATTATTTAATCTTTACCTCCATAAAAAGACACAGAAGAGCAGGCAGGGGCTTTCCTCACGCGATGTGTCGGTCCTTCAGTGGGTCCAAAGGATCAGGCAGGGGCTTTCCTCATGCGGTGTCGGTCGGGGCGCACGAGACGAGTTGGTCCTGGTGAGCGGGGCTAAGGACTCTTGTCCCACTTCTCTCAAGTCCCGACTTCAACTCTTCTCCTTAACTTCGTTTCCAAACTCCTCACCTAGGTTTTAACGCCCCATTTTTTTTCCTTTCCAATCGCTTGTTTCGGGAAATTTTCCCACATCTGCACCCCCTTCGGAAGTGCAGGTGGGCTCATTAAAGTAGCCCCTTTTGTGCAAGCTGACATTATTTTTTAGCCCCTGCTCCCATAACTCACGGTTACATCTCTGTGCGAGCTTGACCGTTACGCTGCCATTCCGTGATCTATACCTTCTCTGCAGGAGTCCCTAAACTAGACGTGCACAATTGGAGTTCTAAATTCGTCTAGGAAATTGCTGTGCATGCACCTGCAGACCACCGTAGGAAAGTACTTAGGTACATATTGACTAATCTGTAAGACGACAGTAGAATATTACCATTGTTAAAGGAAGCTTAGTGCCTTTTTATTTTTTCATTAAGCTATTTTGAACAAATCGCAAATATTTTATATGTCTCTTATAGAATTATTACTGGAGAAAAATAACAATTCTGATATGGCATATATACTGTTATATGTGAAAGAATAACAAAAAAATTAGATTATCTGCACATCCATTACATATACTTTTGAAGTTTGTATTACAATTTTCTAGCTTGTTAACTTCGAATGAACTTTACAGTAATTAATTCGGAAGTGATTTTTACAAATACTTTAACCATTTATTTTTAATGCTAATTTTATGGTAAATATAAATACAATAAGCTGTTAATAGTTGGTAAATATTTTATATAGAAAAGTAAGGTGAACATTATGCAAAAGTTGGGTGCTACTCATAACGCTCTAACTCAAAAATAAATCAAAATAATGTTGTTTTGTAAATTTGATAATGTTTCTTATTCTATCCATCACGAAATAAATCAGTATCTTGATGATTTAATATGCATATATATGCAGAGCTATGGGAACTCAAGTACAATACTTTTAGAAGTATCTAATAAAATTTTAAAAATTAATTATTTAAAAAGGTGCAAATCGAAACCTAATTATTCTTAAACCTTGAGTGTGGTTTATTCCTTGAATTTATGTTTGTGCAACGTACTTTTAAAGTTTCAGATTATTTGAAATTTTAACTTTGGAGCTATGCTGTTTTGGTGCAGTTAAAAATATGAAAAAAATTAATTTAGAATATTTATCAATATATTAGAGAAATTTGTTCATTTTTTATTTATAAAATTATAATTAATTTTAAATTAATTTTCTTGTCTTATTTTTAATTGAAAATATAATTAACACTTAGGACTTAGGTGTTATTCAAATTTTCATTTTTGTTTAAATTCTTACAGAAGTTCAAAATCTTATAGTTTCTAGTTTCTTGTAGCTACATATGTTCTTATTTAATTGATACCCTAAATGTTTTAATCTTATTTTCCTTTTGTATGAGAAACTGTTAAAGTTTTCATACACTCCTACTTACAACTAAGCAAAATTGTTACACTTTTTTATGATTAATGTATTTAAATAGTTAAATGATAAGTTATTATAGACCATGCTGTTATGGTGACCCCCGAATTTAATGAATTATAAAATGCCAAGTTCTTTCTTTTATTTATACTGTACTCTAGCAT
>CM063505.1:34907071-34917071 GCA_032207245.1 Pardosa pseudoannulata | reverse complement strand
TAATCAAAGCGTAATATAATTATATAAGCCCAAATTAATTACATAATTGCTATTTGTTTAGCTCAAGACATAGTTTTTTTTTTTCAGTTTTCTCAAAGTATTAATTTGTGATGTCTGTCAGTTTAAAAATACATGCGCGATATTTCATAGTAGTGATTTATGAATATATACCTGTAACTGTCTCTGCGTATGTATATATTGTAGCGTTTTCAGCTCTAAGTGTGCTGGAAGAAGATAGCAGAGGCTTACGTACAAACTAAGATCTTTATTAAAAACACAAATAATACACAGTCTAATATTCGCAGAATGATTTTGATATACACAATGAATGATAGTTCTAGAGCGGATTTCGTTGCACTACAAACACCAGACAAGATTGGGGAACTATCAATGTCTCGCAGGTCTCAAGCCGCTGCAGAAATACAGGCTACTTATTTTAGCCACTCGTTGGTTTTTTGTTTACTTTGTATACAGAAACTGCTATTAACCTACATCTAACTGAAACATTATGTCAGCCGCGATATCACGTAAGTATTGATGGGGAGTTAAAACTCGTAGCTCCGTGATCGTTGATCGTTACAGGAATGACCCAATAGTCGCTGTTCCAATACGGAGAGATGGGGCGGAAGAGTACTCTCACATTCACTCTCAAGAACCTATCAGTAGAATTCACAAGAAAACTCGATCGGATAAAAGTGAACCTGGGCCATAAACTCCGGTCTTTTTATACTGTCGTCTGCCTGACAAATTTCTTCTCAGCTTTTCGAACACCTAGCAGATGTGACGTAGTCAGGCACCATTGCGATTCTTTAGAACTACTAGCCAGACACCTGTAGTCAAGTCAGGTTCCAAGGAAATTATAGTATTTCTCAGAAGTTAAGAGGTATCTCTATAATCCATAGAGCATTATTAATCTGTTTCTCTGGTCAAGCATCTGGAGAACAAGGAAAAAAATCTTGGTGCTTCGATTACAATATAGAATGTATCTGTCGTTCCAGACTCTTCGGGGTGCCATTGATATTGACACTGAAGACATTTTACTTACACACTACTGAATTTCTCAGACAGAGTGATAGAAATAAATATGAGTGCCAACAATCAACTATTTAGTATCCTATTCTCTTCAAAAGAAGGTCTTGTCACAAGGTAACGATGAGTTCAGTTCAAGTGTAGGAAGAGACGCGTTGGCTCTTCCTACCAGATAACGTTTTTTCTCAAGGTAATTTTTCTCACGATGAAGTCTGTATCTGGACGAAATTCTTTACTATATATGTATATATATATATATATATATATATATACTTTATTGACAAATATATAGTAACTATACGTTTCAATGTATTTATACATTAACACTTTATGCATTTATAATAATCTGGATAAAACACTAAAATATGAATAAAATTGAATGCATAACTTATATATATGTGTGTAAACCAGAGGTTTTTTGAGCGCAAGGCACAAATAATTATTGTAGTCCTTATTATTTTTAATTGTCCGGGCTTGCTGTGTAAGGAGAAGCTTAATTAGCTAGAATAATTGAAGTTTATGCAGTCGTGCTATTCTGTTAAGAAGAACAGACCGATTTCGTAGCTAAACTTAAACTTTATCCATTAGTTCCTAAAAACAACATCTATACCAGTCAACAGAATACGAATGAATGATCATGAAAACGCGTGTCGGAACAGAGTTGGACCACAGAGCTAGACGGAGACGAAATCTTTCCGAGAGAAAGTGGTTTAGTCGGCGAATTTAAAAAAAAAAGTAACTTAGTTCGGATCGGAAAAACTGAGCCATTTGCCAGCGGCAGCTCGGAAATGCGGCGAATGGACAGAAAATTTACATTTATTACACACAAAGCTTTGGTAAATGGGTTGGAAGAATTTCAAGTCGTGAACACTCATTTAAATACGATATCTTGTAGCTGGGAAGATAGATTCGAAGAAAATAGAATGGTAGAGAGGAGAATTTTTTATAAGATTTTAAAATCAAATGATTTTTATATATTACATATATAGAGAGAGATAAAGAGTTATACATATATCGTTGACATTTTCTTAAATAAGCAAATGACAAGTGTCCTGGCTTTCTAGTGTCCAATCGATTTGCCACCAACATACAAGTTTGGCTGGCCCAAATGGCATTTGAAACAACAGATCATATTATATAAATTATATTATCTTTATAAAGTATTTATCTTTCTTCATACATGTAATTTATTCATGATCCAATGCATTATTTTAAACCACGCAAAATCTTTAAAACCTTTCATACAGTCTTAGAGCTTGATTTAAAAGGAAATTCTTTTAGTGAAATAATTAATATATAAAGTTTCAACGTTGCTAGATAACATCTCTAATTTTTTATGGTATGCAGATAGCACGCGTATTTATTGGTTGTTGTTTATCTAAGAATCAAACATGTTAATTTGACATTATCGAAAGTAGTTAGTTGCCTCCTTGATGCTAACGTAATTAACCTATGTAAATGGCGTGTATTCTTTCATTCCAGGAATAAAGAGAGAGCCAGAACAACGTTTTCTTCGGTGTCAAAGTATTGAGATAATTAATATGCAGGCTAAAGCCAACCTCGATTAATAACCGTGCCTCTGAGTTTGTCACTCGTCAAATAAGTTCTGTAAAGGAAGACCGAACTTAAAGACGACTTTGTAAAATGCTCAAAGTAATCCTTCATGCGCTCCCGAGTTTAACGTCTTCATAACCGCATTAGAGGAAATAAGTATTAGACAATAAGTATTTAGCGGGGATATTTAGGTACCTATTAATTTACTTCAGTAAATTGAGAAAAATTGTTAACAAGCGCTTTAAAAATTAATTTTCATATCAAGAAATAAGTTTATTGGAAAATAATTAACACTTGGCATGCGGGTATATTTCACCACAAACTTATGCGTGCAGCGGGCGTTTTTTCGTGAATTGTGTGAAAGTTTAGTTATTAAATAAGAGATTTGAAAAAAAATCTTCAATTTTACAACTCCTCTTCAACCTCCACTCAAAATACAGTTTCTTTTAAGTCAAAGAGTTTTTTGCTGGATGAGATCCCGCCTACCATCCTCTTATTTTAAATTAATTTTACAATTTACACTAAATCACAAATTTGTGATGAAAATCACACTCAGTTTATTTAATTTGTGATTAAGTGAATGTTTCAGTCTATTTAGTATGAATGTTATGTGTTTCCTTTGTGTTTTCTTTGTTAATTCAATTAGATTTTAAATATTCAATTTTTGTAAACTTTTTCCTCAAAATGTTGTTTTTGTTTATGTATCAATTTGTTGAGTTACGATCCCCTCGCCAGATTTCAAACGCCACGCTGCAAGCACGCCAATTTCGCCAAATGTGGTTGAAGCACCAACAAGATCCATGATTAGAAACAGGAGAGTGGGCTAAGAAGAGGAGTTGAAAAAAATCGCAGTAAATCGAAAACTACTTTGTTTTTATGAACGAAACTTTTTTTTTATTTTACACTTTAATATATACTGTATGATTATTTAACAAAAAAAACAACATTTTTACAAAATCAGAAAAATAAACGATTTTTGAAATTTTACAATGTATTCAAAATATTTTTTCATGATAAGTACAAATAGAACTATTTATTATCAATTTTGTATTCAACAATAAAAAAAAACTAAGCTTCAAATTGACAAAACTCGACTTGTACGTTCTGGAGCTAGGAATTCGATTGAAGACGAAATAACGCAACACCGAGTGGCTCGACCGTGTAACCACATGTGGTAACGTGTAGTTATGATTGATGGCTATTCAGTCTCGGTTACATTTTGTAATTAACGGATATGTGTAACAAGCTCAGATCTTCATAGGATTTGAATGCCACAACAACTTCCTACAAGTAACATTTCGATGAGATCGGGTTAATTCTCTATGTCGTAATCACACGTAACACATTATATGCCGGTACGTTTCGCAGCGGAATTCTACCGGGAGAGGGTGTCATATAACAACATGTAACCACAAGACAGAGTAGCTCGACAATCATAACTTGTGGAAAGACAAAATGCAAAACGTTGCATAGCAACGCAAACGTCACACATATAATATCACACATAGATATAATTATACGTATTTAGTTGATTTGTGGTGGTGTGTAACAACATGGTTTGTTTGTGGGTACAAAAAATAACGGTATATACAAGAAAACGAAGCCGAATGTACTTGTCTACTACATAGATTTTAGAAAAAATTAGACCAAAAACTAGTTTTTACATCAGTCGATTCGGAGCCACAGAAAGGGAAAATATTAAAACTATATAATACTTTTTTTCATATTTACGATACTATTGTAAATTTATGCACTCAAAAATATTTTTTTTGTTTACAAAAGTCTTATGGTTGTTATTTATATATTTGCTATTTATATATTTGTTTATATATTTCAATATAAAATACGAAAAGTTGGTTAAAAAAAATTAAATAATTTTCGATCTATTCAGATTTAACTGAATAACTAAATTTACGCTCAAAAACGCCCGCTCCCGGTACAATTCCGCTGCGAAACGTACCCGCACATAATGTGTTAAGTATGATTACGACATCGAGAAGATCTCATCGAAATGTTACTTGCAGGAAGTTGTTGTGACATTCAAATCCTACGAAGATCTAAGCTTGTCACACACATCCGTTAATTACAAAATGTTCTTCCACTGTAATAAACAAATATTCTTTCATATATGATTAAAAAAAATATTAAACACCTAGATGCCAATGCGAAGCAAACAAAAGTGAATAAAAATAATAAACGAAATAAAGATCTGATGAATAGTAGCTTTGCAGGCTAATAAAGCATGAATCTCGGAGGAAAAAAGTTTAAAAACTCTAATTAATTAACAATTGTTTAAATAACTCTCATTAGAGAATTTATAGTAATCTTGTGTGGTAATTAAATCAAAAGTCTATTCAAAAGTTTCGAATCTTAGCGTGGGGAAAAAACTAAAAAAAACTAAGGATTTCTAAATGAATTTATGCTTTTTAAAAACTGAAATTAATTAAATGGGCTCCGATATGTTTTCTCTAGAATCAAAAATTAATATTCCCTCCTAGTGATTATCGTTAAATCTTTCTGCAGGAATTCAATTAGATATGAAAATATCTTTCATTTTTTTCAGTCTTATTGAAACAGGGCAATTAGCGATGTTTAGAGTCGCTTACGTTTCGGTGAGAGTGAAAGTTAATCAAAATGATTCGTGGTATTTTTAAAGTATATAGACTTTTAATTATATTTCTTCTGCAAATAAACTGTTGCATATAAAAAAAGCTTTCAGTTCAATAATTAAAATTATCTTCTGTAGCATAAAACAAACTCTTAAATTATAAGCAAGCTTCAGAGTTTTGATGTGAAAGATTGTAGAACGTTAAATTTTGGTTTTGTTCTTTAGTTGCAATCTTAAGTTATATTATAGAAAAGTTTTATATCCAAGAATTAGAAACAATTATATTTCCTCATCCGTATAGAATTTTTTTTATATTCAGATTTCGAAATATTCTGAAATTTCTGTAAAGTATTTTTCTTTATCATTCGTATAGTTCAGTATATGATGAAACTGTTTGAACAAATCTAAACCTTACTGAAATTTAACTTTATGTAGTTTCTGTTCAACTAAATTTGCTTAAGGGGATAAAACAATCTCAATTTTTAAAGTATCTAACTCAGGGGTCGGCAACCTGTTTGTCCTTAAGGGCGCAATACTAAATTTGAAAATCACCGAGGGCGCATATTTTACAGATAATCAACAGGTATAAATAGGCATTAAAAAAACAGATTTTTATAACTTTTTTTTTTGGTGTCATACCTAATGATACATATAATTCAGTGTGAAACTTGAGTGTCTTGCAACGTGTTTATAGCTGAAACTATTTCTTTTTTATTTTTAAATTCTTCAAAAAGTGAATCAGCAGCTTCTAACATGGCTTCTTTCACTAATTCCCCATCTGTAAATGGTTTTTTATTCTTAGCTAGCAAATGCGATATTTTATATGACGCGATCGTTGCTGCTTTATGTTGTTGCAGTGATTTAGTAAAAAAACTTTGCTGGTTAGTTATTGAACATTTTAAAGAAATAATTTTTTTTCTTCTAATTTCAGAGTTCATTGGATAGTCACTATCAAAATTGGTATGAACGGTCTTAAAATGTCGTTCAATATTACTTTTCTTGGGAATCGCAACACTATTATTACACAACAAACAAATACACTTCCCTTTGTAATCAACGAAACAATATAGATGTTCCCATTCATCTTTAAAATAATATGTTCTTTTTCTTTTACATTTATCCATGAAAGGTTTTGAAAGAAAAGAATTATTTCGGATTACTTGGTAGTTTTGAATGCACGGTCTACGCGTGGTCTATTCGAAATACGATCACACACTAACAAAAAATACGTGCGTGTTATTAGATAAGCTCAAGGTTAGCAAACTGCTAATCTATGCACAATCCTAAACTCAACTGACTACTTGCTGTATATCGCCGTTTGACAAGAGTAAGTAAATCGCTCCGGCTATCATACATTTACATTAGTCCAGCGAGGGAGCATTAAAAATCGATCGGGGGCTCCATGGCACCCTGATCTAGCTTTTACCTACAATTTTGATAGGAATATAGGTAATGACTTTACATAAAATATATCTCCTTCATCATCTTGGGTACTATAGCCCATAACAAACCAACTCCGTCTCAATAAGTGTTTGCCAACTTCATCTATTCGGTGAAATGGTTTTTCAATGGTTTTGTTACACCAAGTGGCTTCAAGTCCTTCTCAGTTGCATCCAGCCACCTAGTTGGTAGACGACCCTATTTTATATTTTTTCTGGTTTAGATAGTTATTTTATGCAGAGCTTTGGTATTATGATAGACAAAGGTGTCCCAACCATCGAATGCGATTGGCTTTAATCACATTAACTATGGTTGTATATGTTTTAGATATAACTCGTCATTATATATGGTTTGCCATTTATTGTTTCCATAAACCGCTTCAAAGATTCTTCTAAGCATCTTACTTTTCAAAAATCAATTTTTTTTCTCAAATTTATTAGGGTACCATCACTTCCTACCATATAAGATCACAGGCCGTAAAAGTGTTTTATAAAAGCTATTTTTTGTTTAAGAAATCTGCTTTTTAAAACTGACTTTTTAATCCGAAACATAAAATATATAAGACACTAAAATTTAGATGATAAAAATTCTTAATTAAAATCCAAAATATTTTCATAAAATTTGAGTTATCCAATGATATTCATTAGTGTTAAAAATTTCTAGAAAATTTTTTTTCTTAAAATTCATTACTGAAGATATGAAATGATAATTCGATTGGATTCAGTCAGAAAATTATCATGATTTTTGTTTATTTTTTTTTCTTGCGAATCATAAATGTTTCTGTGCCAAAAATCCTCATAATAACAGCTATAGCTACTAAAATGCAGTGGATTTTATTTTTTTGACAAAATTCCTCATATTAACACTTGTAACTTCCGAAGAAACACAAATATTTATATGCCAAAATTTCTCATACTATAGAATTAAGCTATAGCTGCCAAAAAACAGCATATATTTATTTTTGGGGAAAAATCCTCATAACAAATTACCTGAATTCTAAATAATGAACTATAACTCCCTTCTTTAGACTAAAGTCTTAAAAATTTCTAGAGAAATTTTCTTTAGGAATTCTTGCTGAAGGTATGAAATGTAAACTCGACTGGATTATTCAAGTCAGAAATTCATCAGGTTTGTTTTCTTCACAAGTAAGAAAATGGAACTTCCTTCGAATTTACTAACTGAATACAATGTTCATCATCTAACTGTGACTGATAAAACTGTGAATAATAACGTAATTAGACATTCTTTTCACTTTCGAAATAAAGCACAAAAGGATTAGTGACCTGAATCCTAAATAAGGAAATTTAAAATGAACCATCATTCCATTCTTTAGAAGTTAGTGATAAAAATTTCTAGAGAATTTTTTCCTTAATATTCTTGCTGAAGGTACGAAATGATAATTCGATTGGATTCAGTCAGAAAATTATCATGATTTTTGTTTATTTTATTTTCTTGCAAATCATAAATGTTTCTGCGCCAAAAATCATTATACTAACAGCTATAGCTACTAAAATGCAGTGGATTTTATTTTTTGGACAAAATTCCTCATATTAACACCTGTAACTTCAAAAGAACCACAAATATTTATATGCCAAAATTCCTCATACTACAGAATTAATCTATAGCTTTCAAAATATAGCAGATATTTATTTTGGGAGCATAAACCCTGATATCAAATTACATGAATTACAAATAATGAACTGTAACTCCCTTCTTTAGAATGAAGTATTAAAAATTTCTAGAAAACTTTTCATTGGTAATTCTTCCTGAGGGTATGAAATGTAAACTCGACTGGATTATTCAGTCAGAAATTTATCAGGATTTTTTTTTCTTCACAGGTAAGAAAATGATACTTCCTTCCATATTTACTAAGTGAATATAATGTTCATCATCTAACTGTGACTGATATAAAACTGTGAATAATAACGTAATTAGACATTCTTTTCACTTTCGAAATAAAGAACAAGAGGATTACTGACCTGAATCCTAAATAAGCAAATTTAAAATGAACCACCATTCCATTCTTTAGAAGTTAGTGTTTCAATTAGAAGTTAGTGTAACAATTTCTAGAGAATTTTTTCCTTAATATTCAAATATCCAGTCAGATATTTATCATGTTTTCTTATTTAATTTATATTCTTGTGTAAAGCGGGAATTAGCACCGTTCCCTGACACGCAACTAGTTTCTGTAATTATTTATACTCCAATCATGTTTTGTTTTGAAAGTTCTGAATCGCAGTTCTCGAGTGAAAAGTGTTTTTGTAATTCTTTCTAAAATTTATTCTGCCGACAGCTTTGTTTTCACATTTTCTTGCGAAAACAGAACACGTACTAATCCCGACGTATCTCAACAATTGTTGGCAGAGGAGAAATAGTATTTAATATTCCGGTGAAAATTTCTATTTTAAATGAATTAACGTTAGTGACCAGATCTTCTGAAGCGTTGAGAGGAAACACGTTTTCGAGCTTTTCTGGCAATTCTAATCTTTGTTTTTATTTGAAAGTAATTAGTTAATAGTTTCTTTAGCTCTTGTTAATCATTTAAATTGGAAATACTATATCTTTATTCAACTCGAGTTCTTTAACAAAATTGTTTGTGCATATCATTAAATGGTAATATAATGGATGCAAAGATTGACACTGTTTATTTAATAACATAAGGTTATATCTGCGTTAAAAATGACATAAGTACTATTATTACAAATACACGATTTTGATTATTATCACATTAACCCTGCTGTTCTGTTCGTATTTACTCAACGTATGTAGCGTTCGGGTGAATGTGACCCGAATCAGAAAACTAATATTTCTTGCAGTAAATGATAGGTACCATTTAATAAATGGTTTAAACAATATTCATGTAAATCTAAAAATACATTCAATAATATAAAGTATCTATAAAAACTACAGAAAATATGTGAAATTGAAACTTACAATAACAATATAAAGCATTTATAAGAATAAAAAGAAAGATATATTGGAAATTGAAAGTTATTTTTATAAACAATTTGAACAGTAGTATCTTACATGCGATTTTGCAAATATGATTCTTACAATTGTGTCCTAATATATTAGTTTTGTTGACTTTGTTTGATTGACAGGGCTTCCTTTTTTTCAAGTTGGCCGTAGAATGAAGTATTCTTAGCAGATCCCGATAGTATGTTTTCCTTTTTTCTCTGTATTCATTTAACTATTTTTATTGAGTCCAGACTTCTTGGTAGGTATGGTCTTGCTTCAATGTGTGGAAAAATGAGTAATTTTCCCAGTTCTTCCAAAAATAGTCTTCGTTTAGTTATTTTGTTTCCGTTCCATTCACTATGTATTGAAGTACATAGAACAAATGGAATATACGCAGAAGTATCAAGAATT
>CM063505.1:34879571-34902071 GCA_032207245.1 Pardosa pseudoannulata | reverse complement strand
GATAGCGTCTGCTGAGCGACCAAGAGTGCCCCCCCTTTATCTCCCCGTACCTGATTACTCGAAGCAGTGACGATTAAGAAGATGATTCCTGTAACGATCAACAATTCACTGTATATACCATCTTTATCTTATCTGTGAACTTTAACATATTTGTATTTCTAATAAAGATCTTTACTCTGTACATAGGCTTACGCTATCTTTTTTCCAGCTTACTTAGAGTTGAGTACGCTAAAATATATAAATATCACATTATTTTATCCAAAGGAATCATTCATACCTAACTTTATTAATACTCTCTCCTATGAAATTTTTCATAAAAATATTTGTACTTCTACTACGTAATTAAATTTATTCATATTTCAAAAAGTAAATGAAACCTTATAAAAACGCGACTCGATTTACGTGTTCAAGTGCATTCTTTTAAAATGCAATATTTATTAATACAGTTTCAAAACACATTTTTAATTTGCTTTGTTGACTCAATACCATTTCGCTGTTATGAGCAAAAATAAATTGCATTACAAAATCTCTTCCAGAATATTCTATCTAAATATTTTCAAAACATTGCCGTCAGTCAAAAACCCACTGAACCGTTTTGCATTCAGTTTAAAACTCCACTTTAGATAAAAGCTTTTGTCTTCCGCTGATTCCTTTCATTAGAATCACCCATGCACGCCATTCTTAAATTCATAAAATAATAATAAACTAAACTTATTCTGTGTCATTTTCTGAACCTCTTCATCGTTTACTAACGCCATCTTTGATCAGCTCGAAAGGGGAAATCGTTAATTAAAGTGTCGGAAACACCAGTAAAAGACCACAATGAAATTTCCGATTTTTCCACATACTCCTGAAGTAAGCAGGGCAAAAAAGGGAGAGTATTTCTTCTAAATGAAAAGGTAAGGGTAATTACTTTCATTCTTTTGTCCATTTAAAATATCGGAGTATTTTAAGTACCTAGTAATAACCTTTTAATTACATTTCTATACACGCCTAAGTTACATACGACCAAAATAAGCACTTAAACACAATAAACCTTTTATTTTTACTTGAAATTAAAAAAACAATCCTAACTGACAATTCATTTCCAGATTGCTTTTCCTTTTGAATTTGCACACCATTCAAAAAGGCCAGTGAACCAATGTATGAAAAATGTCAAGTGTTAAAGCCTTTTAACATATGTAACTGTATGCTCTAAAAATGCTATAAATTCAATTTGTAATTCTTTGTCCTATTGAAGAATGCATATGTTTCTTGTGCGATAGTAAAAAAAATCTACTAAACAAAGATCTAATTATTTCTCAACTTTAACCAAAATAAATTGGTTGAATATATTTCACTATCGCACGAGAAATCCATGCAGTCCTCATCGGCATATGGAATCCTAAACTGAATATGTTACTTTTCAACTCGTACATGTTTACGCATCAGTTTATGCCTTTTTCTTGTGAAGAATGGACATATTTCTGGTGTTACAGCTAAAAGGTTTCAACCAATTGATTCAAGCTCGTGTTGATTTATGAGAAGGCCATTAATCGGTTGAAAATTCATCTTCTATCACACGAGAAATCCATGCAATCCTCATCTGGATATGAAATCCTAAACTGAACATGTTACTTTTCAACTCGTAGATGTTTACGTATTCCTTTATGATTTTTCTTGTTAATAATGGACATATTTCTGGTGTTACAGCGAAAAGGTTTCAACCAATTGATTCAAGCTCTTGTTGATTTATGATAAGGCCTTTAATCGGTTCAAAAATCTTCCGCTATCACACGAGAAATCCATGCAATCCTCATCGGGATTTGAAATCCTAAACTGAATATATTACTTTTTAACTCGTACAAGTTTACGCATTAGTTTATGCCTCTTTCTTGTGAAGATTGGACATATTTCTGGTGTTACAGCGAAAAGGTTTCAACCAATTTATTCAAGCTCGTGTTGATTTATGATAAGGCCTTTAACCAGTTGAAAAATCTTCCGCTATCACTCGAGAAATCCATGCAATCTTCATCGAGACATGAAATCCTAAACTGAATATGTTACTTTTCAACTTGTACATGTTTACGAATTAATTTATGCCCTTTTCTTCTGAAGAATGGGCATATTTCTGGTGTTACAGCTAAAAGGTGTCAACCAATTTACTCAAGCTCATGTTGATTTATGATAAGGCGTTTAATCGGTTCAAAAATCATTCGCTATCACACGAGAAATCCGATTTTTTCGACTTGAAAAGAAATCCTAAACTGAATCTCTTGATTTCTCAACACTCACATGTTGACAAGTAAGAAGTCCGTTAATCCATAATTCATTCTTTGCAAGCATAATATTAGAATAGTGCATCACGGCATTGTTTAATCCAAATAGTTTATTGATTACGACACAATGAATGTCTAAAATAAAATTACGCATCCACCAATCCTATACTTATTATTATCAAGGATAATAATATACGTTAAAAATTATAGAGAAATCAGTAAAAGTTCCATAATATTGGAATAGCCGTTCAAGGCGTTGTTTGCACCAAATAGCTTAATATATTTACAACGAATGAATATGTGAAAAGGTATATTATTTAATCGTCTACAAAAATATATTATGTCTCACTAGAAAAATGTTTCCAACTGTGCATCGTCTTTAAATTGAAGAAAAAGTAAAAAGTGGTCGTTTACTCAAAGTTAATCCCAACTGAACTAGCATCCAAATAATAGACTCCGTAAGTTCCAAGAATAATTACTTCAGTGAATTAAAATGACTTTATCTTGAATATAGAGGTTTACGAAATGCCTTATCCTCCTTTAAAATTTTACAGACACAACTTATAAAACCCAAATGACTAATAAACAAAAAAAGTTAAGTAGTCTCCATTTCGGAAAACAAAAATTGAGTTGTAGAATCATTTTTATTCATTTTGGTTGGTTTGTGTTCCTAAGGTGGATTTTTGTTTTCTACATGAAAACTAATTTTTATCTTTGTGTTTTCAGTTTATTCATAATAAAACCTAATAATATGCGTAGGATTTTCTAGAAAAGATAGCAAAAACTTATTTTCAGCTCATATATAGGAGGACGTGTTTTGTTGAACTGTTGAAAGCAATATGACTATCATTATGGTATCAATAGCCTACCCCATTATCCCCAGAGGTGCCTTTATCTAAGTATAGAATTTTTTTAAATTAGTTTTAAGTATAAAATTCATAGAATTTAAAGAGGCAAAAGTACGTAAATGTCACTTTATAAAAGGGGTAATTTGATATTCTCAATTCACCGTATGAGTTGCATGACCTCCACGATTCTTCTTTTCTTTGTACGCTTCTTCGTATGAATATACTTATATGTAATTTTTTAAAAGATATAACAAGACGTGTTAAAAAAGACTATACTAACACAGATTAATCAAAGTAGACATAACATCAGTACAAAGTTTGGTTTGGAGAGCTACGGTCTACTTTTTGCAACTAGATGGCTAATGAGACCGGGATCTACTGCTTAAAGCCGATTCCGAATGCCTACGAACATCCATGCCACTGTGGGATTCGAACTCATGAACTCCAGTTCCGAAGGACAGCACCCTAACCATTCGTCCATCGTACAGCATTCTAGTACAAAGATTAAAAGGCATCGCGGGAATATTAAATGTCGAAAAAAGTTTTAAAAATTATAAATTATAAAAAAATAATAAATTATTGTTGAAGTTAAATCTCAGCACATTCAAATAAACATGATTTTTTTTTCTTTCAAATCGTATGTTATCGTTCACGTTTCAGAACTAACTCATCGATCAAAATTCATAACTATTAAAAAAACTTATTAAAAATACCAAGTACTAAAAATTTAATTTTATTCATCAGCGCAGTCTATGAATGATATATTCATTCTAAAATATCTTTACCTTCTGATGCTTTTATAGAACAAATAGACTTACAAAAAATGCTTCGATATCCGATAAATCATCATCCTTTCGGCAAAATCAATGTTCTTAGAGCATTCTTTCGAAGTTGGTTAGTTCATTTGGAGCTCTCCTTTCTTTTTTAACTACACGAGGGATAATGAGACCGGGATCTGCTACTGAAAGCCGATTCCAAACGGCTACGAATATGTATGATAACAATGGGATTCGAAACAACGAGCTCTGGTTAATAAAAAATCGGTTCTCTATTCATTCGTCCTTTGCTCGGTGCATTTTTTAGGGGCTTGGAAATAGTAAAAAGTCACCAGAAACCCAATGTGAAGTACATTGTGGTAAGGAAGCAATTGAAAGTCCAAATTTTACCATCACAACCATAAACTTGTGATATGATGCGATGGTAATGGTAAAGTAGCTCTTTATTCTACAGGATCTCATTTCTTTCTCTTTTTCAGCAAATCTACCCGATCACGTACTACAACAACGTGACGAGCATCACCGCCTATTACTGCTGGGACTCTACAGACGACGTGGCTTTCCAGATCGCTGTGTACCAGCTGGTCGCAATGTTCGTAGTCCCCGCGATATTTATGACCTGCTGCTACATATGCGTCATACGAGAGCTCTGGAGCAGCACCAGAACAGTCGCAGCCATGACGAGACCCAACGAGTGAGTTACCTCACCATTTCCTTTGGGGTTATTAACAATATGACTTTGTTCGTTGTCTAACAGCATGTTTCAGTGCAGAAGAAATTCCCAGACATTCAAATATTGTCTTCCCAGTATCTATTTTAACCCTCTCACTTACGTCTATAAAAATTAAAGGAAAATCATTTTGTGATTTATTATTCTTAAAATGTTATTGTACATTACGTAAAGTAAAAAATTTGTTCTGCGTGATTCCATTAACCTTTTAAAGGTCACCAACGTAAATTCTTTAGAACTTAATGAAATTAGTTTATAAATGTTATCAATCATTCTTATAATTATCAAATATATGAAATTTTTTCCATTCTTTAGAGGGGTTTGCTTTAGAGGATACTTAGGATTTTGAGGAGTGGTTTAACTGACAAATCTACTCCCCTGTACATCTTGAACATAATACTTTTTTTAAATTTTAATTAGATCGGAAGAAGATAATTTAAATATCCTTAAAATAGTATAATAAACAAAGAGCTTAACAATTTATAAGTGTGTTTTGGATACATATTTTTTGGGGGGTCATAATGAGAAAAATGGAATTACTGACTTTCCAGGTTTAGCAAATTTAAATACATATATTTCGAAAGGAAAAATAAATTAAATGTAGTGATATTATTAAACAAGTTTAAAACATAAAAAAACCCGAAAAAATTAACATATCTCCATAAAAGTAGAGAAAAAAGATGTTTAACAGGTGGTTTCGCTGCGGAACCATTGTCCACTAAAGGGTTAATCCACTAATGCCTACCGTCCCATTTTAGGTATGGTTAATAATAGTTTGTAGAAATTTTATTTCTTTGGAACAGGTTTTACCTTTCAAGGAACATTGAAGAAAACTATCAAAATTTCTTCTAATTTTTCCAGTATACTCTATTTATGCTTTTTCCTTTTAGATCGACATTTTAGAATTTTTACTTCAGGTGAACAAGAGTGTTTACAATCGGCTGGATGCCTAAATAATTCTATTCGCTTATTCTCGTATTACCAAGTTTAAAATTTCATTTCCATGAATCAAAACCCTAATTTTAAGAATTCTTTTCAATAATAGTTCTTGATAATGGAATATTTTATGTATAAGAACGATTTTGTTTTTTTAAAGGGTGATACAAGTACTTTTTCTGTATTTATTGAGAGGAGAGTATTAATCTATTTAATGCAAATAATCATTTTATTTGATCGAAAGAAATTTGTAAGAGATAGAAGATAAGCGTTAAAGGTGAATAAGTACTTCTAAAAAATACCCTCATAGTTGAAAAATATTTTTAGTTTCTTCTGTAAAAAAATATTCTATTAATATTTTCATAACTTCTTTAGCTATTTCAGTTCCTAAAAGGCAGTCACATTTAATATTCCTTTACATAATGACTAGTCTATGAATAGTTACCAACCACATTTGAATTTTTACTGATGAAAAAACAGACGAAAAAGTTGTATTTAATTCCTACATGTTGCTCTGTAAGCTTTGTGGACTTTATGAAACAGGATTTAAAAAAAAAATGTAAGCTTCAAACTATCTTGCAAGAAGATCCAAGTGCTTGTATTACGACCAAAAATATTCCATTTTTTTCTTTTAATTGTCCACTTATAGTAGAATTTTTTCGACTTAGAAGAATTATTCAAAGGATATAAAAACATACCTTGCAAAAAATCTGATACAGTTACTGGGATTTTTTCGACAAAAGAAAGCATTAAATAATATCTAATTTGGTCTACATAATAAAGTTTAAATTTGAAAAAACTTTCAGGCTTCTGAGGAATACCAAAAATGCACGTGTTTTATCTCTATGTTTATTAGGGAATGAGGTACTTTTAAACTGTTAAAGGAACAAGCCTTACTTTTAAGACTTTTTTGTAACTTCAAAAATTATATATTTAGAAAAACTGTATTTCTACAGACTTCTATTTAACTTTGTTCTTGAATTATGGGAAATCATCAGAAAATTTAGAAAAAAAGATCAGAATTTATCAGAAAATTTAGAAAAATAATTACCCAAATTTCTTGGATTAATTTTTTTAGTAATATTTACATACGCATAATATTATACTTTGGTTTTTATTAATACGAATATATAATAACGAAAAAAGATGCCTTTGTAGATCAATCAGCAGTTATATATTTCCTTATTTGTATGTTTTTTATCTATGGTATGAATTAACTATATAATAAATATGACACCAGTAACTATTTATGAAAAGTTGGTATAATGGGAAGTTCCGGTTCTGATAAAGCTAGTGTTCTGCAAAAGGAATATTTTGCCTTATGATGGCCGAATGGCGGAAGTACTGATCTTCGGTACTAAAATAAGCGGTTTCGAATCCCGCTCCTGGCATGGGTGTTAGAAGCCATTCGGGATAGCCTTTACGCACTAGGTCCCGGTCTTATTGGCCGTCGTGTTTCAAAATGGTAGACTGTAGTGTACCAAGCCAAAGACCTACAAGGAATTTTGAAAGTGACTTGAACTACCTAGTAAACACCCGTCTTCGTATGACGGGTGCAAATTATTGCTCTACATTCGAGAGACTTCTCTTAAAAATTGACGTGTTTAAATAGATGTACACACGAGAGAAATTTTAAAATTGTTTCACCTTATCTAATCTCAATAACAAAAATAAAAACCTTCAATATACTGTTCGCTAAGCAGTTAAACATTCATGCTTGTTTCATTTGCTGATATATTACAAAAGTCTATGATTAAAAACCGTCTAACCCCCGATACTAACAAAAGCTGAAAATTTCAAGTGATAAATTATTCTCCAAATAGTTAGTAAATCAATTGAATGGAAACAAAATCGACATTTATTATTGAACCAAGTTGAGATGTTTGAAATGTTTCTACCATTTACCGATTCATTACGAACACCATGTTAAACCCCGTTTAATTCCCAATGTTATTATGTTAACAAAAACCAGATTTTTCAATCTCTAAATTATTTACTAAACAGTTAATCAATTTTTAAAATTGGATAAAATGAAAAGTTAAAAATATTTCTTTTTTAACCAATTCATTAACAATCCCAGGTTAAACTTCGTCTAACCCCCAATATTAACAAACACCAAAATTTTCGAGATCAATATTAATCTCCGAAATGTTAAATACTATAACATAAAATATGCTTAAAATTAACTTTTGATATTGGATTTATTATTCGATATAATTATATTAATACATTTTTGGAAGTGGGATTACCTGTTACTAAATCAGAGACAGATATTGGCTGCTATATTAATAATATATTTAGAATTAATTGCAAAAAATTATTCATCATAAAAGATTTTGAACTTTTTCATAGTTTAAAAAACGCTAAAAACCTCTTAATCATTTTTTAAACAGACACTTATGATTATGAAGTAAGTTATACTAACGTTCATCCTTTTATCTAAATTTATTAAAAATCAAATACCTTCTTGAAAACAACTTTTCGAAGTTTTCACTTTACGTCATTTAGTTCTAATTTTGATGAAACTACTTAAAACCGCCTTATTATACATAGTTTAACAACAGACGCAGCTATTAAAATCAGCTATACCACTAATTAATAACTCATTTTCGTTCAATTAATTTATTTATCGCTTATTATGGGTTCATAAATACACAAAATATTTACAACAAGATTTAATCTAAATAATCTGATACGTGCTTTTATGCCCTAGGAACAACCTTGACTGTCGTAATCCCTTTTTTTATAATATATTCAAATACTCTCAAAAAGCACTAAACTATGTTTAAGTTAAGCACGTTTCTGTCTTTGACATCTGAGAAATTTTAATCTCTTGTATTTTTTTGAAGAGATTAAATGGGAAGACTTTATGTTTCGCTAGGCTTATAGAACAATGTGGCATTAAAATTTTTATTTACAGCGTTATTTTTAAAGATTATATTTGATTAGCATTATAATTGGAATTTAATGTGTATCCTTCTATATGTTAAACAAAGGGGAAGTACATATTTGATAGTATGAGGGAAGTTCAAAAAGTATAGAGCAATCGTTTTGAGAAAAAAATTTTATTCATAAAGTATAAAGGATAGACAATTTTAGTAAAGTCGTTTTGCTAAATACTTTTCCGTGGTCATTGTGGTTGTCGAAGTATTTGTTCCTGTACCGAGGTACCACGACGGCCAGCACGTGCATACACAACTGTGCAAGAAATTTCCAAGAATAATTTAGGTACAGCTGTTGACATCGAGTTTGAGGGACCCCTGCAGAGGAGTTATAGATCATGGAATGGCACAAGCGTAACGGTCAAGCTCTCACAGAGATATAACCGTGACTTAAGGGGGTAGGGGCTAAAAAATAATGCCAGCTTTCCCAAAAGGGGTTTTTAATGAGTCCACCTGCACACCCGAAGGGGGTGCAGATGTGGGAAAATTTCACCAACAAGCGATTGGCACAGAAAGAAGGGGGCGTTAAAACCGCCCCCTTCTTTGGGAAAGAGAGTAAAGAAAGAAGAGTCTAGATTGGGATTGAAGAGTTGCTGGAAATCCAGAGAGCCCGGACCAGCAATCGAGTCCCGAACCCGCATGCCAGCATAGACGTACAGTAAAATAACGCCCTCTACGCCAGTACCGACGCCCTTTACGCCCGAAGTCCAGCACTGTCGAACAGACTGATGAAACCCCAGCCTGCTCACCTGTCATGTCTGGAGTTAAACAGATTTAACATATTCATGGCGGTTATTTAGACCTCAGTTAGTAATTCAATATTTTGATTAAGGAATAACGTATAACAAAAGGGAATTTTTAAAATTTATTGTGTATTGATGAATATAAAATCCAAATAATTGCTGGTTATGTTATATGGAAATTAAGTAATGTAGCAATTTGTATATAGTGTACAGAATAAATGTTTTAGTCCAAATAGAAGATATATTTTTACTGTGTTTCCCCTTTGTAAACAAACACTGGTGATAGTGTTGGTAAGTTCATTACAGCAGTTTCATTATATTATTCCATGTTGTCGGAGAGGTTAAAAAGGAATAGAAACTTAATTACTTAACCAGAAACGTTAAGCTATGAACTAGGTCTGTTGAGCTACTTTAAACGAAATAGACAAGATATAAATGAGAAAAGGCTTACCGTTTGTTACGACAGTTTGTTTTAAAAATTGAATGAAAAACTTAAATATTACAAATCTATTCGTAATATATCACAAATTTGTAGAATAAATGCAAGTTTAATTCTTAAGCAAACCTTACGTGTACTACTGCAATACTGCATAATATGTTGGAACAAATACTTCAACCACAGAGAATATAACCTACCACAAAATGATACCGCTACAAAAAAAAGAGGGGAGGATACAAGCACCTAATTTCTTTTTTATGTCTTGAAATAGTGTTTTCGGACGTCCTAGAAAATATTTTTTAATTCGATAGGTAGTTGAGATACGAAGAGTTAAAAAATGCCCTCATAGTGTTTCAACTGAACGATAGCAGAATGAGTAGGCCGTTGTTCTGCAGTTCTCTACTCATTCGGCACACGAGTTTCATGAAAACGGATATTCTCAAACCGTTCGATAACATCGATAGGATTAATTCATAGGTTGCGGTATCATTACCCTCGTGCTGCAAATCATACCATGCTGTACTGTATCATACTGTTTCATTAGTATTACTCAAACTCAGAAAGCGTAAATTATCTTAACTTTGTGCCTTACGTGGTTACGAGCCGAACGATGGCCGAATGGTTAGGGTGCTGGCATTCTGAACCAGTGTTCCTAGGTTCGTTCTATGATGAACAGCAAAATTCACTCTATGATGACAGAAAACTCCCTGGGTAATTAAATTAATTATCAAAAATATAATAATAGCAAAAATCAACTGAATTATAAAAAAGAGCAAAATCAAAAACCTTCCTTAATCAAAATAAAACAAAATTCAAAATATCATGCCATTATTAGTTTTTATGTCAAAATCAGCAATAAAGTTGACTCGACAGATAAACAAAATTAGTAATACATCTTCATAGTGCATCACAACATCTTCAGTTAAAACAATTTATGTAAGATTAATATTATAATTAAATTAAAACACAATTTCAAAATTTCTTCAACAACATTCTATAAATCCCCAGTATATCCCCCCTCACAATGAGAAAAATTCAGTTTTTACATCATAAAACATATTTTCCAAACAACATTTTAAAATTTTTCTTTTTTGACACATAAATATCAGAATAGCATTTTTTTGTCAGAGCTCGTAATCAGCAGAACAGTTTTTAGAACCAAAACCTCACTCAGCAAAAGTTGTCAAAACATCATCTCAGTTCGAATGCAACTCAGTTCAGACCGAAAAATGCCACGTCATAAGAATTAAGAATTCACAGTATCTTGCAAAGGTCATAACTAGAAAATAAAAGATTTAACGTTATCGGAAGCAGTAATTTATGTGCTGAAGCCGCAAAAAGGATGCAGTTTTAGGTTGCCGGGATTCGAAGTTACAACTCGTACAATTTCTTTAAATTCCGACCAAGGTCACAAAAGATTCACATTTTTATCGATAAAAATAGTAGAATTTTTAATCACACGCGCTGAAAATAAAATAATTTTTTCTCTTCGGTCAAAAGTTTTGCCCATGTAGGTGAGCCCTTTCTACGGGATACCATTAAAGTACTCCTATTTATGCAAAGTTTTAAAGAAATAGTCCGGTGCAAATGTGTTAACATAAATAAAAATATCGATTTATAAATATTACTTGTGCTGCATAACACAATACATTTTCGCTTAAAACATACGGCAATAATGTTCATGTAACATAAATGTCAAAATAAAATTAATCATCAATGAACTATGATTACAGCAGTTTTAATAGATTGCTCTTAATATTTGTCGCTAAAACAGTAAGTAAAGTATTTAGCAGGTGTTGGACATTTTTTCCTGTTATTTAATTATTTCAACGCGATAGTCTACGATGTATGCACTATGTGCTCTTTGGATTAAATAAGTTTCAGATAATAAGGTCTAAGGTTGATGTCCACATCATAATATGTTTCGTTAGTATTTTTTGCTGGTTTGAGCAGCTCATCAATCTTCCAATACCATAAAAGGAAAAAAAATCACTGGTTTCAGGCAAGTATCAAGGATCTCGAAGACGTCCGTAATATTCTGAATATATTCCTTACAGCAAGTATAATGTTAGATTATATTAATTTCATCAAGAACTTCATACATGAGGTCAGATTGACTTATATAAGGAAAACATTTCCAATCATTCCTGGAAATTTCTTTTCTATAAAAGTTACACCGTCACACAGTTTATGCGTCAATACTCAATTATCAGGGAAGCATTAATTCCTAATTAAACTTTCCCGCTGGCCATTTTTTTCCTGTACTAGATGCACCTGAATCATTTACTTCTTTATATTTAGAGCAATTTCTGAATTTCTTACCACGACTGACACTACTTTCTCTGACAAGTAGAAATGTCTTATTTTATGTAGAAAATATTCTTAAAATATAAAAATAATATCTTCTCAAATTTCTCTTTATTTTAATTTTAATAAAGACCTCTGCAAATAAGAACAATTTTTGAATAATTTCGAAAGCCTTATATCCTTGTGTACAAATACAGTTAATAACAGCTTAACATGAGATGAAAATACTGTTAATTTTTATCTCTTATCTCTTTATCTCTTTTAAAAATAAAATTAGTGAAGGTCTCTTCTAACACTCGAATAATGTTTGAGTAGTCTTGACTGACTTAAATACATACATATAAATACAGCTAATAACAATTTAACGTTATATGACAATACTATCTCTTTTTTAAAAAAGAATTGAGAAAGGCTCCTGCTAACACTCGAATAATTTTAAGATAATTCTAAAATCCTTAAATCCACGTATAAAAATACCGTTGATAATATTATATGAAAATACTCTAATTATTACTCCTCTTTAGAAAAGTAATAGGACCTCTGCTAACACTTGAATAATTTTATGAGTAATTTTGAAACCCTTAAATCCATGTATAGAAATGCAGTCGATATTACAAGAAAACACTCTAATTACTCTAATTATTACTTCTTTTTAAAAAAGTAATAGGGCCTCAGCTAACTCTTGAATAATTTTATGAATAATTTTGAGCCGAACGATGGCCGAATGGCTAGGGTGCTGGCCTTCGGAACCGGAGTTCGTGGGTTCGAATCCCACTAGGGCAGGGTTGTTTGTAGCCGTTCGGATTCGGCTTTAAGCAGTAGGTCCCGGTCTCATTAGCCCTCTTGTTGCAAAAAGTAAACCATAGCACTCCAAAACCAAACCAAACCTATAGAAAATGAATAATTTTGAAACCCTGAAATCCATGTATACAAATGCAGTCGAAATTACATGAAAACACTCTAATTATTACTTCTTTTTAAAAAAGTAATAGGGCCTCTGCTAACGCTTGAATAATTTTATGAATAATTTTGAAGCCCTTAAATCCATGTATACAAATGCAGTCGATATTACATGAAAACACTCTAATTACTATATCTTTATTTTATCTATATCATATTAGATTATATCTATGTATTATATTATATTATATTTATATTATACATACAATATATTATATAATATGTATAATATATCTATATTATACATATATCATATTATATTTATATATTTTTAAAAGAGTAATAAAGGCCTCTACTAACACTCGAATTTTTTTATTGTTTCGAAAGTCTTAAATTCACGTGTACAAATACAGCTGATAACATAAAATTATATGAAATTACTCTAATTACTCTGACTATCTTTTAGATGATAATTTAAATATATGAAGATGTAAGCATCTCGTAACTTTCTAATCCGTTTTAACCTGTTGAACTCATATGTTGGTGGCATTTCTAACTATATTGCACTCATACAACCATGTAAACAAAGATTCCAGTAAATTTGGAATTATTTTACATTTTCGATTCAGATGAAAACACTTTATGCTAACATTAAATCGTAGATTTAAAAAGAAAATTTTTAAAGAAGCTAAAAAAATTTTTTTAATTAATACGAGTAAGAGTTATTTAAAAAGAATTATTTATAAATATTTAAAATACCTTTTATTTAAGCACACTAATTCATATAATGACATAGAACAGAATCTATACGGCAAAATAGGAGGACAATGGTAAAACGTATTGTGGAAAATATATGGCAGTATAAGTCGCCATATAGACGGCATAACACGTTAATAATTTTACTCTAATCACCACAATCAGTTCAAAATTAAACTATTTTAAAAGCATGTTATCCACAGATATAAATATAATTGATCACTTAACATTCAGATTAACGTAAAGTACCCCAGCCTTTATCTGTCTTAGGAACAATTTCTGTAAACTGCTTGGCAGAAAAATATGAAAGACTACTTTTTCTTTTCAATCTACTCAATATGGACCGTTTGTAAACAAAAATAGAATAATTATAAATCTTAATTCAATGCTCATTAATTTTAAAATATAATCCAATCATGAAAAATCGAAGAAAAGGCTTATGAATAATTAAATAAAGGGAGATTTTATTTTAAATTCTGATTTTTGTAAAAAGAAAAAAAATTAAGATGAAAGTAACATTTTAAAACCCCAATTATTTTGTCGGAATATTAAAAGCTTCATTGTTAACATAGAACTTATTATAAATAAAATCACGGTAGGAGAATTCAATGATAAATTTTTCTCTGATTCCTTTTTTTAAATTTTATGTGTTTTATTCCCGTTTTCGCATCTAAAATTAGTTTTCAATAAGACATTTTAAAATTAATTCAAATTTTTAAAAAGGCAATCTTATTGAAATGGATTAAAAAAATTTAATAACTACAACCGAATGTATATAATAATAAAATATTTAGTAAAAAAAAATGTAAGGAAGCTCACCTTTAAGGAAAGATAGATATTTTGTATAAGAACGTCAAATTTTTAAATAAATATGATTAAATTTTACAGCTCATTTTTTTTATCTGGAACTTGATAAAACTGCTCTACGCCAAAGATGCAGTTATAAGTATGCATTGTAACATGATCTATAACCGGAAAATTCTATTTTTAAAGCTTTTTCCAGAATCTGAAAACTTTTACTGTTTAAAAAGATAAATATAAACTAATTTCTCCTCACTTATTATTGAAAATTTTAGTTTAAAAGTAAAAGAATATTAGTTTTTTAAAAAGAAAAATTAACAAAAGGTCGTTTCGTTACTAACATTTTTAATCAATAATATAAAAGTAAATGTGGTATAACAAGAAAGAATTTTACTTTTTTATTTAAATATATTAGTTATTCTCAGTTATACTCTTAAAACTTTATTATTCCAAATACGTTGCTACTTGTTTTTTATCTCATTCTTCACTACCAAGTCACAGATATTTGTTGGCCATTTTATTATGGGAGCAACATATATCTAAATAAAAATATTTGAAGGGTCTAATTAAAAGATTAATATATTTATTTTTATCATATATTCTGTTATAGCTTTTTTATTGTAAGATCATGAGTCATGGTAGCTGCAGTCGACAAAGGTAGAGATCTTATAACTGGTAGGTTGCGAGCTCGAAGCTCGAGCCAATTAAATATTTGGGGTGGCTGGAGCACTTAAAATTAGTGACGTCATCAGAGCTCCTAAACCATACCTCTGAGGATAATAGGCCATGGATGGAGACTTCTGCTTAGTCCCTATTTTTAAATTACGAGGATTCACTTATTTTCTTTGTCTTATCTTTGACAGTAATCTTGACCACCTATATGCTGCTCCCATAATAAAATGGCCAACAAATATCTGTGACTTGGTAGTGAAGAATGCGATAAGAAACAAGTAGCAACGTATTTGGAATAACAAAATTTTAAGAGTATAACTGAGGATAACTTATATATTTAAATAAAAATTTAAAATTATTTCTTGTTATACCACATCTACTTTTATATTATTGATTTAAAATGTTAGTAATGAAACGGCCTTTTGTTAATTTTTCTTTTTTAAATATAATATTCTTTTACTTTTAAACTAAAATTTTCAATAATAAATGAGGGAGAAATTAGAAGTGTTTAATTAAGAACCACAAAAAGAAAACTCATCACTGTGACGAAAATGATCTTGCTAATCAGTGGCTACATAAACAGTCCTTTTCATAAAATTAGAAAAGGCAGTCTCTTCATATAAATTCTATATTTCTCAGTATAATTAATTATAAACAGGAGTAAGAAAACTCAAGTTTGTGAAATAACATTGTGAAATCCTTTAATACAGAAAAATATACCTTACTTTCCTTCTAAAGTTCCCATTGAAATCTATCATAGAAATTTATGTAATTACTTCAAAAGACCGTTTAACAAATAACTGAACTAATTAAAACTTGTTTTGAGTTCCTTAAGAATAACAAAGATGCTTACGATAATGAACAGCCTATGTAACAATATCTTCATTAGTTTGTGTATTTTTTGTTGACGTTTTATTTTTATTTTTACACCCAACTGTATAAATAAACACTCCTACACAGAAGTGTATATATGTTCAGATAATTCGGTGACGATATCTACTGGTAAACATCAAAATAAAACTTACGATGGACACGATGGAACATGATGTCTCAAATGATATTTAGTAAATTAAACTTCTGGAAAACGCATGCCGATTCTTATGCTATACTGGATGATATAATGAAAATAATTTTTAAAAAAATATTTATTTGACAGCATGTTTATCAACACAGTTTGTTTGGATAGTAAGGTCTTGGGAAGGAAGTTTTATAAACTTAAATATTACAATCCCGTGATATTACCATGTCCATGTTCTAGGAAGGAAAAGCACCTATTAAACATCCTTCTCTTAAACTTTACTTTTAGGAGTACTTTGCTTTAACTATTTGTATAATTATTTACATCTCCAATCTCATTATTTACATTTCCAACCCAATGATGTAGAATCAAGAGCTTCTGCAATTTAAAAAAATTTTTTGGAGACATGGATGATTTTTCGATTTTTGTTTTTATGTTTTTGACATTTTAAAATTACAACAAATGATATCCCAACATTTAATTTATATTTTCTTTTGAAATATATGTATTTAAACTTGCTGTACCTGAGAAGTCAGTAATTCAATTTATCTTACTTATGACCCTAATTACAAACAACACTTATAAATTGTTAAGCTATTTATTTATTATACCATTTAAAGGAATCTTATTTATTGTTCTTCCAGCAGAGCTAAACTTTTAAAAAAGCCTAATTTTCAAGCTGTACAAGGGGAGGGGTTAGTCAGTTAAACCATCCTAAAGAATGTAAAGAAAACTTATATATTTTATAATTGCATGGTTCATAGATAACATTTATAAACTAATTACACTATATTCCAATGAATTTATTTTGGTGACCTTTAAAGAGTTAGATTAAAGTCTCATAGATTTTGGGCTATGCTGCAGATCTTGAACTGTCAGGCATCGAAGATCTCAAAGACCAATAGTCTGCTCTTTCTATTCCTTCTTTCTTACCTATATCCTCATCATCTGGAAAATGTACCACTCCACGATAGTCTATCCCTTTCCTAGTGACCAATGCAAATATTACGTCCCGTTTCGCTGTGGCCGCTATACTATCCTGCTTTAAAATATGATAGCGTCCTCCACGTGATGGCCAAACTATGGCCGAATGGTTAGGGTGCTGGCCTTCGGAACCGAAGTTCGTGGGTTTGAATCCCACTGAGGCATAGATGTTCGTAGCCGTTCGGAATCGGCTTTAAACAGTAGGTCCCGGTCTCATTAGCTAGCGTGTCGCAAAAAGCAGACCGTAGCGCTGCGAACGAACTTCAACTTCGACTTCCAACCTCCACTTGATAACGTGCAAGACCGTAACTAGGTCCTTTAGCGCCTGAGCATAAAACTGATAAGCGCCCCTTACCACCATATATAGTGTGAAAATATGTAAACATGATTTTTTTATCATACATTCAGAATAAACTCTCAAAATATTTTGTTAATTATTAAAATGTTCCGAGTACATTAAATTTTAATTTTTCTTGTATTTTTACCTTATAAATACTTAAAAATATTTTTAAACTCTTTGTAGGTATTATTTTGCTAATAAACTGAATAGGTTTTTTTTGAAGGGAATATTTTTTATTTAAACGTTGAATTTTCATAGAAAATTGGTGAATTTCTAAATTTAAATTTAGTTTTAATAACTTTAAAATTTAAAACGAATACCCCGTTTTGTATTAAGGCATATTAGGAGAGTTTTTTAAACATTTTGTAAGAATCTATAGGAAGTTTAGTCTCTAGAAGAATTTTAAAAAATTAGTACTCTTGTCCCACTTTTCTCAAGTCCCGACTTCAACTCTTCTCCTTAACTTGTTTCCAAACTCCTCACCTCGGTTTTAACGCCCCTTTTTCTTCTTTACCAATCGCTTGTTTGGGGAAATTTTCCTACATATGCACCCCCTTCGGGAGTGCAAGTGGGCTCATTAAAATAGCCCCTTTTGTGAAAGCTGACGTTATTTTTAGCCCCTGTCCCCATAACTCACGGTTACATCTCTATGCGAGCTTGACCGTTACGCTTGTGCCATTCCGTGATCTATACCAGCGGTTCTTAACCTATGGGTCGCGACCCAAAATTGGGTCGCGAAGCATATTTCTTGGGTCGCGCTGAGTCGAACCAAAAAAGTTAGTAATACACCAAATAATAAGTAATACCAACACCTCCTAGAACAAGTTAAATCCTGAAATAGATATAGGGTGCTCCTTGACAAGCATTCAACCGAGGTTTGAAGATTTTTCAAAATGTATTCAAGCATAAGGTTCTCATTAAAACTGTATGACTTGCATTTAAAATTTAAAAAACTCAACATATGTATTAATATTTCTTTTTTTTTAGGAATAAGTTAAAATGTCAATTATTTTCAAAAAGTTATAAATATATTTTAATTTGGTCAATAAAAATTATTAAAAACACTTGATTATTAATTAAATTTTCCTTGGATCGAAAAGTACTTTTGTTTATCTTTATTATTAAAAAAATAAATAAAAAATTTGAAAGTTAAAAAAAATCATCATCGTAGGATTGAAGATTTTTTAAAAATACGCTCTAAAATAAAGCAATGAAAAAATTTTGACTTTTTTTGGGTCGCGACATGAACATATTTCTCAAATTTGGGTCGCGGCTTAAAAAGGTTAAGAACCACTGATCTATACCTTCTCTGCAGGAGTCCCTAAACTCACCGTCAAGGATCGAAGTCCTAAATTCTTCTAGGAAATTTCTCCCACAGCTGTGCATGCAAGTGCTGACCATCGTGGGAAAGTACCTCGGTACATCCCTGCTATTAACTTCTAAAGTAAATCTGCTTATTTTCTATTACTTCTATTTATTTTATTTTGATTTTATGTTATATATTTCTTTTTTCAATTTTTCAATTTTTTTTCTTTATTACTTATTTATTTACTTTTATTTTTAATTTTATTTATTTATTTATTTTTAAATTCTTATTCGCCGTTGGGTCCGGGGTAGACTTTTCCCCAGGGCAGCACTTGCAAGCCGTACACCCAATAGGGTAGGCTTCTCCCTGACTGCACTCATAGCCTTTCTTAAGCTACACGTGCTTTCTGGGTGGTGTTAAGTGAGTAACAACTTCACTCGAGATCAGTCAATCTCTGTATGGTGATACAATAGTTGTCTTTTCTGCCTACTGCATTACAAAAAAAAAATATTAATCCAAATAAATACGATTTTTCTTTTCAGTTTATTAGTTATGTAAGCAATATAATATGACTTCTCTTATACCCACTACAAAAAAAATCTTTTAGAATGAAATTTCATAGTTTTATTTCCTCTTAAGCTCTTTTTATCTAATGGAAAATTTCAAGCAAAAGGTATCATACAACCGTTGAGATTTTCCCCGATGTTATTATAATCTCTCTTACACATTTTTATCGATTCTCTTGCAGTTAAGCGTAATAACCAAAATCAATTTCGAGGGATATAAGTATGTTTACAGAGATTTTAAAATAGCATGCAGCAAATAAAAAAAGGAGCTTTATTTATCTCGGCCGCATTCGCGAAATTACAAATCCATCTTTTTTGCTTCAGAGCTATTTTCTACAAACAAGTGAATAAACAGCTGTGAAAACAGATTGTGACTGAAATGACACATGTAAATTCAATTCTGTTTCTCTGTTAAACCACTGTGGTTTCAAAAAAATAAATGAAGTTTAAGTATTGGATGGTTAAAAAATATTAAAATTAGTTTTTTTTCCTTTTGTAATGTGTCATATGTTCAAAACCCTAGTCATTGCTTTTCTGAAAGTAAATTCTGTAAATAACAGTATTATAAACTTGTTTATAGATAGGAAGTGAGAATATAGTCTTTTTTTACAGGAAAACAATAAAATAGTTTACAATTTCAGCTCAAGAATTTGGGATGCAGTAAAATATATACTCCATCTTAACAGACTATATGTGGGAAACATAATTTTACTACCAGGATGTCAATATTCTAAGCCTTAAAATTTTAGGTTTATTCTTTTAAAATTGTTTTTTTTTCAACTTCACAAGTCACTACAAAGTAACAAAACAAAATAAATCGGTTGAAAATTTTTTGCTGTAACGTAAGAAATTCGAGCATTTTGGGGTGGATTCGTGAAGATTATTTTTGGGTTCAGGTTAAAGCTTTAACCGTTTAATGCCCAAGTCATTTCTGCCGATTACCTTTCGGAGCCTATCTTAAATCTAAGTTAATGTGGACTGTACAGAACGAAATAAATTTGAAGATCAAACAATTTTGAATACTAGAGCATGTCTGTCACGTTAGTGATCAGTTATCGTTTTAAACATAGAGTGACATTTATAAAAAAAAGGGAAAAACTTCTTGAAAAAAGATTTATTTGATACTGCAGGTAAAATAATCTCTGCAAAAAGCTGTAGTGTAATGAAAAAAGCAAACTTGTCATGATCTCAGTCTGTACCTGCCGAAAAAGTAAATTTATGGTTTAAGTTTGGTTTGGAGCGCTACGGTCTACTGTTTTGCACACGAGGGCTAATAAGACCGGGACCTACAGTTTAAAGCTGATTCCGAACGGTTACAACCATCCATGCCAGCAGCGGGATTCGAATCCACGAACTCCGGTTCCGAAGAGCAGCGCTCTACCATTCGGTCATCGTTCGGCAAGTAAATATATGAGCGTTGATCGAAAAATCATAAAATCTAGATCTAAATGAAAAAAAAATATAAATAATAGAAATTACTTGAAAATTCCCTAGATTGTTTATAAGATCGCCCATTACCTACTCTCAAAAGGAAAATTTGTTCTAAGAAAACATAAAAACTCTACAAGCTATTTTTTAGCCGTATATAAAATGATACGCCAGTCATTAAAGGGTTAAAGCGATTGAAAGTTTTTTGTGAGCTGCGGTAGTTCAGTCGGCAAGCCGAACGATGGCCGATTGGTTTTTTTTTCCTCTTAAGCTCTTTTTATCTAATGGAAAATTTCAAGCAAAAGGTATCTTACAACCGTTGAGATTTTCCCCGATGTTATTATAATCTCTCTTACACATTTTTATCGATTCTCTTGCAGTTAAGCGTAATAACCAAAATCAATTTCGAGAGAAATGAGTATGTTTACAGAGATTTTAAAATAGCATGCAGCAAATAAAAAAGGAGATTTATTTATTTCGGCAGCATTCGCGGAATTACAAATCCATCTTCTTTGCTTCAGAGCTATTTTCTACAAACAAGTGAATAAACAGCTGTGTAAACAGATTGTGACTGAAATGACGCATGTAAATTCAATTCTGTTTCTCTGTTAAACCACTGTGGTTTCAAAAAAACAAACGAAGTTAAAAAATATTAAAATTATAATTTTTCCTTTTGTAATGTGTCGTATGTTCAAAACCCTAGTCATTGCTTTACTGAAAGTAAATTCTGTAAATAACAGTATTATAAACTTGTTTACAGATAGGAAGTCAGAATATATTCTTCTTTTACTGGAAAGCAGTAAAATAGTTTCAATTCAGCTCAAAAATCGGAGTGCAGTAAAATATATACTCCGTCTTAACAGATTATATGTGGGAAACATACTTTTACAACCAGGATGTCAATATTCTAAGCCTTAAAATTTTAGGTTTATTCTCTTAAAATTGTTTTTTTTTTCAACTTTACAAGTCACTACAAAGTAACAAAACAAAATAAATCGATTGAAAAAATTTTTGGTGTAACATAAGAAATTCGAGCATTTTTGGGTGGATTCGTGAAGATTATTTTTGGGTTCAGGGTAAAGCCTTAACCCTAAGTCATTTCTGCCGATTACATTTCGGAGCCTATCTTAAATCTAAGTTAATATGGACAGTACAGAACAAAATAAATTTGAAGATCAAACAATTTTGAATACTAAAGCATGTCACGTTAGTGATCAGTTATCGTTTTAAACATAGAGTGACATTTATAAAAAAAAAGGGAAAAACTTCTTGAAAAAAGATTTATTTGATACTGCAGGTAAAATAATCTCTGCAAAAAGCTGTAGTGTAATGGAAAAAGCAAACTTGTCATGATCTCAGTCTGTACCTGCCGAAAAAGTAAATTTATGGTTTAAGTTTGGTTTGGAGCGCTACGGTCTACTGTTTTGCACACGAGGGCTAATAAGACCGGGACCTACAGTTTAAAGCTGATTCCGAACGGCTACAACCATCCATGCCAGCAGCGGGATTCGAATCCACGAACTCCGGTTCCGAAGAGCAGCGCTCTACCATTCGGTCATCGTTCGGCAAGTAAATATATGAGCGCTGATCGAAAAATCATAAAATCTAGATCTAAATGAAAAAAATATATAAATAATAGAAATTACTTGAAAATTTCGTAGATTCTTTATAAGATTGCCCATTACTTACTCTCAAAAGGAAAATTTGTTCTAAGAAAACATAAAAACTCTACAAGCTATTTTTTAGCCGT
>CM063505.1:34862071-34874571 GCA_032207245.1 Pardosa pseudoannulata | reverse complement strand
ATACATACATATATAATATATATATATATATATATATATATATTATTTTTATTTTATATACACATATGTGTAGATATATATATAATCTATATATATTATATTATAATTATATATATTTTTATAGAACTACTCTTATGTCTATAGATATAATACTTATGTTTATTTTTTTTTTTAGATTGGTTTAAATCATTCTTTATATATATTTAATTTTAGTCATGGGATGTGAATTTTATTAAGATTATTTCGATATTGCGTAATAGGAAGATTTGGTAATTGGATCATTATTGTTTTGTTTTTTGATTGAATTTTTTTGTTGTGGATGGGTTTTTTTTTTGTGTTTTTTTTTTTTTTTCTATTTTTATTTATTATTTTATATGTGTAATATTTTATGATTTTTAAAATAGATTAATTTTGTAATTTTTTAAAAAATATTTTTTTTTGTATTATTTATTGAATAATTTTGTAAAATGTTTTTTTTTAAGAATAACCAAAAGACGTACATAGCTAGATCAAGGGAATACGGTGGATGTTCTATCACTTTAATTTGTTTTTGTTTAAGAAACTCAACTCTTAATCCAGCTGTATGTAAAACATTGCCATGGTGAAGCATTAGTCTCCTAACATTCACTTCTTGTAGAATTTGTGGAAGACATTTAGTGGTATACCAGTTTGCTGTTACTGTCTTCTGTCCATCCCACTTGATGGGTTTGACCAATCCCGTACTTCTGAAGAAAACGGCATACATCACTTTTTTCAGTGTGCGTTGTCTTTTCACCGTTGTCGGCGTGGGATCATCTTCAAAGACCCATACTTTGCTTTCTTGACGTGTTGGAAAGTCAAAAACGGTAAGTACGTTTCATCACCGGTAACAATTTTAGAAATGATGCGGTGACCACCATCATTTAGCAATTTAAGAGTTTCTTTACTGATTCTGACACGCTTCCCTTTTTGGTGCTCAGTTAGATTATGGGGAACCCAAAGGCAAACTACTTTTTTATATGTAATTCTTCATTAATAATTTTGTGTATGGCTGCGGATCCAATGTTAAGTTTCTTCTGTATAATTTGATAGGTACAGCGATTATCATCCATTAAAATATTTCATATGGCAGGCTCATTATCCGGGATTACTGTCGACGGCGGCCTTCCTGTGTGTTCTTCATCCTGAAGAAAATTGCGACCTCTGCTAAATTCTTTAAACCATCTGAATACTATGTCTAATCTATGTTACTGTAGGCATGGAGTATTTATTTCAAAATTCCTTTCAATCTCCAGCAAAAACAAAAATATTGAACTTCGAACTTTTAAAAAAATAAAACTTCGGAAAACATTTATATTATTTCAAAGTTAAAAAAAAGTGTTATTAAAAACATAACATATTTCCTAAAATATACATAGCTAATAAACAAGGATTATTGGGTTCCCGTGTAACTTTCTCCACTACTTCCAGATAAAATTGAACGCTCTCTCTTTATAAGATACTATTGAAAATAGCTACACTTTTCTGCAAAGAATAGAATACAGAATTTTCCACATTCTCGCCATCGTAAAACGAAATACCGTGTTTCCTCTATTTTATAACAATCTCCCAAAAGGAATATAAAAAGCAACGCGATTCAGCCAGTTAAGAATGTGAGTGGAATCAAAAATAGTTTGTCTGCGACAAATCGAAAAACCCTTGCAATTGTTCTTTACTTTTAGTTCGAATAAACAAAAATATATTTACGGAACTACTCTAACTTTCCCATATTCAGTTATCGATATTATAAGTTAAATAAAGTTTAAAAATGTGGTAAGGATCTTTTTAAGTTGTGCGGTCCATCATTTCAGAAGTTTCATTGCATTTACATCAAAAGAGAAAGAATTGTCTAGGAAGTATTAAATAACGCAGTACTTGGTGACTTGATTTTTTCTTATTACAAAATATGCGACCTTATTTATTATATATATCACCTACACAATATATTAATATATATATATATATATATATATATATATATATATATATATATATATATATATATGCATACATATATATATATTATATTTATATATATATATATGCATACATATATATATATATTATATTTATATTTATATATATATTTTATATATATATATATATATATATATATATATATATATATATACACACACATATATATACATACATACATATATATATATATATATATATATATATATATATAATAGATAATATATATATTATATATATATATATATATAAATCTCCCAACAACCAAAATTCAGCCTTCACAAAACTGAAAATATTAAAAAACTTCTCAGGATCAACATTCAGAAGAATTTAGTAATCTAAAAAGTACCAAAAATGTTACTTCATTATACTTTTAAAATGTTATTAAAATATAAAAATGCCTAGCGTTTATAATAAATATCACGATTTAATAAATTTGTGCTATATATCATTCTTTACTTTAATACTTAAAGCTAAACCTTAATAATTCGTTTGGGTATGTATGCATATAAACTGTAGATAAATGACGTATTCATAAGAATACATTAATTCACATTGTATATATAAATTTTTAGTTTTTATGGTATGTTGTAATAAGCTCCCACCAATCAAAATTCAGACATTGAAAATACTGAAAAAATTGTCAGGAGCATAAAACAGCGGTTAATATTCTTAACTGTTAAAAAATGTTATTTAACTGTACCGTTTATACGTTATTAAGAAATAAATATTCCTAGCGTTTATTATAATTATTACGATTTGACAGTTTTTTGCTACGTATCATTATTTAATTTAATACATTTATTAAAAGTTTAATAAAGTGGTAGTTTGTAAATGTGTGCAAATAATTCGTAAGTATAATATTTATCAATACTTCCATTTAGTATACATAAAGTTATAGTTTTTAAGGATGTGTAAAAAGTTCCCAACCACTAAAATCCTGTCTTCAGCATAAGGTGCATTTAATATTCTAAACAGAAAATATTATGTTTTCTAATTATACCTGTTGTACGTTATTAACACATTGTGTGTGGGTACATTTTGCAGCGGAATTGTACCAGGAGCGGGCGTTTCGCGCGTAAATTTAGTTATTTAGTTAAATCTCAATAGATCGAAAATTATTTAATTTTTAACCAACTTTGCGTATTTTATATTGAATATATAAAGAAATATATAAATAGAAATATATAAATAACAACCATAAGATTTTTGTAAACAAAAAATATATTTTTTTTAGTGGATAAATTTATAATAGTATCGTAAATATGAAAAATCAAATAGAAATAGTAGTATATAGTTTTAATTTTTTCAAATTATGTTATATATAAACATTTTTACATTATAAAAAATGAAAAGAGCAATCATAAAGCTAATAATGTAAAAACTAGTTTTTATTTGTCTGAATTTTTTCAGAATCTATATAGTAGACAAGAACATTCGGCTTCTTTTTCCTGTATATACCGTTAATTTTTGTACCCACAAACAAACCATGTTGTTACACTAACCAGTACTAGTACGTGTCCCGCGCTCAAGTATCAATCATCAGAAAACGTACTAGTACGTGTCCCGCATACAATATGTTAAGAAATGAAAATTCATAGCGTTTATGATAATTATTACGATTTGAAAATTTTGGGTTATATATCATTATTTAATTTAATACATTTATTAAAAGCTTAATGAAGTGTACAAATAATTTGTCAATAAAAACTATAATAATATTTATCGATGCTTTCTTAACATACTTTCACTTAATATACATCATTTTATATTTTATTTTATTTTATTTTATTTTTGGTTGTAAAAGGTAAGCAGCCAAAAATAAATCAGCTTCAACCTAAAATAGCATATAATGTTCTAAACAATAAATAAAATGTTTTACTATTGTACCTGTTGTACGTTATTAACACTAAACATACCAACATTTAATACATACCTATTTCTACCATAGCGGGTCAAATGACCGGACTTTATTTTTCTGATTATAAATGTATGAAATATGAAAATTGGAAGGGAATAGACAAATAAGCTTTATTATAATTTAACAAAATTGTATGTTGTCAATTTTTATGTATTGCAAACACAAAGAATAAGAATTTTTAATTCATCTCCCATCGCATTTTTTACATAAACCTTATGGGTCATTTGACCCGTTATATGGTATGTTTAGTGTTAAGAAATAAAATTCCCGACCGTTTATAATAATTATTATGATTTGACAACTTTGAGCTTTATATTATTATTTAATGTGAATAAAATGTCTGTTTGTGTATGTATGCACATAACCTGTGAAAAAAGAGCTATATGTATTTCAAATAAAAAGTTTGAAATAAAAATTATTAACACCTTTTTCTTTTGTTTGTGCTGCCATCTAGGAGTGAATCGGAAAGTGGAAATTGTTCCACTTCTAATCATTGTCTCATACGATTACCGTGCGGTCGCCAACAGAGGGCACCACGTAGCAGAGTTCTGAGCATTCACAAGCAAGGTTTGGAAATACAGCAGGCAAGAAAACAGGTATGAGATAACGGCGAAATTTCTCACAAAATGAAAACAATGAACTTTGTTTTTTTTTTTCTCTGTGAGAAAAGGTCATGTTTGTAGTTAAGATGTATTATTAAGTACGTTTCACCGTAAAACGGTTTTCGACAACTTTGTATTCTTGAGAACTATCTTTGCAAATAAACATTTATGTTGCCTATTTATGTAATAGTATTGATAAGTGGCATTTGTGTGGTGGTACCCAAGTACGGAGTTTGAACTTGTCATTCCATGTCCCAGGGCCGTAACTAGGGCGTAGTAAAGGTGGCATTTAACAAGGGCGCATCAGTCGTGGGGGCGCCGCACCGTGAGGTAAATGGGATCCGAAAGAAGACGATTCGCCCCAAGCAGAAATAAGAAAAAAATTGAAAAATATTTTTTTTATTCTAGAATCAGATTTTACTTTTAAAATCCAATGTGTTTAAAAATTACTGTTTTATGAATTTTCTTGTTTTTTAAAATTCTCCTAGAGACTAAACTTGTTATAGATTCTTACAAAATGTTTACCAAACACTCTTAATATGCCTTTATAAAAATCCGGGTATTCGTTTAAAATTTTGAAATCATTAAAGTTATTAAAACTAAATTTAAATTTAGAAAATCATCAATTTTTTTAGGAAAATTCAACGTATAAATTAAAAAATATTCCCCTGTAATAAGCTATTCAGTTTATCAGCAAAATAATACCCCTGGAGTGTTAGAAAATATTTTTAAGTATTAATAAAATAAATATAGAAGAAAAAATTAATATACTAGGAACATTTTAAGAATTAACAAAATATGTTGAGTTCATTCTAAATATATTATATAGAAAAAAACATTTATATATTTTCTCCCTATATTAGGCGGTGGGGGCGCAGATTAATTTTTTGCCACGGGCGCTAAACGACCTAGTTACGGCGCTGCCATATCCCATATTTACAAAAAAATAAAATGAAATTTTTTTAAGGAAGCAATTTTTATTTCAATTTGTTAACAAAGAAGAACAAAATGTTAATTGTTTTTGTAAACTATGTTTTATAAATAAAAATAAATAAAATGCCTGTTTATTTCAGAAACCAGTTTACGTCCACTGAAAGCTATTTTTTCTACAGTAGAACATATTTTTATTATCATTAAGATATATCTTGCCGCTTCACATCCAGGGTTCGGTTTGGATAAGTGAGAATTCCAAATGTCGTGAACCAGGGCCGTAACCAGTAATTATATTCGGAGGGGGACATTATTTTTTGTGAAGTATACTTCAATAAAACTACAGAATTTCTTATGTATGTATACTCCTAATGAGTATCATAATACAATGTGATACCAAAATATCAAAATAATTAAAAAATGATATAGTGACCAAATTCATAGCCTTGAATTAGTAATGTAGTAACTACACAATGAATTAAATAGCAAAATTAACATCGAAAATATATAAACTATACATGGTATTAAATTCTAATTTTTAAAACAGAAGCATAACTAGAGAAAAAGAATAATTTTCAAAGAAAATGAAAATTTTCAAATTTTTACCTGTATATAATAACATATGCTCTTTTTGAAATTTTCGCCAAAAAATTTCACCATTCCGATTTCACAAGAGTATTAGGATTAGTTGTCAAAAGTGCTAGTCACTCTGTTCTTACATGTCGAATCTAATTTGCACCTACTCCTTAATACAACGTAACTTTTAAGTCCACTGTGGTCTATCCACATCTAGGCAGATGGCACACACACATGGCCCATTTTCTATCCACGAAATAGTCTTTTAGAATTTCGGATGGGGACCGGTCCCCTAAATCCCTCCCCTTGCCTACGGCCTTGTCGTGAACTATAATTGAATGGTATATATTACATAATATACATATATAACATTACATGTAAATGTAATGTTGTGCTTATCGTATTTATTATGATAATCCCCTCATTCACACAGCATTCAATCACAGCTTTCTTTCCAGAAAGCTTGAAGTTGTTAAAAAACTCACAGTTAATCGTACCAACAGTAGCGATCACTCAGAGGGATTAGAGCCAGCCATAAGAGCAAAACTGAAGTGCATCTAACTATATCCTAAGGCGAAGTGCTCTAATGGAAAGTGTTAATATAACACCGGCAATTTTTTGTCATCCCATCAGAGCTGGTACCCTGCACCTATCTTCCTACTCTATGTTTAAAGCTGAAACCGTGCAGTTCATTTGGGCTCTGTATTGATGTAGAACACGGAAAAAAATATTCTTAAACTGTAATAGTGAATTTAACACCTTAAACTAATGTTTGCACTATTTCTATAGCTCTATTTTTAAACATAGCCCTCTGTTTAATTAACATAATCAGTATATGTAGCTATTAATTTTTTTTTTTACTTCTCCATCACCGAGATTGTGAATCCTGCTTTTTATTTTTACTTAAGCTTAATGTATACTTAATATTTTTGTAATTTAATTTTGATAATTTCTGTCTCCTCCACACTGTATATTAATATCAGTTAAATCGTAATCCCAAATCGCAATAGCTATGTTAAATCTTAAAGCTATAACACAGTAGTTAGTCCCAAAAAATAATGTGTAGTAATATTTATGTAATTAATTAATGCATAGTATTATTTTGTAATTTAATATTGGTAATTTTTGTCTCTTCCCCACTGAATATTAACATCGGTTAAATCGTAATGCCAAAAAACAGTAGATATTATCTAAAGGTCTAGGCCCAAAATATAATGTATAGTAATATTTATCTAATTAATTAATGTGTAGTATTATTTTTACAACTTAATATTGATAATTTCTGTCTCCTCCATACTGTGTATTAATATCAGTTAAATCTTAGTGCCATAAAACAGTAGCTCTGAACTAGAGGGCTAGGCCCAAAAAGATAAGACTAAACTCTCCTGTGCAATTTACCTGAGCCACTTTATGTAGCCAAAGCAGTTTTTTCTAAACAGTGTTACAATACCTTATGCGAGTATGAAATTGCAGGACCTTGAGAAAGAAAGTTAATGTTACTTTATTCACTTGTTTCAAAGCCAAGACAAATTTATTTATTTATTTAGAAAACTGCACTGAACTACTGCTTTCTTATAGTTTTAAATTGCAACATTCTTTATACCAAGAACAACTCAGCATGAAAATTTGCATCAAATGTTTTGTGTGAAAATTTATTTGTTCAGAAAGGTAAAACTTTTTATGGGCGCTGGACGTACTCTTAAGCTAATCATTATTAGTAACATAAATACGGTGATTGCGGGCTAAAAATCACAAATATTAAAAAAACTTTCTTCATTAAACCACAGACTTTTAGGCTCCGTTTTCCCAAAACATTTTTCAGTAATATATAATGAAATTTATTATAATTGTTTAAAAACTTTTATAATTATCATTTAAATTTGAAATAGCAAATGTTATTTTTCCGAAAGGAATGTTTCCTGTTTATATATTTCCAAATGAGTTTTCAGACTAATTGGCTTTTATAGAAAATTTTACATTCGACTAAATGCTAACTTCTCAATTAGTGTCATAAAACATTTTTCTACACTAAATAAATTGTTTACTACAAAAACAGAAAGATTTTAAAAGTTGTAAGCTGTTTCAAAAAGTAGACTTTAATTAGCATAATATGATATATATGAATCTCATCTTAAAATGGAAAATTCTTAAAAGATATTAAGCATAATGAAAAGTGTAAAGCCACATTGCTTTCTAAGTGCATAGAGCTCTAAGAGCAGCAAAATTAATTTAGAAGAATCGAAAAACGGAAAATGCATATATAAATACGCGAAATTATAGCTATATATTTGATTAATGTATTTAATGTCATAAAATTAGAAAATCTTTAATCATATTTCGAAACTTCTGTCTCACAGAGTTATACAGATATATAATTATTTTAAGTGTTTAGCATCCAGTATGTAATAAGTTCATATGGTTGTATCTTCCATGGTGGTTGCCACGCATCTAATTTGTGATAGGTTGAAAATATCAGCTACCGAGGCCAAACTTTCGAAATCTACTGTGGAACACCGCCCCTTTATAAGGAAAAAAAGTCTAACGCCCTCTTTTTCATAGTAGTTAATTATACCCAACTTAAAATCTTGTTACATTTTACCTATGCCTATTTTATATGTTTATCAATCTATTAAGAATCCTAAAGGATAAATGAATCGACCTGTGGAGGGCGGAACCGCTCCTTTTGGAAAATCAAAATAAGATATAAGCTCAATATAATACGCATATAATCATGTCATATAGTGTTCACAGATTTTTTCTTCAGAGATTCTTAGATTCTGAAAAAGATAAGATGTCTTTCACAACGTTTCTTTCATCGGAAATGAAATTTTCCTCTTTGTTCCCACCAGGTAATCAAGATGCTAATACTTGTCATCGTCCTCTTCATGGGCTGCTGGGGTCCCCGGCTCATCATGCACGTCATTATCAAGTACGGTCTGTCCAACTTCACCGTGCACATCTACAACCTGCGGGTCGCCGCTTACCTCCTGTCTTTCGCCCACTCCGCCATCAACCCCGTGATCTACGGATTCATGTCCACCAACTTCCGCCGGATGATGCTGCAGTACTGCAAAGACGGCCTCTGCGGCAACATGTCCTGCTCAAAGTGTGTGGAAGCCAAAAAGCTGGACAGACCCCAGCGGAGAAACCTCTCAGACTCCTATGAGTTCAGCACCCTGACGACGAGCACAAGAAGATCGAAGCTGGCCAACTCCATCAACGTCGACGATTCCAGGCTCAAGAAGTCCGAAGAAAACTGGACCGCTGTTTGAGCGTGTATGAAACTGAAAGAGAAGATTGTTAAATCTTTGGCGCTTTTTGCCCTCTGGTTAGTCTGGGCATATTGCGTTCTTTCATTCCCTCTCATGAATAAACGCTTTTAGAGCGTCCTTTTGTTCATAAATAATATATCTTCATTTCATTTTTGTTGGTACTCAAGACATCACTGACTATTTGAGTTTCCAAAATTCATAATTAAAAGGAGGAAACATTCGTAAATTAAACTTTTGCGTGGACGACCATTTTTAAAATGTAAAAGAGCTAATGGCATCATATTCTTTTTTGTGGCAAAATTAAACAAATTGTACAACAGGAGAAGGTTGCTCAGATCGTATCGCTTGAAAAAAATATGGTACAGCCATGGGAATTTGCATCCTTAAATCCTACTACGTGTTGTTTAAATCCATAATTTCTTGTTTAAATTCATCCAAGGTAGAAAATTTTATGATGGACTAAGCACAGAACTGCATTCGGTGAACCAACCCTTGTGTGGCATGTGGGGCAAATAAAAGCAACAGTTGGTTATTGATTGATTCTAACAGAATGCCATCATAATATTAATGTGGGCCAACAGTAGCCAACATTAGGAGAACTGGATGCCAAAGTAATAATAGGATGGACCAATAGAATGGCAGCATACTGTTTAGATGAGCCATCTTAATTCCAAAAACTATAGTTTTTCGTATTCAGAGCAATTTCTTATTAAAGTAATTCAGAAAGATGTGATATAATTCTACTATTAGCTACAAGCAAACATATTAACTAAAATAATAGTTAAAGCTGCATTTTTTCTCTAACTTCAGAGATGCAATTGTACATTTATTGTGACAAGAATTTAATCCATCGCATTGCCACCCAAAATCCAATCTTGAAACAATGCAGCAATCTCGTGTTAAACATCGTTAGCACTAAAGACACACAATTTTCTTGTTTACCTCTGCTTCGGCACATACGAGTAGCTATATCGGGATTGCTTTTTATTTCCTATCCAATGATACACGGATATTTATTCAAGAGGCATAAACAGGGATATTTCTACATTTAGCCAAAGTAATGCCAAAATTTCAATATTCCAGTAGGCCAACAAGACATTTTGCAAACCAAATACCAGCATTTAATTTTCCTGTTTCAAAGTACACTCAGTCAAAAGACCAACTACCAACATGTGGCTAACGAACATTCAACGCTTCCATACCAGCTGGAGTAATATTAGAATTAAGCGTTATTTTAACCAAATAGCTTCTAAATTACTGCAGGATGAATATTTAATGAATTTGAGTCAACGAACTCTGTGCATATTATTATATAGGCTAATAATATATCTCAAAAATTATAGAGAAAGCAGTAACAGCTAAAATTTAAGTGGTGCGTATAGGATGTAGATGTATTTTGATGATGATCAGTTGAAAACTATATGACTTACTTAATGGAACATTCCACTTTACCAGAAGGGCTGGTTTTGTTGCTTTAATTAAAATATTTCAGTGGTACGACCTGAGCAATCTCATCCTATCTAGTACATGCGCATTTTCTTTTCTCAGTGAATGGAAGCCATTTTGATTTGTCAACTTTTATCCCAATAGTGAAAGAGTGTGTCTGGTAAATGAGAAAAAGAGACTAATTCTCAAATATAAAAGAAGTAAATTTGCTGCTTTGTTACCAGTGCTTAAAATAGAAAGAAAAAAGTCTGAAGAAAGAGCCGAATGAGGTATATTATATTTTATTTGATTATCGTTTATTGGTGGATTTCAAACGCAAAAATATCAAAAGTTAAATCAGTTCTTTATTCAGTAAATAAAACTATCGAAATTTAAATTCAACCTCATAAACATATCAGGCGAAATGAAACTTAAAGTTTTATAACCCCTTTATTCGTTGAAAACATTCAACATTGAAAATGAAACTTTTTCAATCCCAATTATCAATATGGGATGCGCATTCTTGTACAATTATACATACACTAACTACGCTATGAACCTCTTCAGACTATTATCTATGAGATTAGTTAAGCAGAAGAAAGTAAACGATGCTCTATAGATTGTCTAAGAGCAAAATATCAAATGTAGGCATATATGAACAAAGAATCGATGGCTCTGTGGGACTAATAGTAGATTCGAGAAAGGGTTCAAATTGTGTTCTTTAGGCCAGTGATGATCGAGTCAGTAAAACGTCGTCTTTATGTACTTGTGACTCGCTGGTCCAGGAGTATGATATACGCTTTGAGTCTGATAGGTCCCGGGTTGAAATACCAACCAAGCCCAGTGACGTGAGTCTTAGCGAAAGTTCCCACCCTCACTAATCCTGGAGTCTATTCAAGAGCTCAGTTAGAGCATCCAGTCCTATTCCGAATTCTCTCTCCTCCTGATAGCAATTCTACTATGTTCGCTCTATCGTGGCACTTATGACCGCCATGGTGGAGAGGTTTATTGCTTACGATTTGTTCACCACTACTGGGATACTCCTGGAGACTCACACAGCCAAATGGGCACGGTTGGGTTAATGAAATGTCTTTAGGTACCAGAACCCAAGGCTTTAAATACTGAAATGAGATACTATGAACAGTTCAGAATCTGAATTAAACAGGTATCCCGGTTTTATTAGCCGTCGTGCAAAGTAAAATTCGCCGCAGCGCTCCAAATCAGACGAGGAATCCTTGAAACTGTACAACAGATCAATATTGGCACATTCCCTGGCTGAGGATAGTTGAACGAGAAATAGCAGATAATCCGTAATAGCCTCGTAAAACATCCACGAAGCGTTGTAACGGTCATTGAACAGGTTGATCAAATCGTTGAACTTGCGCGGGAAAATTCCCGCCACATTGGAAGTACCATTAAAATTCGCACCGGAAGCCGAAGCTTCACAATCCATGTCTTAATCCTCTATTTTGGAGGGAGAAATCAGATGAAATCACCAGAAATAATTTATAGCAGCGGAAATTGTCTTTATAAAGACATCAGCATAGGAAAGGTATGTCTGAACAGGAGCTCACCAGTAACATTAATCGTGTGTCTAGTCGTCTATGTCTTCAGGGACGTAACAGGTGAATTTTTTTCACCTTACCTATATTCACATTAACTTTGCTGAAAAAATATCGGCCTTTATTTTTAAGTTTGTGGATTAATTTTATGAAGTATTTTCAATTTTCTTTAGAAGTGAAAACAGACAAACGTGTAATCATTGAAAGAAAAGAATGT
>CM063505.1:34852071-34857071 GCA_032207245.1 Pardosa pseudoannulata | reverse complement strand
CTAAAGAACTGAAATACAAAATTTTAAGTTTTGTGATATTGCCATTCAAAAATATAATATTTCTACAACATATGTCACAAATTGGAAATTGATGTGATGTACATAATGAATTTTTAAGAGCAATATTAAATGTTAAAATGGTAATATCTTAAATTAGGTCTAAATTTTCTAACCAGAAATTGTTTTCGAGAATTTTGAACTCTAGATCATTTTAAATAAATACTAGAAATTCATCTAAATCTAGAGATAAAATGTAAATGGACTTGTCATTACTTCAAGGTATGTATCCTATCGCATGTCCTTAAAAGAGATTCCTTGCTTTACATGCTTTTATATGTATTTTAGTTGTACAGGAAATGAATAGGGGTAGATCAAAAGAAATACCCTTTAAATAAAGAGCTTCATAAAAGAGTATTCTCAAGAAAACAAATCAAGTCCAAAGCAAATTCATCTGCACTTTTGTAAAATTTCTAAATGCCACTCAAGCAAACAAAAAGAAAATGCGGAACAAGATAAAGGAATTTTATGTCAGTATTAAAGCACAATTTTGTGTATATCAATGTATTGTGTCGTCATACTTTTACAACTTAAAACAGGAAAATATAATAGTGTAATATATAAAAAACAGTAACTTTAAAAATGTTTGATGTGTGGTGCGTGATTTCATACCTATATATATAGATGTATCTTATTTTTAGCACTTAATTATTGTATTATTTAGATATGTATTGTAAAATTTAACTATAGATCAGAGAAATACCTTTAAATAAAGAGCTTCATAAAAGAGTATTCTCAAGAAAACAAATCAAGTCCAAAGCAAATTCATCTGCACTTTTGTAAAATTTCTAAATGCCACTCAAGCAAACAAAAAGAAAATGCGGAACAAGATAAAGGAATTTTATGTCAGTATTAAAGCACAATTTTGTGTATATCAATGTATTGTGTCGTCATACTTTTACAACTTAAAACAGGAAAATATAATAGTGTAATATATAAAAAACAGTAACTTTAAAAATGTTTGATGTGTGGTGCGTGATTTCATACCTATATATATAGATGTATCTTATTTTTAGCACTTAATTATTGTATTATTTAGATATGTATTGTAAAATTTAACTATGGTACGAGTGTATTATATAAACTGGTTGGCTTGGTGTTAAATTTATATATGATTGGATGAGTGAGTTACTAGGAAAAGTTTTTATACGAGCCAGTATAAAATATGCTTCAATGATTCATAAATCCGTTTTTATTGTTCAGTGAACAAGGGACCTTAAAAATTGTAGATTACGACGAAAAATAAGAAAGTTTTGGTTCCCCTCAAAATATGAAAGTATTCATACAATTTAATAATCAGATTAAGTGTTTGTAATAGAATAAATATTTTATTTCACTAAGGCCAGTTTTTATTTTGTAAAATTTTTTGATAAAACTTTAAAATCATCATCATCCACCTTGTTTATCCTATATATAACCTAGGAAATATCTCACAATTTTTCGTAATTTTTTTCCAAATTGGAAAACGCTGTTTATTAAAATGTTTCATATAAAATACTATAATTTTTTAAAAGTTATGTAAATTTTGTCAAATAACAGACTGTGTTATGAAATGACAAAGCAGGAAAGTATGTGAAAAAAATGTATAAACTTGAAATATACTGTTTAATAAAATGTATTAATTTTTAAAATTTAATAAATTGTGTTTATTTTTAAAAACAAAATAGATTATATTTATTTTTAACACTTAATAAATTGTAGATAAAAAATTGTTTGCTATTTACTAAATTATATATTGCTTTTAAAATTTAAAATTTTATATACCAAAAATTGTTTATTTTTTAATTAAGTGGTGCTATTTAATAAATTGTGCATTATTTTTTAAATTAAAATTTTATATACTAAAAACTGTTTGCTACTCAATAAATTATAGACTGTTTAATAAAGTCTTTTAATTTTTAACACTTAATAAATTGAAAACTAAAAAATATTTTCTATTTATTAAATTATATATTACTTTTAAATTTAAAATTTTATATACCAAAAATTGTTTACGCTTTAATAAATTGCTTTAATTTTACCACTTAAAAAATTGTAAACAACAAATTGTTTGCTACGAAATAAATTGTGCATTTATTTTTAAATTAAAATTTTATATACTAAAAAAACTGTTTGCTACTCAATAAATTATAGACTGTTTAATAAAGTCTTTTAATTTTTAACACTTAATAAATTGTAGATAAAAAATTGTTTGCTATTTACTAAATTATATATTACTTTTAAAATTTAAAATTTTATATACCAAAAAATGTTTACTGTTTAATAAGTTGTTTTAATTTTACCACTTAACAAATTATAAATAAAAGTTTGTTTGCTACGAAATAAATTGTGCATTTATTTTTAAATTAAAATTTTATATACTAAAAACTTTAGTATTCAATAAATTATAGAACAATAATATAAGAATAAGTTATTCAATAAATTACTGTTTAATAAATTGTTTTTATTTTTAACGCTTAATAAATTGGAAATATTTGCTATTTAATAAATTATATATTTTTTAAACATTTGATATACTAAAAACTGTGTACTGCTCAATAAATTGTATAAAGATTAATAAATTATATTTACTTTTAACACTTAATAAATTGTAAACAAAAATTTGTTTGCTATTAAATAAATTACATATTATTTTTAAAATTAAAGTTTTATATGCTAAAATCTGTTTAATGTTTAATAAATTGTATACTGTTTAATAAATTACTTTTATTTATAGCACTTAATAAATTTGCAAACTAAAATATATTTGTTATTTAATAAATTATATATTATTTTTAACATTTTACACACAAAAAACTTTTTACTGTTCAATAAATTGTATACTGCCTAATAAATTGTATTTATTTTAGACACTGAATAAATTATAAACTAAAAATAGTTTTCTATTTAATTAATTAAATTTTATTTTTAACACTAGATTTACGGACCGAGACAATAGTAATTTATATATATATATATATATATATATATATATATATATAAAAATTTAATATCACTTTCCAAAAACATACGTTGGTTTTTAGTTAAGTAATAAAATATATGTAAACTTTCATTCCTCTTCCCCGCAGACCCCTTCATTTCGCATTATCAAATGTGGTATACCTATTTTCACGGTTGTGAGCCAATTTGACTCGTAGAATGTATATGAAAATAAATAAATGTAGTAATAACTATAATATAAAGTAAATATAAAGTATAAAATATATAAAGTATCGTATAAAGTAAATATAGAGAACTAGAGAACACTTCCATTCCAACGACAGAAATTTATGCTACTGAAGCACGGAAGAATTGTCAAGTTCAACAATCATGCAAATGAAACAGATGTAGGAACCATCGTGCTACATGTAATAGAAATGTTTGCGGAAAATGTGTTTAAAAATCAGATTTTATATGTAAAAAATATTTTACATGAATTTTTTGATAATAAACATTTTATTTAAATTAATTTGAAACTATTTTCTTTGCAAAAAACTTCAATTTCCTTCTTTGAGGCAAATTGGCTCACTTCAGTAAAAATAGGTATATGATCAACATCCGTAAATCTAGTGTTAACATTTGATATACTAAAAACTGTTTACTGTTCAATAAATTGTACTCTTTGTAATAAATTTTATAAGCATAAAAAAGCACCCAGTTATTATTCTATATAAATGGTTAAAAAGTTGTAAACACATTAAAACAATTAATTAATATATAATATGCCAAGAGTCGTCTAAAATGTAGCTGATTGATAATTCATTCTTTATATAAAACAATTCTATTTTATTATAAATTTTCCTTTTTTCAAGTTATTTCATAGAATAACCTGATTTATGTTAAAACATTTGAAAATTGAAAATTTTGAAAATTGTTTTAAGATTTCTTATACTTTACACAGATCATAAAATCTAGTATTGGATCGAAAATTATTATTATTTTTGAATAAACGTCATTGTCTAGTATTTTCTATACAGAATAATATGAATTTTTATTTTACTGTTAATACAGAATAATATAAAATTTTATACTACACTCATATTGTAATATGAAATCAAGCTAACTTTCGAATAAATGTTCTAATTTTTAGTGTATGACATTTCTATTATGTATATACTCTTTGTTTACTTTAATTTTTATAGAATATAATACAGTAAAATAGCTTTTGAATTTAATGACTTCAACGTAGTATTTCAACATTTTGTTTCTACATTTAGGGCTTTATTTAAAAATAAAGGCTTATGGGATTGTAGAAATTTATTTTGAAAAATGTTTTCATTTGAAAATTTTATTAGATTTTAAAATTCATTGTCTTGTTATATTTAATAATTACTGAAAGTGAAGTATTTGTAACTATTTAAAAAAAAATTATAATGGTATAGAATGTATTTATACAAATAAATGATATATTTTTAAACATCGGAAGTGTAACAATTATAGATAATTTATATTTTTGGTGTGTTGAAAAATATAAACTAAAGAGAAAATTTAAAATACTTTGAAATTCTTAAATAAATAGTAGCATATTTCGTGCACCTAGAAATAACTAAAAATATTGTAAATTATCAAACTTATATCGGAAGAGTAAGAATTATAAATAATTTATATTTTTGGTGTGTTGAAAAATATAAAGTAAAGAGAAAATTTAAAATACTTTGACATTCCTAAATAAATAGTAGCATATTTCGTGCAAATAGAAATAGCTAAAATTATTCTAAATTATTAAACTTATATCGGAAGAATAACAATTATATATAATTTATATTTTTGGTGTGTTGAAAAATATAGACTAAATAGAAAATTCAAAATACTTTGAAATTCCTAAATAAACCGTAGCATATTTCGTGCACCTAGAAATAACTAAAAATATTCTAAATTATTAAACTTCTATCGGAAGAGTAACAATTATATATAATTTATATTTTTGGTGTGCTGAATAATATAATTATATAATAATATAATAA
>CM063505.1:34762071-34847071 GCA_032207245.1 Pardosa pseudoannulata | reverse complement strand
CATTGCAGATAACATTATAAAATTTCATATATTGTACAAAAATCCATTCATGGGATATAAAGGTAGAATGCATACACTGGTGTGCAAAACAAAGCAACAGGTGGGATTTTTTGCCATAACTCCACAAGAAATCATCTGAGAAACATGAAATTCAGAAATTAGTGAGAGTACTATATACATTTTAAGATCAAGTTACAATATTTGTAATTCCCCTACAATTATTGCTCGAATTTGAATGATCGTGATTTTGTCTCGTGCATTACCAGCAGTCGAAGCTGTACCCAGAATAAAGAACTGTACATAAGTACATAAACATGTTCCTAAACACAATCAAATAACATTATATTGGAAAACTAAAAATTAGTAATAACTTGAGATTTCATTGCAGATAACATTATAAAATTTCATATATTGTAACAAAAATCTATTCATGTAGAAAGTGGAATGCATTCACTGCTGTGCAAAGAAAGCAACAGGTGTTTTTTTGCCATAACTCTACAGAAATCATCTAAGACATGAAATCAAAATAGTGAGAGTATTATATACGTTTTAATATCAATACAATATTTAATCCACGTACAATTATTCTCAAATGATCGTGATTTTGTCTCGTGTATTCCTGAGTTCTGTACCCAACATAAAACAAAGTACATAAGTACATAGCATGCTAAACACAATCAAATAACATTGTTGAAAACTAAAAATTAGTAACAATGAGTTCATCAGATAACAATAAAATTTCATATATTTACAGCGGCCAAAATCCATTAATAAAGTTCAGCACTTTCAAAACAAAGCAACAGGTATTTTGACCCACCTTTAACGATCGCCAATCACTATTTTACTTCCCTGAAAATCCATCGAACGTGTGGGATGCATCTCCTTTTTTTATTTCCTAATTTAGGACAATGTAGAGATATAACAATTAAATTCTCTAACTTAAACTGTAGCCTCAGTGTAAATTTATTAGGGTTTGAAAACGAAAATTTTACCTTTCAAGATTTGAAAATGAAATTTTCTCTCGGTCTTAGTTTTATACAAATTATACATTAGTTTCTCTAGTTTACTTTTATTCATAAATAAAAATATATAAAATATATTATATGAATATATACATGTATTTAGTGTGTGTGCATAAGAATGTGTCTAACAAACGTACAATTTTTTTTTTTTTTTTAAGGAAAAGTCAATCTACAGACGATTGCAAATATCTCTTTGTATGACCAGGCCGCCCACGAGATTAATCCTATTTAGGGCGCTTTGGTGCAGGCTTGGTTTCCGATTCCCCAGCAGTTACGACCGCTTCCAAGCTTGGACTACACCTGGTTTTCTTTAGCTGCGGCGAGGCTACCCTAACAACATTAAGATAATATTTGTACAGCCAAATAAACTTTAGAATAACAAATAGTTCTATGTGCTGATGGGTCTTAACAAGCCTTTATAAGAACATAGGCCCCGCGTGATGAAATCTGTCTTTTACTTAGATAAACTTTATCTTATCTCAGCATGTTCGTCTAAATACCTTGAGTATTTTTAAATTGTTACCTGACCTATACTTAATGTCAACTTTAACTTATGTGTTTTTCTCGTCTTCACTGAACTCGTGAACCTTAGCTTATTATAAACTATTTGTTTTTTTTTACATCTCTCAACTTAACTTCGATTTTTTATCCTCAATATCGTGTTGCAATATATATCATTATGGCATTCATGCATCTACAAATTTGACTTAAATTAAAGTCAGATCCGAGAGCTCCTGAGCTATGTTATGAAACCATCAGTTACAATTCTATAAATGAGGAGAGCAAGTAGAATATAAAACAGAAGAAAATAGGATATTTTCTACAAAACCCTCGCATACTGTCACCAGTATCCTGAAAATTAATACTTGAAAGTTTCCGTAGTGAATTTACAGCCAAAAGTCCCATGGCCACTCCAAAATATTCTAAGAGGCTTTCAAATCTACAATAAGGGGAGAAAACCCCGTTTTTCTTCCTTTTACCCTATTAATCCTTACTTTAAACTGACCACAACAGCTACATTATACACCCTCAGGCAAAGATCTGACCAATTAAAACTTTATAGAAACCAAACAGTCAGTTTAGGATATTATCATTTGGAAAATTTGGTTCCTGATACATTCGGGCCTAACCCATATTATTATTATTGTAAGCATTATACTTCTGAACGATGCATTTATTTTTATATTCTGCTGTACGCCTACTACAAACACATAAATGTACTTTATTAAGCTAGATGAGTTAACAAAAATTTTGAAAATATTACAACAGGATGACTACCGAAATCAGCTCTCTTCTGTTATCTAGACTTTATTTTTATATATTTTCCTCTAGTCATTCACCTTTTATTCATAAGAAACTCTGCACTAAATTTTTTAATGCAATTATTTAAGGCAATTATTTACAGTGAAGAATCAATTCCTTTGACAGAAATATCGGAATAATATTTAACTGTGAAATTAACTATTCTCTTATGAGACGATTTCAGGCAGTAGGACAAATTCTCAAATTATGACAATTCTGGCTTTAGTTTCAAACGGAAGGGCAGTTTATTGTTTATCTATTGGCTGTTGTAAACATGAAAATGAATGGGAAGGGCATTATAGTAGTTTGTGACGTTGCGACAAATTACCTTATTGTTCTATTTTACATACTAAATAATTAATGGCATCCTGACAGCAGCACACATATATGTAACAGATACTTAATGCTGACAAAATATTTATAAAAGCTAATCAATTATTTTATTTTTTTAGTCGCGCCGAAATTTTTAGCGACGCATTGTATATTTTGTAACTATTAAAGTTTCGTCACAGCCTTAAATAAACTTCGTATTTATATCATTCCAGGAAATTTCAATAGAATAATTCATTTGCAAAAATATTTCATTTTTTTGCATTACTGTAAAACAATATTTGTAATTTAATATGAAAATAGCAATTCTGAGGTATATTTCAGTAACTGGAAATAAATGTTTAGATGAAAGTAAATAAATATATAAACAAAAAACTATTCATTGAAATGAAATTAACTACCTGCAGTGTGGTTAATTAAGATTGCGGGATGCTTTCAAACTCTATTTTTAAAAGATTCAACATGTAATAATATTTTTTCATGAGTATCAATAAAGATGTTGGATAAAATATACAAGATCTAAAATAATGCAATCAACTTTTTTACTATTATTATTAAACCTTTCACAAGTCAATGTTCTCACGAAGGACCCTACAATTTAAAGCTTAATTTCTGTATTTCTGTTGAAACTAGAATACAAAGTAGAATATAAAATTTTATACTTTTTCCCACAAAATTTAATAATTTTGTGGGAATACCAGTTTCGCAACCATGGGTGGGACTAAGTGGACTTCAGTCTTTTCACCAGACATGAATTTAAGGTATTAAGATTTGTAAATTTATAAATTCTTTTTATCACTAATTTTCTTAATTTATGTCTAAATTTTATTCTTAATTTTATCCCAAAAGGAATGTTGCTCTATGTGCTGTGGTGTAGTATATTGCTGTTGTTATTTCAAAGTCATTTATAACCCAAAGTTGCTTTATATCATCTTTAATTATAGTATAATACCACTGATTTATATTATAATGTTCAAATATAGAACAAATGACAAGGAAATATGAAAAAAATATATATAAAAAACTAAAACGTAAAAGAAGCACTCCATGTGCTACACCTCAAAAAAAATTGCCGATGTCCTGGAGAAAGCTGCATTCTTTCCCTTCCTTCTTTCTACTCAGGCAACCCTATACTTTTTCCAATATCCTGTGCTGATGTGTTCGTTGTTCCATTGTCCTTTTTACAAATCATCCTTTCCCGGCTCTGCCCAGAAGAACCGGGACTCCAAGGATGGTCCTGAATCGCCTTCTGGAGACCAATCACAATTCTCCAAAACTTGGTAAAGTTTAAGTGCAATTATTTTCACTGGCCACACCACACGCTTCCTGGAGTCGCGAAAAAAACTTGGGCATTCAACTCACAACGTGTGAGTACGGCGAGCAAATCAGTTTCGCACACCTTAAGTCAAATATAGCTGCACTCTCACACTCTGTAAATAGGCAAGATCTTTTATTAACACATTGTATGCGGGTACATTTCGCAACAGAATTGTACAGGGAGCGAGCGTTTTGTCTGTAAATTTACTTATTCAGTTAAATCTCAATAGATCAAAAATTATTTAATTTTTTAACCGAATTTCCGTATTTTTTAGTGAAATATATAAACAAATATATAAACAGAAATATATAAATAACATCCATAAGATTTTTGTAAACAAAAAATATATTTTTAGTGGATAGATTTATAATAGTATCGTAAATATGAAAAATCAAACAGAAATAGTAGTATATAGTTTTAATTGTTTCCCGTCCTGTTCCCCAAAATATTCAAAAGATACTATAAGTAATAATAAATTAAAGTAAAAGAAAAACTGAAAATTAATGCGAAGGACTATTTTAAAATAAACAAAATATTTCTAAAAGTTTACTAAAAATTTATTCTATTTAAAATTTTCTAGAGTTATATTTTTGGTAATCTCTATGAGGGTATGTGTGTATATATACATACATATATGTATATGTGAATATATATATATATATATATATATATATATATATATATAGTGTGTATATATGTGTGTATATATATATATATAAATATATATATATATATATATATATATATATGTATATGTGTATATTGTATATAAATGTATATATATATATATGTATATATATATATATATATATATATATATATATATATATATATATATACATATACATATATATATGTATATATATATATGTGTGTGTGTGTGTGTGTGTGAATATATTTATATATATGTATGTATATATATATATATATATATATATATATATATATATATATATATATGTATATATATATACATATATATGTATATATACATATATATACATATATATACATCATATACATAAATATACATATATATATATATATCAACATATATATATATATACATTATATATATATATATATATACATATATATATATATATATATATATATATATATATATATAATGAATTCGTAATTCTCCAATTTTGTTAGTATCACTTTCATTCCTTTTTTTAATATTACTTGACAACTGGTTTATTTTTATTTCGAAGTTCAAAATTCTGCTTTTGGTTTTCCTTATTTCTATAATATTATATAGAGGCAAATGTTGTGAACTTAATTTTTATATTCGAAAATTTTATAAACTATAAAAGAACTCTGCAAAGAATTATCCAATATATAATAATAGCCTAAGTTGTCTCTCCGCGAATTTATGAAGCGCTTGTACCTGGAATGGATACAGGCATCCATATTGGATTTTTTATGAGTCAGGGTTAGCAAAATTCAATGCGAGTAAATTTTATCCTTTCCTAAACTATAGGTATGATTCTGAAATAAATTGGTATGAATAAGCTTCGTATCACAGCGAAAAATACTGTCGTCTTTAAAACGTTCGAAATCCACCCCGTCCCCCTTTTCGAGCGTTTAATGCCATTATATCAAGCCCTATTTTAAGAGCAGGTGATTAAATTTATCAATATATCACATAATAAATAGGTAAAAATAACATTTTTTTATCATTATGACGTCATTTCTTTAACCATCTCATTTAATCATTTCTTATTTTAAATTATTTAAATGTCATCTGCATTATTTCCATAAGTTTTATCACTAAACTTAGATATTACATAAATAGTTTTCTTTTATATTTGGCTTAAATAATAGATTAGGTACATATGTGATAATTTTAATCGATTATTTTTGTTGAAAGGTAATTCTCAGACAAAAAACAAACCATTTTTTTTACCTGCCTCATAGGGTACTTCACAATTCTGGAATATTAAAATTTTTACTGATCCCGTTATAAGACGGGCTATATGCTAGTTATAGATAGAATTATTCTTTCTATACATGTACTTCAATGCAACGAGTAGAAAGTACAATAACTCCAAGTCAGCAATTTCCCAAACTGCTTTGTGACATTTACTGCCCACTGAGTTTCTCCTAACTTGAAATATAAAACGTGAAACGAGAATATTTTTTCCTCCTTAAAAGCCATAAAGGGGCCTTAAAATCTAGTGCCTTACAAGACAGCATTCTTCCGATGTCATTAACAGTAGGACTTGCAGAACTCGTTTACCGGTTCTACTTAAAAAAGTTAGGAAAGTAAAATCTAGATAATCTGCTAAAGAATTCCTTGCGACACTTAACTTACAACATCGGAACCCCACATAGAGCATCAAAAGTGATGAAGTACGACAATCTAAGTTTGTTTCAGAATGTGGAAAAAAGATTGAGTAATCAGAACCTGATTATCATATGGGCAGATGCACCTGAGGCAGATGCCCTCGGTACGAAAATTTATACAGTAAGAATTATTTTTTATGCAGGAATATATATATATATATATATATATATATATATATATATATATATATATATATATATATATATATATATATATATATATATATATATATATATATATATATATATATATATATATATATATATACCTATATACAAGTATATATATGTACGTATATATGTATGTATATTTATAAACATATACATACACATATGTAGGTACATTTGTAGGTGCATGTTGTAAGCATAATACACACACACATATATATATATATATATATATATATATATATATATATATATATATTATATATATATATATATATATATATATATTAAAGCTAACTATATGGGTGCCCCATATAGTTAGCTTTTATCAGTCCCTAGGACTGGACAACAAGCACAAAGTGGGTCAATTTGGAAGCATAGACCAAGTAGGAGGGTCATATATATATATATATATATATATATATATATATATATATATATATATATATACAAATATATGCCGAATTTATATCTGTATCTATATTTATATATAATTATATATATTTGTATAATAAGATATATATACACACAAATCTATACGCACACACACACATACACACACACACACATATATATATATATATATATATATATATATATATATATATATATATATATATATATATATATATATATATAATTACCTGGGGTTGTTTTTCGAACTACATAAATTTTAAAAAACCCAGTTTTATGGAGAAAAACGCATAAGCAAATAAATAAAACAATAATACGGGAAAAATATTGTAAAAACGATAGATCGAGCTATATATATATATACACACACACACAAACACATACACACATACATACAGTGAAACTCTGATATAGTGTCACTATCCGTTCCGTTACAAGTTTGGTGGAATATCGAATAATACGTATTGTTAAAATACCTGAAGACACAGTTACCGATCTGTATTGCTGACACTAGAATTTTCACTCATAACCTAAACATATGTGTCAGAACTGCACTTATATTTTAATTTAATTTAATGATTAATTTTTTAATATTCGACCAACATCCAATTAACTTGCTGTAAACCACAATCTCTTTCAGTTCAAAGTGCCATGATGAAGCATCGAATATTATACAAATTTGTTTGAATTTTCTAAAATAAATAGAGGAAAAATAGTTATACACTACCAAGGAAGGAAATATTTGATGAGGAAAAAGAAAAACACTGAAAAAAAAATTTCAGGATAAGTTAAAGTTCCCGGTCATGATTGGAGACATAGATACATATATATATATATATATATATATATATATATATATATATATATATATATATATAGAGAGAGAGAGAGAGAGAGAGAGAGAGAGAGAGAGATACTCAAGAGCCAAAACATTATAACCACCTGTCAATAACGAGTTGGCCCACCTTTGGCACGCAACACAACTTCAACTCGCCTTGGCATGGATGCCACAAGTCCTTGATAGATGGCTGGAGACAGATTGTACCAGATGTTTAAGCAACAGTTACGTAAATCCGAGATATTGCGAATGGGTGGTCTTTGAACTCTGAGCTACCGTCCCATGACATCCCAAATGTGTTCTATCGGATTGAGATCCGGTAATTTAGGCGGCCAGGACATTAACTGGAATTCAGATCATGTTCCTGGAACCACTCTAACACAATTTTAGCCTTGTGACACGGGGCGTTGTCCTGTTGAAACATTCCATTTCCTGCTGGAAAAACAGAGGCCATGTAAGGGTGCAACTGGTCAGCAGTGATTTCAGATACCCTGTAGTATTCATGGTCTGCTCTACCACAACCATGGGTCCCAGAGATGCCCAAGAGAATGACCCCTAAAGAATAATACCTCCACCAACGGCCTATGTATGACCTACTGTACATTGAGGAAGCAACTGTTCGCCTAGAAGACTTTTTATCCTCACACGGCCATCGCGTGATGAATGACAAACGTGATTCTACTGACCAGGCAACTCTCTGCCATTGATCCATGGACCAGTCACGATGTTCCCGGGCCCAGCGTACACACACATATGCATGCACACACACACACACACACACACACACACACACATATATATATATATATATATATATATATATATATATATATATATATATATATATGTGTGTGTGTGTGTGTGTGTAATGGTCCAGTGTTAAGGCGAATGGAATAATTAGTCCTTCTTAGTAAAAACACTTTTTATTTACTTTGGAGTTTCCGTTTCAGGTATGGCTTGCGCCATTTGCATTTATTCGTGGCGAAGCTAAGCGTGGAAAGGTGTTGACAGCTTCATGTCCATGCGCTAACTGAACTTCTCGCTGGATTAGTCATCAACTTCCTGTAAAGTATCTCTACGCCTGACCGCATTACTCCAAAAGGTTACGCAAGCATGGGTCTTTTTAATTTATTTTATTATTATAAAAAGATTTCCCTTTTTAAAATCGTTTATAACTCACGCAATTTCCAACTACCCCCTTTTTAGACCTCTATCTCTCTCTCTCTCTCTCTCTCTCTCTCTCTCTCTCTATCTCTATCTCTTCTCTCTCTCTCTCTCTTCTCTCTCTATACTCTTCTTCCTCTCTCTTCTCTCTCTCACTCTCTCTCTCTCTTCTCTCTCTCTCTCTCTCTCTCTCTCTCTCTCTCTCTCTCTCTCTCTCTCACACACACACACACACACACACACACACACACACACACACATATATATATATATATACACATATATATGTATTTGTGTATAGATTTATATATACGTATATACATATATAATGCATATATATGTGTGTATGAATATATATATATATATATATATATATATATATATATATATATATATATATATATATATATATATATATATATACAGAGAGAGAGAGATGAGAGATTACTCTTTTTTTTTTTAGTTCAGACAGCATTTAGACTGGTATGTTTGAATGTGCAATTGTAATTTTTAACTCTGCATTTGTATTCGATTCTTTTCTCTTCTCAAATTCATCCAAACATTTAACGGAAGAGGACAATGGATGATAATTTTGTCGATATTTTGCTTTATTTTGCCATCAAGTCGATAAACGTGTGTTTATTTATATTTGTGTTCGTGTTTATTCAAATTCTAAATCGAGAAATAAAATAATCTTTAAAGTATCTTTTATTAATTTAATGTAATAAATTTTAATTGAATGCGATTTTACTATTAGCTCATCTTTATTAACATCGAGAGGATGAAGAAAAATTATATTGTGTCCTGGGTATAAAAGTAATTTAGTCAGAATTTTGTGTAATCTTACTCTCTGTTTGACCTATTCATTGCCAAAAAAAATACCAAGCTGTGACTTTGAGATGAGCCTTTTTTTTGTTTGACCTACAAAAATCATTTCACTTCCTCGTTTTCATTTGGGGCACTCTAAATGATTTCCAGTACTCGTTTACCGTTAGCCCGGAGGTCCTGCACCAGTTTCGACTTGAATACAAACACAGCAGGATTCTTATCAAAACAAAAGGGAATAGAAAAGAATTAAATGGGAAAAAGAGAGTTTTTATTCGATTTACCCTCCTGAAAACATTTTCTGCTTGAGGATGTTGAAAGTAATAAAAAAAATCGTCAGTAGTAATTCGTCTTAGGCCATACAAATCGGTATCTCTTTAGATAGATCAAATAGCTACATGTAACTAAGCTGATAGTCAGGACCTTTGCTACCAAGAACTATAAATGCTAATTAAGGTTTGAACAAGCTAGCCTTAAAGCTAGAAAAATTAATTTACTACCATAAAACGGTAGGATATTAAATACTAATCATATTATACTGTTTTCGAATTTTATCGTTAATCAAAGAATGTAGTTTTGTAAAAGAGAAATAAAAAGACACAGTAGGGTCTTTATAATTCGTTCTTGATTGTTCGAATTTAGAATAAATCCGAGTTAAACCCGACGTGACTCCAATGAATCATGTAACGCTCAGAAGATAGCATGATATTGTCACACATAAAAGGAACAATGTATTAAAAAATTGACTATTACTTTAAGATGTAATTAACTTAGCCTCAGCAATTAATGTAATAATATTAAATGAGTACATTTTTTATTGAAATATACTTTGAAATTAAAAAAGTGTGTTTATAAAAACCTCTCTGCGAAACAGCCCCTAGGAGGACAGGGCCTACAGAGACATCACCGTTTCCGAGACCAAGGGCACTGATGTGCGAAGCATATATTCCAGCTAGGTGGTCAACCTTACGCGGACCCCCCAAAGTTTAATTCCCAAGCATGCTTGGTCCTCACTTTACCTACCCACTGAATGGATAAAAGGCTGAGTGAACCTTGCAAAGCCCGGGGATTGAACCTCGGATTTGTGTCGTGGAAGCGCTACCTCAGCGCCACTTGGCTTCAATTTTGTTTATAGTTTTATTTATATTTTATTAAATTAATCATTTTCGATAATTAGAGTTTACAATAATTTGAGCTAGATCCGGCCCCATCCATCTCGAATTACCGAGACTCTACCGTATGTCATAATTACTTTCTCACTATATTTTTATATTTTCTTAATTATCCATAAATTACTTTAGCTTAAATGCATCTGATAAATATCGGAGTGTAAATTAAATATATTTTAAAGTTATTTAATTTACACTCCGATTCTATTTTTTTAGTATTTACCGGGCAATTTTAAACCTGGTAAAATCTTAGAGCATAAAGTAAGGCACAATGTGATGGCAAATATGTTTTTCAAGATATGATAAAATTGCGTTCAGCCTTAACCCTTTACCTGTGACTCCAGAACTCAGTTCAAGCAACGCAGAAGAACCAGTATGAGAATGCCCGACCTGCGTTCGGGCAAGAGAATAAACGGTATTTCAATTCCGTGAAATCCGCAATAGGTTCATCCGATGCATCATAATATTTAATTTGCCACTTTTCCAACAGATAGAGATACTTTCCTGCAAAAAGTTCGGCAATTTCGAGCTATTTGTCGCTATTTCTCGGATAATATAAAGGATTTGGGAAATTCTAGGGAACCTGAGGGACGTGGAATTCATGACAGTTGATATAGATAATAACACTTTGTATGTGGAACACGTACTAGTCTGTTTTCTGATGATTGAAACTTGAGTGCGGGTCACATACTAGTACGGGTTAGTGTAACAACATGGTTTTTTGTGGGTACAAAAATAACGGTATATACAGGAAAAAGAAGCTGAATGTTCTTATCTACTATATAGATTCTGGAAAAATTTAGACAAATAAAAACTAATTTTTACGTTATTAGCTTTATGATTGCTCTTTTCATTTTTTATAATGTAAAAATGTTTATATATAACATAATTTTACAAAAATTAAAACTATATACTACTATTTCTATTTGATTTTTCATAGTTACGATACTATTATAAATTTATCCACTAAAAAATATATTTTTTTGTTTACAGAAATCGTATGGTTGTTATTTATATATTTCTATTTATATATTTGTTTATATATTTCAACATAAAATACGAAAAGTTGGTTAAAAAATGAAATAATATTCGATCTATGATTTAACTGAATAACCAAATTTACGCGCAAAACGGCCGCTCCCGGTACAATTCCGCTGTGAAATGTACCCGCACACAATGAGATAATATTGCTGTATTAGTTTATTATATTTAAGCATAAAATTATGCCATTTGATTTATTTTTCTGCAACTTGAGCAAAAATAACTGTAATTTATTAACATTTCCCATACATGTGAAAATATCAAATATAGTAGTTATTTTGTTGATTTTTTTTTTTCAAAAATAATCTATTTCTAACATTTTGGATGATGATAACGAACAAAATTAAAGAGGAAAAAAATTTTTCATTTTTGATACGTTTTTCTCAAATATATTCTACAGGCAAAGAATTAATCCGTTTTATGACGTACTTATATGCAAAACTATGGATGTATAAGACTGATGTATGTACAATCTACCAAAAAACTTACCGAACATATTGAACCACTTCGCTTCCTGACAAATATTTTACTAGAAAAAAAATCAAATGTACTAAAAACAAGAAAGCTAAAATGTATAAGAAAATAAAATATTTCATTCATTATAATTAAAACAAATTATAATTAAACAGAACAAACTTCAATTAGAACAGAAGTTATCCGACATGAATTGTTGTTTTTGTCTTGTGCCAATTGGTCAAACCAGGCATGATTTAATGGACGACTTCTTGCTCAAGTAGGTCCTCTTAATTTTGAAACAGGGACCAAGTAGAAGACTCATAGGTTTGGCATGCCGCCGAACGATGACCGATTGTTTAAGGTGCTGGCCTTCGGGACCGGAGTTCGTGGGTTCGAATCCCACTGTGGAGTGAATGTTCGTAGCCGTTCGGAATCGGCTTCAAGCTGTAGGTCCCGGTCTCATCAACCCTCGTGTTGCAAAAAATAGACCGTAGCACTCCAAACGAAACCTCAAAGCCACCCCCAGAGGTATTGATAGAGAACTGTGAGACATGAATTCAAACTTGAATATAAACATGCGTTAGTTCCTGAAAGTGTCACCTGATTTCTTTTTTTTTTTTTTTTTTTTTTTTTACATAAAAAGCATTATGAAACATTTTGTTAAACACATCTTTTAATATTTCTAGCAAAATATTTCTCAGTCAAAGAAGTAGTTCAATATTTTCGGAAAGTTTTTTTGTACTCTGTATCTATGTATGTATGCATGCAATCAGCGCTAGATTGAACAAGATGAATGCCCTTTGGCAGTTGAAATATCGGGATTTTCATCTAATAATTTTACGAATGTAATTTTATTACACAACAATTATAAAAATGTAATTTTATTGCAAAAAAAGAACATATTATTTACAAATTAATATAAACTACATAAATGATATTAATTAAATATTATATACAATAAAAACAAATTAAAAATAACTAAATACTTGGTTTTCTAAATATTTTAGCAGTGAATTTTTTTTAGAACATCTTGGAATTCTATGTTCTGTGAGACGTCGTATTTAAGGGCCATATATACGTTTTTATTGCAAAAAAATAACATATTATTAACAAATTAATATAAACTATAGATAAATGATAATTATTAAATATTATATGCAATAAAAACAAATTAAAAATAACTAAATACTTGGTTTTCTAAATATTTTGGCAGTGATTTTTTTAGAACATCTTGGAATTCTATGTTCTGTGAGACATCGTATTTGAGGGCCATATATACGTTATTATTGCAAAAAAATAACATATTATTAACAAATTTATATAAACTATAGATAAACGATAACTATTAAATATTATATAGAATAAAAACAAATTAAAAATAACTAAATACTTGGTTTTCTAAATTTTGGCAGTGAATTTTTTAGAACATCTTGGAATTCTATGTTCTGTGAGACGTCGTATTTAATGGCCATAATATCAAGTGAGTTCAATCTTTCTTGTGTCATTAAAGATCGATGGCAGTTTTTTAAAGCATTTTTTAACTTTGAAAAGCTTTGTTCACCGGTTGCGTTTGTTATGAGACACGTATATATTTTTAATGCTGTCATTACTTTGGAAACGTTGATTGCACCAAGTTTTCCAAAATATGTTTGCATAATCATGATACTGGCAACGTTTCTTCATTTTAATATATTTTATTTGTAATATGAAGTACTTAAAATGAACCATTTCATTAGCAAATATGAATTATTTAATTTAATTTTGCTGGGCCCATAGACAATTGCCTACTCCGCCTAATAGGTAAACCAACATTACATGAAATTTGTATGCGTGTGAGTCTAATGAATATGTTTTGAGATTAAAAGTTCCCTGTATTCTGGATTAAAACTTTGATCCCTCCCCGAAAAAGAAAAAAATTCTGGCTACTTCACTAACTTGAAAAATATTTAATACGGTAGCCGAAAATCGATAAATGAAAATCGATACACGATAAATAATAAAAGCCTGTTTATATATCGGAGATGCGACCACTTCGACCGTGGGAACCAAATGGACCGTGGAAGGAATCCGTTAGTAACATGCTTAGTCTTCGATGACGAATCCATTACTAACATTTTAATACATTGCAATATTATTCCTTGAGTAAACAAAACTAAATAAAATAAAATAAATTTTAACAAAAGACGATTAATTCCTCCCTCCTGTTGTTGAAAGATTAATGCATGGCCTTTCATAGCAAACACTATCCAGTATACGTATGCATAGATGGATTATATTTGTATAGAAATATTTCCATTTATTGAGAAAATCAATGACCCACCTTTGTTTGAATGTCTATCAAATGGATAATGTGCTTCTCTTAAGTACTGGGTTTGTGGGTTCGAATCTTATTGCTGGCATGATGGGTCGTAGCCGTTCTGTTTGGTTTGATTTATATGGGTAAAGTGCTTCTCTTAAGTACTGGGGTTTGTGGGTTCGAATCTTATTGCTGGCATGATGGGTCGTAGCCCTTGTGTTTGGTTTGATTTATGGGTAAAGTGCTTCTCTTAAGTACTGGGGTTTGTGGGTTCGAATCTTATTGCTGGCATGATGGGTCGTAGCCCTTGTGTTTAGTTTGATTTATGGGTAAAGTGCTTCTCTTAAGTACTGGGTTTGTGGGTTCGAATCTTATTGCTGGCATGATGGGTCGTAGCCATTCTGTTTGGTTTGATTTGGAGAGCTAAGGTCTACAATTTTGCTAAATTGGGGCTGATGAGAGAGGACCTGCTGTTTAAATGTAAGTTTAAGTTTTAATGTAACTCTATTTTTTAAATAAATTTTTCACTTTGAATTAAAGAAACCGCAATAAATTAATTTAACTTTCATGTATGTCAAAAAAAATTCTCACAAAGCTTTTAAATAACTATTAAAGTAAAAAAAAAAAAAAGTGATTTTTTCCCCTGTACAAACAAATAATTTTTAACCATTATTCTAGCTTTTTACGAAATGTGCCACACTATAAAACATCACAGCCTATCTATATGTAAAGTGTAACCAAAAAGCGTCAAATATAAATCATACATAAATTGAAAATAAATTCAAATTTACAAACATTACCTTAAGCCTACATATTTAATTAGTTTCCAGACTTAAATGTGTAATGCTTATCTAATCAATATTTGTCCCTGTGTGTGTTCCATAATAATATATTGTTAGGTAAAATGTTGTGCTAAACTGTACTATAATGTAATGTTATAATCTTATTTTGTGATTTTTATAGTTTTTTTTCAATACATAGTACTGTTTACAAGTAAAACTTAAAATTCAAGGTAGTACGCATTTTGTAGAACCTGTTTTATTATTTTAAACAGATAATATAAAACATATAGCCATTACAATATATTGTCATCTAAAATATTGTACTACAATGCAATGTTATAATCTTATTTGGAAATTATTATAGTTTTTTTTAAATACATAGTATTGTTCTCAAGTAAAACTTAAAATTTAGGACAACTCTAATTGTGGTAGGACCTGCACTATTATTTCAAACAGGAATAAAAAAAATCCGAGCTCTGTTGCTTTATAAAAAGTAAATTCCCATTTTTGTTCAAATTTTCATTGATTACATATGTATACATATCAAGCCGTTGATAAAATAAAATTAATTTTGTGTGTTTTAATTAGAAATTTAATAATTACAATTTCAAATATAGTCTATATCGGTTATATGGTCATCTCAGCGGTCTAGAAAAATCATAGCATATAAGCGGGGTGACCATATATGCGAAACAATACAACCCTATTGTGCATATACCGTACATTTTTAACCCATAACAAAAGAGCCTTATCCACATTCCCATGAGATGACAAGCGCTGACGTTTTCTTTCTTCATCACCGATTTCAACACTTGAGGACCAAAGTTTGGCAGCTAAAATGTTGTTTAATGTCTTCTGAGTAATCAAATTTGCTTTGGCGAAAGCAACCTTTGAAAGATTAGTTTTTTTTTATTTTTTAGCAGAAAATGATAAATTGTCTCTTTTCAAAACCATAATTAAAAAATGAACGTTCTTATTCGTGACGTACGATCCAAATGCAACAAAATTTTCCTTTACTTGTTTCGTCTCAATTTCAACTTAAGCAGGGAGAGATAACTTCAACCAATAAACAGACAGATGTCCACCTCTTGTCAGGGGGCAAGAGAACTGAGAGAGGTGAGAAACTCCGACGATGAGTCTACACAAACAAGAAAATGGGAAAGGGAGAGAAATAAAGGCTTGAATTCAGGTCCTCTCCGATTTCGCACTGACTTCTGAAAAAAAATACGGAAACTCGTTGAAAACATGAAACTGACCATATAACCGGTAACAAGAAAAAGAAAATGACTGTATAAGCGGTGCACTTTAACACATGTTCCCTATTAAGTTAGACGGGTCTTTAGAAAACTGACCATATAAGCTGGTGACCATATAGCCGGTACTGACTGTATTCAGATTTGATTTTATTATTGAGCCAGAAATGCTTTTAAAATTAATAACTAAGAATAAAATTATTAGGACAAGTGCCCTATGTACCCTACCGTTAACAAGACCCTCTAAGGATGGCCATAATGCAGCTCTAGTGACGGCTAAGTTATCAGCACTTCAGTGGCGTTGCGAGCATAAATGGCACCCAGGGCACATTGCCTTTTTGATCTCACTCGAAAGAGGTACAATAATATAAAATAAGTAGCCTGAATAAGGGGGGATCCGAACAAGAAAGACCCCCCCCCTTACTCCCACTCGCTACGCCACTGAACAATAGAATCCTGAGATACGGGGTTCGAATCTTACAGGCTTCGCAAACATGTACACCGTGGATACCTATTCATTGGAAGCTTCGCAGGTGAAAAAGAGAAAGAGAATCGGGAACAAAAAGTATTGAAATTTAAGGGATTCTACAGCTTAGCTTCAATAACGCCTTACACCCATCAAGACAGGTGGCCCATTGAGAGTTTTCAGGAAGATGGTGAATAATGTAAAATGTTTTCGTAAATTATTAACTTAAAACTGTAGAACTTTGTACACATATATAAGTGAAAATAAACAAACATTAATATTTTTTTTCAAAAGCAGATAAGGTTTGTTTAAATTCAATTTTTTAAATTTGTTCTTTTCTACAACAGTACTTACAAATTAAACTTTTCACACATTTCTACAAAAAAAAACCTTTTATCACTGGTTTAAACTATTTAATCTTAATTTAAATTAAAAATAGTTCAAATCTTTTCTAAAAATTCAAGCACAGGCAAAAAAATGTTTACTATAAATTATCCTGCTCAAACAACCTACAAAATAATTCCCAAATATGTTCAAACATATTTTTAGGTAATAATAAACCAAAATTCGATAAAAAAAAAAATCAAAAACTAAAACTTAAAATTTTTTTTTAAATAAAAACTAACATTAATGAAATAAAATAAAAAAATAACTTGTAAAAAGTATAATTTTTATAAAACATTTTGCTTATTTTTTGAAAATATGATTGATGTAGTAGTACTCCAATTTATTTATGAGCGAGTTTCCATCGCTCTTAAATTCAGAATTAATATAAACGCTGAATAACGACCATCGTTCCTCTAACAAAAAATAAAATTATACGTAGATATATTTTAAATCGCCGGCAGTTCCATACAACTATGCTCTATTTTCGTTGAAAAAATTTTAAATATCTAAATTTCATTAATTCTTATTTACATTGTATTGACTCAATTTAATGGCAAACGAAACAGTAGAAGGATTTAATGCCACTTCAAGTAGAATAAGTCCAATCATTATTTGTAGATTAAAATATAAACCAGAGTAGAAATGTTTACCCAGCACGACATATTTTATAAATGCATAAACCACTTCATAGTACTCAATATTAAATGCTTAAGAACACACCTATTCGCTCCCATATTAAAGGCGTTGCCAATCCACACAACTCTTACAATGAGCCCAATACATACATTACTAACACTTCTACTTCTGGTGACGTAGCCGTGTGTATGGGCAAGCCTCCGAGGTATCCTCCATTCACAGGCAGCGATCTGGAAAATAGTGAGGAGGATGGAGGAGGGAATCGTCATTTGTTTATTTTTATACTATCGTGTGGCTAAAACCTTGATAGGTGCAATTTTTTAATTCTCAGTACACGTCTCCTCGTGTGCCTGGCATTTAACCGGTCTTCGCTAGGTGGTATACGTGTAGAAACTGTACGTGCAATAATACGTGAAGAAGATCCATCTTATTTTTCAGACATGTGTGGTGAGTATTTCTTTTTGGATTTTATACAGAATATTTGTCTATTGCTTGATTTTATTTTTATGCTCTAAATGCTTACACATCAAGTTACAGTCAAATAAATTTACACGTGTAAGATACATTGAATTGTTAAATACTAATTAAAAGGGTGAAAGAGATATTGTACAAGTGAATTAAACCAAATTTATACAAACGTAAAACGTAATCATGTAAGTTATCCTAACATTTTTTTAATCGTCAAAAAATATCATATTCGCGTGTAATATGTACCATCAGCGACTTTATAATGATGAAGTTTGTAAACAATTTAAAATAAGAGCAGATTTAACCACATTACTGAAGCTTTTCTTGAAAAAAAAACTTCTAAAAGCATACAAATATTCACACTACACACATACACACTTTACAGTTTCAGGTTTGTAACATGGATTATAAATTACAATTGTTTAAAAGACATTTACGACTAAATAACTCTGATCTGTAGAATTAAATACTGTAAAAATATACTGAAATATTATCAATCCTTTCTCTTATTTTGATTGACAGGCATTTTTGCATATCTCAATTATTTGGAACCCCGTACAAGAAAGGAAATTTTAGAATACCTCATCAAAGGTCTTCAACGATTAGAATATCGAGGATATGATTCAGCAGGTAAGGATCTTTTGAAATCTGTATTAAAAAATATTAGAAAAATCTCATAATTATTAACCATCAAATGTAGATTTTGTTTACCTTTTTGTAAATATAAAAACTTAGTTTATGTGATTTTATAAACTTACTTCTCTTTGTAGAATCATAAATTATTGTGATAGTAGTATTTTATGGGTACAATTGGTTATTATTTCTTATTTTATGGTGTAAACAGTAGATTGAATAAAAATGACAACTAAAAACAGTAGATTGAATAAAAATGACATTGTTTTCTAAGTTTTTTGTTTGTTTATTAATAATATGCTAACAGAAACTAAAGAAATTTAAAATTACTTAATTACTTTTCAGTTTGTTTACTATGCATTGAAATGTTATCGTTTAGATTTAAAATAACTTATACTCTTTAAAAAAAAAAATATTAATGTTGACATATCACTGAAGTTTCAAATTTTGTGAGGGAAAACATACTTCCAAGTTTTCGTCCTTCAAATGGATTCATAATTAAGTTATTTTGAAACAAAATATAAATCTTACTCTAAAATTTATTCTAAGTTTCTATGAAAATGTGAAGAGTACATAAGTATTGTTAATCAAAATATTTTACAACTATTTAAGACTCATTTTCAGTTTTTATGACTAAACTGGTTCATAGATGGCGATACTGTACAGTTGTATGTCAACGTTGTTCTCAAATTTAAAACAAAATCTTGCATTCTGTTTGGTATTTATACACGGATTGATTATTATTATTATTTTAATTTAGTTTTAGTTATCAGAATTTTATTTTATGTATAAATGTACATTTTAAAATCTCTGTAAAATATGCAAAACACATCAGGATATAATAGGGAATGCCTCTTACGTCTGTGAAATTTTTATTGCTGTATTTTAACAAATAAATTGGGTTTTTTTTTTTTGTTTTTTTTAAGCGATATGGTTAATCAAAGTTGAACTGTTAAATTTTTTTTTTAATTCTATCTACTTTTTTAATTTTAATATTTTTGTTCTAAATTGTTTTATTCATTTAATAAATTGTGCTAAGCGAAGTGGACATTGACGTAGCCAGCATTAATTTTGGGTGGCTCCATAATCTTAATGCAATGTACGATAAGCTTTCAGTCAAAAAAAAAAAGGACATAAATTCGTTATAAAACAGATAAGCAACGCTGCACGTAATTTCAGTGTATCTTGAAAAGTATATTTGCAATCACAGTGTGTTTTTTACGCTCCCGGTTTTTACCAAGTTTAAAATTCACTGGTAAATACTAGAGTATATTGAATTTAAGCTCGAGTACCACACCAGACGAATTTAAATTAAAAGTAATTTTTGGAATTACTAAGGAAACAAAGAAAAATATCGAGAAATGGATTGCTACATCCTTTTATTTTTATTTTTCAAATTACATTCTTTGCATGACGACAAAATTTAAGAACAGTTTAGCATAATCGGTAATTTATAAACTACCGTTTTATGTTAGCAAATTAATTCTTCTAGCTTTTAATGCCAGCTTGTTTTTGTTTCTAATGCCACTTGGACGAACCTAGCACGTGGGCCAGAGGCATAGCGAATTAAGGCAAAGGGCAAACCTTTCGTTGGAGGATCATCGCTATGGTGAAAGAACGACTTTGCCCAATGGGTCGTCATAATTTAGAAGCAGGTAGAACTTGGAGGACATTGTGTCGAAGAATATATTTTACGTGCCCTAGTCACCATTAACGAACACGGCGGATCTTAGGTGGCTCGATCCCAAACCTGCAACCTTAAAGTTACGATATCGTTGCCTTTGCTAACTGTGCTAACTTAGGCCAGCTTATTCAAAGCTTTATCTGCCTTCATATTCATGCCTTACATACACCGAAAGTAATGTTAAATTTGTCAACCTCCTGTGACCAATTCTAATACGAAGAAATGCTTTTACTCTTTTCATGGCTAAAAAAGATTTTTCAACACTAGCATTCGAAACTAGTAATGTAAGCAAATTTTAGTAAGTTTTAAGTATCTTGTTTTGCATTTATTGAAAATATTAGACTCCTATTAATAGCCCTTGGAGGCACTGGATTGCAATTAAGGCAAGGGGGCTTAAGACCCGACTCATGTTGTAGAGTTCGAACACGACCGCTACAGAACCTAGCATGACTTTTGATTGGATCGCCTGCTGTCATACTCATGTACTGCCGCTCATATATGAGGTCCTTTCTCCAAGAGCCGAACGCTGGCCGATTGGTTAGAGCGCTGATCGTCGGTACCGGAGTTCGTGGGTTCGAATCCCACTATGGCATGGATGTTCGTAGCCGTTCGGAATCAGCTTTAAGCAGTAGGTCCCGGTCTCATTAGCCCTCGTGTGCAAAACAGTAGACCGTAGCACTCCAAACCAAACAAAAAAAACCTTTCCCCAAGAGAAGTTGATTACTATTTTGATCCAAGAGGCAAATTCTGAAGAAGAAAGACAGCTTCTATCAGAACTCTTTACGGTTATTCTCTATGCCTAGACCAAGAACAAAACTAAACCCTACTAATTATCCAATAAACTGTACTTGTCTCAGAAGAAAAGCAGTAACTTAAATATTTATTTTGTACTTTTTTACTAAAGCTTTGGTTTTTTGCTTAAAATGTTTTCGTAAAAGAATTACATCAGTGAAACACACTCGTTACTACAAGAAGATTACTAACAGAGAGGCGAAGTGTTTATAGCATCTTGTTCCGATCCTGACTATTCCTGGACTAAGGATACTGTTTTGTTACTCGAAGATTAAAGAGACCAGGACCTGTTTCTTAAACCCGATTCCGAACAGTTACGAATATCCATGCTCGCAGTGGGATTCGAATCCGCGAACTCCGGTTCCGAAGAGCAACGACCTACCCATATGGCCCTGAGTGAAGAAGTGAAGTCGCTGTAGTGTTTCTTCCCTAAGTGCAATTAGCAGATCACAGCCAAAGAAAAACATAATTAAGAGATCGGCATAAACAGAGGCTAAATGCCCCGTTCAACCTGTTTTTTTTTTTTTTTTTTTTTTTAACGATTTATTTCTGAACGCCAACTTCTCTGATTTCATGACACTAAACTTGCAGTATCTATATCTGATCAAGAATTAACATTAGGCAAACTATTAGCCAAATTGATTAAAATGGTACAAATAGATCTACAATGATGTTAAAGTTAAATCTTAAAATAAATTATCGTTAACAGTCATTCTTCTCTCATTTATCTCTATCAATTTTACTTCAGTATCAACATTTTTTCAATAATCCTGCTTCATTGCTTCGCATGTGTTTAGTTGTGTGTTTGCGTATTTATTCTTTTACTAACCTTTTCCACAACATGGCATAATAGTTTTTAATATTATTCTTTCTAATAAACAGTTTAAGATTTACCTGTAAAATGAACATAACGGGCATAATGTATTCCCTCAGGCCCAAAATTTGGTAATAAAAATCTGAGCATTCTACATGGACAGTTTTGTAACTCGTAACACAAGGTTGTCGTTAATAACATGCTGTCAATTATATGTGTTTTCAACTGGCATGTATATAAATATACCCCCCCCAAAAAAAAAAAAAAAAAAAAGAAAACTTAGCAAAATAGCAATTTCTATCAAATATGTCAACCTTATAAGAATGGATGAAATATATACTACTCTTGATTGTCGTATTGAGCAGAACAAATCTACAACTCTGTCGTATAAACTGTATACCAAAATTCGCCCAATTTTTAATCTTTTCATTGCAATCAAACGTTCTCAACTGGCCTTAAATAAATAAATATGCCGAACTATGGCAAATTGGTTAGGGTGCTGGCCTTCGGTACCGGAGTTCGCGGGTTCGAATCCCGCAGTGGTATGGATGTTCGTAGCCGTTCGGAATCGGCTTTAAGCTGTAGATCCCGGTCTCATTAGCCCTCGTGTTGCAAAAAGTAGACCGTAGCACTTCAAACCAAACCAAACCTAAATAAATAAAAATAAATTCTAAAATAGAATTTTCTATAACAGGACTTGTCAAAATGACAACTATAGGGGAAAAAAAACTTTGTTACTGTTGACTCCTGTCATATTGACACCAGGGCCATAACTAGAGCATGGCAACGGAGGCATCAGCCTTAGGGGCGCCGCACCTTGAAGAAAATGGGATGCAAAAGAGAACGATTCGCCCTGAGTAGAAATAAGAAAAAGCCGAAAAATAGTTTTTTTTTTTTTTGTTATAAAATCCAATGTATTCATAAATGATTTTTTTTAATGGATTTTCTTATTTTTTAAAATGCTTCTAGAGACTAAACTTGTTATATATTCTTACAAAATGTTTACCAAACACTCCTAATATGCCTTAATACAAATCCGGGTATTCGTTTTAAATTTTAAAGTTATTAAAACTAAATTTAAATTTAGAAATTCACCAATTTTCTATGAAAATTCAACGTTTAAATAAAAAATATTCCCCTAAAAAAATAAATAAAAAAAAAACCTATTCAGTTTATTAGCAAAATAATACTTACAAAGAGTTTTAAAATATTTTTAAGTATTAATAAGGTAAAAATAGAAAAAAGACACAAAAAGGTATATAATTCTGGTGTAAAAAGCGTAAGCTAAATTGTCCCATTTAAACCACCCAACTCCTTTTATTTATTTTTATATTCTACTCACGCTTACGCGTTCAAAGTTGTACTCATCAATACCTCAAGGATGAAACTTTGTCAGCGATCTGTTTTCACTAATAATATAATTTTGAGTATATGTTAAATTCACGTCGAAGTATATACGAAAAAAAAAATTCAAACAACCTTGAATTACTGTGATCAGTGAAATGGACAAATAAAACGGAGAATCTCTGTTATTTTTTTAAATACGAGCGTCGAATAACTAATTGAAGCCTATTTACAGATAAATGTTGACCTTCAAATGTAGAATCATTTACGGAATATAAAGAAATAAGTTTCCTTTTTAATTAGACAACGCGATGGTTACTCATAATTTTTATGACAACGTACTCACCTTCTTGCTTCTTCTGAAGCCGGGAGTGTATTCAATTTTTGTTTGTTTACTTTTAGGGCATTGATGCCCTAAATTTATGTTCTGATCTTTTTTACGTTCGAAGGTTAAAGTGAAAGGCTTCCCACTTCGCTAGGTACTCCGCAAAACCCAATTACCTTGACCTTGAGAAATAAGTTTTGTATTTTAAGAGCATACTGGAAATTAAAAATTTAACACTGGAACTGCGGAGGTTTCGATAAACCCAACCGCTGGCTAGGTCAAACTTACCAAGATTAATATATGAATCCGTGTTGTTATTCAAAGGTACACTGTATTTATAGACAATAACATCCATTTTTAAACGTTAAATTATTATGATAATTGATAAAAAATACGATATTACAATATCGAAAAGTATATATAGTTAGAAAAATATATAGACAATTTGAGGGTGCCCCTTGATTCTCGCCAAGTTGGGATCGCGTTTGATCGTGAAGCTGGGCGATGTTGTTTTATTTATGGACATCTAGTTTTTTTTTATTTTTTAACCCAATCGTGATTTTGATTGGTTTAAAGTTTAGCATTATTTTCGAAAGTTCAACGGTATATGCAGGGCCCGATTTATACCCCTGGGTCCCCGGCCAAAGCCTCATATGGGGGCCCCCATACATTTTATCTTTCTCGAACTCGAGAGTAATTTTATTTTATAAGCTTCTATATCAGTTTAAATACTCCTGACAGGTATACATAACCTAAACATTTTTTGTATCTAATGAAAAAAAGTAATTTTTTTTTCTTTTATTTAAAATGAGGAATTTGCACATGTGGGGGAATCGAACAATATAGTAGTTTTCGGATAATTCCAGATTCGTAGATTCCAAAAATGTTCTCAAAAATGTAAAAAACTGGGTCCATCATTTTAAAAAATAATTTTTAAGTCAAGCAAAAATCACGTGACATCAAAACGCTCCGTGATTGGTTGTGACGTCATAGTTCATGATATCCAATATTTTCTTATTACTTGTAAGCGCGCCCTATTTTCCGATTTTGTTTTTGCCAGTTCTACAAATTTTCTAGCTATCAAAATTTATTTTTATTTAAACCTGAAGGTTTATTTTATTGATCTTGATAGCTTAATTATCTCAATTTGTTATAAATGTCTCTTCTACCTGGATTTATCAAAGGACCAGAGTTTCAGAGTTTACCAATCATTGTAGGTCATATTCAAAACATATGTTTGAAAAATGGCATTTAATATGAAATAACCTATCAGATTTGAATAAAACATAAAAATCAGCATTTAATACATACTATAAGAATAACAATTAATAATTATGTATACTGTTTGCTACAACCTTGCTATTGCAGCATTATTGTCATTGGCACGCACTTATCATAAGTAAGTAATTTGGCTGATTTTATAAAAATATGTCAGAAAAAAACTCCAAGCTATTGGTCTGTAATTAGGATTATATTGGATGTTTTACTGTTTAGGAGGCTAACTGCTATTAATTGCCTAACTCTGAACTGAGATTAATGTAAAGCAGTGATGTCATACCATACATTCCAGCAATTTGTGTCATCCTCAGGAAAGGGGATTTTTCTCCCGATTTCGTACTACTCTCCCATCTGCCATTCTCCTAGTGAGCAAACATTAAGATTTATCTTATTGCATCATCTTTTTGTACAAGGAAGTATTTCAGGTGTCTTGCAGAACACTGAACTGCAGAGGAATTGAGGTGCAAAGGGGCATTGAACTTGTCCCTCTGATATTCTATCCAATCCCAGTTGACTATGTCTTTTTATGTTGTGACTATCTCATATATTGGGTTCCATCGTATTAGGAAAACTGTGCCACATGACTTTGAATACATGTAAATAACGTTGCCTAGAATGTCTTAAGTCCTGTTTACATGTGCCAAAAGCAGAGTAGAATGCAGGGTAGATACTTGAATTGTACTCCCCTTTCAAGAATTATCCCTAGCTAGGGAAAAAAATTGAGGGGTAGAAAGAACCCACCTTTCTACCCGGGTAATTGCAGAGTTTACTCTCCTTTCCCATCATTCTTTGCGCTTGTAGACTATTTATTCCAAAATGGCCGACTCCGCTGTTGAAGAGGCAGCTGAAGAAAAAAAGAGAGCAATTTCGTGAAAATATATTAAATCAAATTAACGAAATTATTAATATTCTTATCCATTGCTGAAAAATAAATGAAATATGCTAAAATGTATCTTTAATTGTCTAATAACAGTGTGAGAACACTTAGTATCTAAGTAATAAGGTTGAATAATATTTTAAAACTTTTTTATAATGTATGTTAACACAGGACTAATGGGATATTTCAGTTTTTGTGGTGTAGCTGTCACATTTTGTAAACAGAAGCAAGTAAACAATAGCTAGTCAGTGCGGAAGTATTATAAGCACAGAATGATGGGATTGCCTTCCCGTATGATCACATGATTTATCCTGACGAAATGGAGGGTAGAAATAATTGACCATGTAAACAGGTTTCTCTGACCCTCCAAGCATAATCCCTTTACCAAGGTAAAATGAAGGGTACTTGACTGGCACATGTAAACGGTTCATTAATGTTACCAAATGTGGCATCCTGTCAATGATATAAATGTAATTCTACAGGAAAAGGAATAAAAAATGCATATTTCAGACATACCAACTACTCCGAATTCTCTTGAGAAATGAGAACATTTGATGACTCCATAAACTTCTCAGATTTCTCCGGAAAACAACAAAACTTTTGAACAGCTAAAAGATTACAATTAAGCAATTAAATACAAAGTTTTTCAAAAAATGATGCTAAATATTACTCTCTTCATACAGCATGTTAAAAGCTTTCAGTACTGTTTGGGAAAACCAAACTGAATTTAGGTCAAATTTGAGTAGACAAACTCTAGAATCCCTGATGATAAAAAAATAGAAATATTTGAAACAGGGTCAATGTTGCTATAACACTGTTCTGAATAATAAGTTGTCAATGCTAAAATGCTACTCAGAAATTTTTAAATGCATAAATTTTAATTTTCCTTTTATAATTTAGTACTGTGTAAATATTTTAAATTTAATTTTAATATAGAAACTAATAAGATCTGTGCTTATGTATAATGAATGAATGAAATCACCTTTAGGGCAGCTCTTAGGGGATTCCCCAAGAACAGGGCACTGTGACTAGAGGTCTATTGTACCCAAACCCAAGAAGAACAAAACATAACCCAAGTGTGCCTAAGAGAAAAGGCCACAAACTGAGGCAAATCTCAGCAGACAACTGACAGGGATGTCCTGCAGCTCCCATGGCTCAAGGAGGTGGCGATCAAGGTGCTCAAACCTAAGAGCTGAGAAATACTTGCAATCACACAAAATGTGGCGAGCAGTCTCATCCTCAAGATGGCAGCCAGAGCACAAGGGATCAGAGCTAATCCCCATTATGTTAAGGTGCCTATTGAGGGTGCCTATGTATAATCTGTAATTAGCATGTTGAAATTTCACACCATGCTATTGCTCCAGACACAAGTGCTTGAATGTTGGCATGTCTGATATTTGTTCATGAATATCTGTTTCTTAATATTTTTATAAACTTTCTACCCGTATGAGTGTAAGGCATCCATGATGCAACACTTTATAATCCACTCAATCTTGATAATTTTCTGGAAGGGTGATTTTTGCTCCTGATTCTGTAGTTCTCATACACCTGCTGACATTTCAGTGTCAAGACTTCCAGACACATTGATTTATCCTGCACATTTTCTTGGTTTACAGTATGATTCTTAGCCCTTTGACAGTTTCATTTTTCTCCTGAATTCGGTCAAAAAATGTCACATTTTTTAAGCATTTATTACAATTTTAATCTTTCTATGAAAACATCATAGAACTAAAGTTTACCTTTAGTCTCATCGATATCCAAGTTAATTTTTGGAATTCCAGTGAAAGCAAATCTAGGAGGCGGATCCGAAGGATTATCACAATTAATTTTAAAAAATTGTCTTGCTTGACTGATTCCATCTGTACTACTATCAGAGTCACTACTAACCAGGTCATCTAGTAAACTTTCGCTACTATCATTTACATATAATTCAGTTTCTAATTCCGAGTCACAGTTCAAATCACAAGAAAATAGCTCCATATGCTCTGAATTATCCATTATTTTAAAGTAAAAATATATTATTCAACTCTTGCATCAATAAAATTATCAGGCGGTAAGTAAAATATAACCAGAAAGCTGTACACTGAAAGATAACAATTCGTCTTCTGATACATAACATGCGACAAAACCCCGCACTTTTGAACCAATCTGAGTAGAAAATACAATAAGCTGCAAATTATCATTTACTGGACAATACGAATATATACGAATAATTTGTTACTAAAATTAGAAAAAAATACGGCTGAAATAGTGCAAGCAAAATAGAGATCAGATTGCCTGTACGCCGTACAGGCAAATCAGTAAAGGCCCGTAAGCTGTGCAAAACAGGGAAGGGGTTAGTGCACCTATTAGACTCAAACATGGCACCCTAGTATTTTCTTTTAGCATAACTCATAGGCTTTCTAGGGTTATCAATAAAACTTTTCTATGCACACTAAAAGAAAGATTGGAGGATGCAAGGGGTCTATTTCCCATCATGACATGCAATACTGAGTGTGTGTATGTATATACATGTGTGTGTGTTTGTGTGTATAAATATATATACACATTCATATATTATGTTATCTTACAGGTGTTGCTTTTGATGATGATGCAAATGGAACATCAATCAGAATTGTTCGTCGAAGTGGCAAGGTGAAAATGCTGGAAACTGAAATTTGGGGTAAATATTACCTTTTTAGAAAGCTTTCTAATTATATATATGTTTAATAAGGAAACTCTTAGAATATTTTAAATTTGTTGATTACATTTACTATATATACATAAACTGCTGAAGTTTGTCTGCATTATGTATCTTTAAAAACTTTTCATGTTGGGTTCTAAAACAAAAGACTTGATAGTGAGTTGTTATAATATGTTTAGTTTCGAGCTGAATGTATGTGATTAGTGAAAATTTACCATAGATCATAATGTATTAATCAATAATTTTTACATAATATAAGGTTTTGTTCTTATGTTGCTAATATAAATATATATAATTCAGTTCCTTTTAATTGTTTGAGTTATTCTGTATAAGGTATTATATTCTAAATTTATTAAAGATTTTTCCAGGAAATATTTATATTTTAACAAATAATTAATAAAAACTGAATTTCAAAAGTAATGTAATCAGCAAATGTCTTAAAATGATTGTAAAATATACTGAAAACCTTGCAATAATTTTTTTTAATTAATCTTCCCTTCAATTTACCATTTCAAAGTACTTGCTGTAATGTTTTTAATATAATTTGAGCTTTTTATTACTTCATTAATTTTAGATTCCACAGACATTGATTTTGATCAAGAGTTTCAAGTTCATGTCGGTATAGCTCATACTCGATGGGCTACCCATGGCCCTCCTCTTGCTGTTAATTCTCATCCCCAAAGGTCAAATACAACAAATGATTTTGTTGTTGTACATAATGGCATCATTACTAACTATAAAGATGTGAAAAAATTTCTGGTAAGTACTTATTATGAAATAAAAATGCTTCATTTTCTTTTTAATTAATAATTTTGTAATTATTGAATATGACTATAAATGGTCAAATTTAATCAAGTTTTATTAAAATCTATTTTGTTCCCCCTATTACATTTTGAACATTTCATGAGCTCTCTATTTTCAACAAAAGTAAAAAAAAAAAAAAAAAAAAAAAATTAAGAGCTCAAGAGCCAAAACATTATGACCACTTGTCAATAACAAGTTGGCCCACCTTTGGAGCCCAAGACAGCTTCAACCTGTCTTGGCATGGATGCCACAAGTCCTTGGTAGATGACCAGAGACAGATTGTACCAGATGTTTAAGCAATGGGTACACAAACCCGAGATATTGCAAATTGGTGGTCTTTGAACTCTGAGTTACGGTCCCATGACATCACAAATGTGTTCTATCAGATTAAGATCTGGTGAGGTAGGCAGCCAGAACATTAACTGGAATTCAGCATCATGTTCCTGGAAGCACTCCAACAAAATTTCAGCTTTGTGACACAGGGCATTATCCTGTTGGAACATTCCATTTCCAGCTGAAAAAACAGAGGGCATGTAAGGGTGCAACTGGTCTGCAATGATGTTCAGATACCCTGTAGCATTCATGGTCTACTCTACCAGAACCACGGGTCCCAGAGATGCCCAAGAGAACATCCCCCAAAACATAATACTGCCACCACCAGCCTGTGTATAACCTACTGTACATTAAGGGAACAATTGTTCACCTGGAAGATGGCATATCCTGACACGGCCATTGGCTAGATGAATGACAAACCATGGTTCATCTGACCAGGCAAATCTCTCCCATTGATCCATGGACAAGTCTCAATGCTCCTGGGTCCAGTATAGGTGCAGATGGTGATGACGCTTGGTCAGCAAAGGCACACGAATGGGATGTTTGCTGCGTAGCCCTATATCCAACAGTGTCCGCTGAACAGTGTGCTCCAATACTATTCTACTTTGCTCTGCATTGTATTGGGTTGTCAGCTGAGCCACTGTCTGCCTCCAGTTTTGCTTCATCATCCGAGACAGTCTCCGGCAACCTTTTTCTTTGATAGCATGTGGACATCCAACACCATGTCATCTACTGCTGGTTTCACCGTCATTCATCCACTTTGCATAAGTACTAACAACTGTAGATTGCGAACAACCCACAAGTCGTGCAGTTTCGGAAATACTTGTTCCGAGCTTTCGAGCCATTATAATCTGACCTCTATCAAAATATCTTAGATCCGCAGCCTTTCCCATCACACACAGAAGTACATGAAAGAATGATTCTTTATACTCCCCAGCAACAGTTAAATACCACTTCCACCTGATCATGTGCCTTCCACGTCATCCAGCTGAGTTCATTGCAAAATGTAGGGGTGGTCATAATGTTTTGGGTCTTGAGTGTATTTTGCAAAAAAAATATTGTTTATATGGGTAGATTTGCAAAATTTAATGAATTTCAAGAGTTGTATACCTTGAGGGTCTATACTAATCAATTACATATTTTTCAGGTAAATCATGGCTTTGAGTTTGAATCTGAGACTGATACAGAAGTAATATCTAAGCTTATCAAACATATACACAATAATAACCCTCACTTGTCATTCAGAGAACTTGTGGAACAAGTTATTCAGCAGTTGGTATGTCTTAATGATAAATATTCAGCACCTTTTTTCCTTTCAAAAAACATGTATTCACATACTTTGTATTAAAATGATGTATAGTAACAGTATCATTCTTTCCAGGAAGGAGCATTTGCACTTGTTTTCAAGAGTAAAATGTATCCCAATGAATGCGTGGCTACAAGGTAGGAGTTATTTCATATAATTTTATTTAAAAATAAGAAAAGAAACTAGTAAAACTGAAATGAAGGTATTTTTTAAAAAAATTACAAAATACTTCCTAAAACAAAGCTGAATGTATCTAACTATATCCTAAGGCACAAATGGCAGAAAACGAGTCTAACCAGTTTGAATGTTGTGTTAAAAGTGCTGTTAACCACAGAACCAATAGAAATTAGGTGCATTAAAACATAATGAAAGGGTTACATAAGGAGAGCAGGCATTGAAATGAACATAAGCAAAAAAAATAAAACGGCGAGGAGAGGAGAAAGCAGTCTGCTTTACCATATTTGGTGCTTTATTTGCCACTTCGCAGGGGGAACCCAATTCTTCAGTTAACCACTTCCTAAAAGATTTTTTTTTTCTTAAAATTTTAGTTCTCAAATAATTTTTTTTTTTTTATTATTATTATTATGTTTCAAATTTTAGTTTTACATTATTTTACCAGTATTTCAAATGTCTGAAATTTGTTGTCCAGCAGTCAGCAATTTTCAAAATATTTGCCAAAATTTGTACAATATTGGTCTATATATTTTCTGCTATCTTAGTATTGCTAATATTCAGTAGCAGAGTTGGATAGCTTGCAAAAACACTTATTTTCTCTTGCAGGCGTGGAAGTCCTCTTCTTGTGGCGATTAAAAGCAAAGTAACTTTAGCAACTGATTATATACCAGTGTTGTATAGCAAAGGTAAATTTATTTATTCTTATAAAATATACTGTACACAAACATAAAAGATAAAATTCTAATCATGAATATGTTCTCTTCCTATTTTTCTGACTTAAGATTAAATCTTCATTTATGTTCCTGCTTTGTGTAGCTATGTGTATGTATATATGTAATTATATCTGTAAATAAAACAATCTTTTCTACGTGTATACACTCATGCTGTGCATTATCTAATCTGTGTGTGATGTTTATTTCCATGCATGCTTTTCCTTCACCTATGCACGAACTTCAGACATGGATAAACAGAGCAAACAAGGTATATTCATTTTTATTTATGAATATCGCTAATTATTCCATTAGTGATACTTGAGTACAATGTAATCAAGTCTCTTATAATATCCTGTTGATCTGTTATGCTTGATTTCTGAGAAATATCATTTAAAAAAATGCATGTAAAATGTACTTTAAAACACAGAGGCAATAAAAAGAAATATTGAATCTAAACTATAATATTAAGCCTCTGAATAAACCTTAGTAATTATTTAATTATATTTATTTATATTCTTTGTAATAAGGTCACAGCTAATTTAGTTATTAACACTATAGTAATGTGTTTTTGATATAACTAGAATTATGGCAAGGGACCATTTTGAACTCTCTATTATGTAAGGGTGTAGTTCAATATTTAAAAAAAAAAAAAAAAACTTGAAATCAAATTTGAAAAATTTGTTGTACAGGATGTCACTATTAATATATCTAGAGGTCTTATATATAAAATCAGTCTTTTAGATGTATACTGTGATTTTACTCCAATATATTATTATAAATCAGTGGTGCTCAAACATTTCTAGATCACTCCCTTTGCAAAAAAAAAAAAAAAAAAAAAAATCAAATGCCCCTTTTTTTTATAACAGTTAATTATACCAATTATTAAAGTATTGTTGCATATTATCTATATTTTATCTGCTTATCTGTACTTTAAGAATCACAAAGTAGAAATTTTGGTAAAATGGCATTCGAGTGCTGGAAAAAACTGATCATTAAAAAATTAAAAATAAGCATAAAACCAATAAAAACAAAAATAATTAATGATATGGTTGAGGCTGGTGGAATTTTAACAATTTTTTCATATCAGGTTATAGTTTAGTTAACATTATTCTTTACATTCAGTGATGTTCCTTTAGTTACACAATCAACTGGTGGCTTATGGTGTAATTCATGAAATTTAATCAAAAAATACAGCATTTATTATAATGTTATAATGGTCGAGTTTTATTAATATATGATAATGTCAGATTGTAGTTTTATTAAACATCCTTTTTCGCATTCACTGATGATCCTTCACTTAGACAATCCACTAGTGATTCATGGTGGTATTCATAGAATTTATAATGAAAAAAATACTGTTTTATGATAAACACAGTATTATTCAACTGATTTATTATTTTATAGGTATCATGTATAATTTATAAATAACATGCTTACTGGCCACTCCTCTTTATTACTTTAGTATCACCCACATTGTGAACTATGTTATCGACCAATAAATATTAAATACCAGTATGCTTTGTGCCCAGCCTATAGTCTGAGTGACTAAGTTACCAACTGAAGGTTATATTTATTTCATATTTTATATTTTTAGACTGCGTTAAAACAGCAATAAATAATTTAAAAAATAAAGCAATTCATTTTCAAAGAAGGAATTAAATCATTTTTTTAATTTAATCTTTTTCATAAACTTAAATTTAAATAAAAGTGATGTATTTGGTGATTAATACTTACACTCAGTTAATGAAAAAGCATTTACATTTTTTTGAAGATTACTTAAACAGAATATTGGTTCCTAAAAAAGCCTATAATAAAAATGTTAAATATTTTAAATTTTGCAAATGATAACACCATACTTTTACAAGGTAATAACTAAAGTAAATTCAATCTAAAAACAGCAAAATTTATAGACAATCTGACTAAATATTATAAATTCTAAACAATATCAGATAAATTAATTTACTTAATTTTTTTTTTAATAATTTTAGAATGTTATTGAAAGAAAAAAATATCCAATGCTGCCTTTTTATATAGTCACCATACCTGATAAAAAGCAGAAATGCAATCTATCTTCATCATGACCTGGACATATGTTCCATTTTACATGCTTAAAACCTTCTCGGTATTTATTTGAATTACTATGCAAAATTTAATGAAGATTGATACAGCCATTTCTGAATACATAGTGAACAGATAAACTAAGGCATATATACAGAAAATTATTTATATATATACGCATTATGAATGTTTACATAGATTTGCACACTATAGCTATTTTTTAGTAAATCTTATGAAAGCAAATAAATCGATGCAATAAATCAAAAATCTATTTATTTTTATTATTAAGTGTTTCAGTGCCTTTTTGAAGCTTTTCAATGTTTACTAAAGGGTATATTTCAACTATTAAATGCTTTTGTGTTTGGTTAGTTGCTGTCAAGCTGGCTATGGTCAATAATGTAACCCTGTCTGGGTTCCTAGGCACTGCGGTATTTTTGGCAACGGGGTTACCGATAATCTCGCTAAGTATAGCTCTGAGTTGCCCTTCATTGGGCCGGAACCAGTACTTGGTCTTCCTCATAATGTAGTGAGAAGGACTGTTAAGGACCTTTTAATGGGGGAGACTTATAAGGCCTGGCTTGATTCTGGTAATCAAAGACAGGCCAAGGAGCTTAACCAGTGTTGTCCCTGAATGAGGGCTAATGAGCTACTTAAAGCTCAGTAGAAATGAGCTAAGGGTGGCCATTGGTCTGTTGACTCGCTATTGTTGCCTCAAGAGGCACCTCAAGATTATTGGCATCATGGATAGCCCGGTATGTAGGGGGTGCCATATGGTGGAGGAGAGTTTATCACACATTTTGTATGAATGTGACTACTACTGCACCAAGAGATTTGAATTTGTTAGACATCACTTCATCGAGCCATGGGAGCTGTTCAACTTTCCGGTTAAATTACTGCTTAGATTTATCTCAGCTATTGGTCTCTCTGAGACCTAATTATTAAGATTTCTTAACTTTGTGCTGGGACTCTTTGTTCCAGTGAATGGGGGGGGCGCTTTTCAGTACAATAGGCCTTAGGTCGCAGTGCTGGTGTCCTTATGGGCCACCAAACTCTAATTCTAAATTCTAATGGTTGCTGTCGAGTCCAATTGAAGTTATGGAAAGATAGTTGCCATGCTCTTGAGAAATTGCACTTTTAAGAATGAAACCTTATAATTTGTAAGAAAGAACCAAGCACAAGACCCCCAGGCTTGGCAGGTCACTTTAACCCTCTCACTGCTCATCCCGCAATTTCCACAGCAATTCAAATGTAGCAAAATTTGCTCATCCTACGATTTTCGCGGGCATGTGTTGTTTTTTTCCTTTATTACGGAGCACATCCCGCCTTTTCACTGTTTAACCAGTGAAATAAATTACATATAATATTAGACTTTTAATTATGTAATAAATAGAATTATAAAACTAGAACTACAGTTATATTAGATAATAGAATTATAGATATTATGTTATAAATAGAAATTCACTGTAATTGAATTGAAATTTATTAAAAAATAAATTTTGTATCTGATAACATCTGAAATTAATTTTTCTGACAGCTTAGTTTCTCATGATAAGAATCAATATAAAAAATCTTTTCTAGAAAAAAGTAGTGTATTTCAATTCTCCAATATATATATATATATATATATATATGCTTAAAATATGTAAAAAAAAAACATGCAATTTTTAAAGAGATTTTGGTTTTCAAATTAAGCAATCAGAGGGTTAAAAAGCATTGTTTTAACTTGGAAAATATTGCAACAACAAACCTATTTTACATATCCCAATCAACATTAGGGAACTTTGGTTGTTCAAACCCTAAACTGAAAACCCTCTGGCTATGTGGTTGAAGCCTTTTCCAATGAAGAATGAATCCATAGCTCTACCTTTGTATTTAATTTTTTATAAAGGGGTTATACCTGTTATTTCATGATATCACTTTAAATTAGAAAAGCAAACCGATTTGGGTAAAATTAAGAAAAGAATTTTTTTTAAGAAATAAAGTGTTATTTGTAAAAAAAGAAAGTTTCAAAGTGTGAAATGGACTCCTTCCATAATTCTAATGTTAACATGTTTCATTTTTATTTACACATAAATGTTTATTTTCATAATATGCAAAATTGGTTATGATTTATTATAAGTTACTTTTTACCATTAAAAAGAATCTGTGAATTTTGAAAACATTAAACAATTGCCTGAAAAACTTGCAGTATTGAAGTTAGATAATCATATAATGTTTAAATTAATGCTTTTTTAAAGATAAACCTTTCAACAGGATATTTTTATTTTTGTCACATAAATAATCAACTAATACTTAACCAACATACAGTTTTGTTAATTTTTTTGTTCATAACTTTTTCTTTTTTACACCTTTCTGTTGCAGTATATGTTTTTAAGCATGTGAGTGTTGAAACTTTAATCACTTTTGTTTCTAATTCCAATCCCTTCCTTTTCCCTCCCTGCATGTTGACAACCTTCGTTGCACCCTTATCTAGATGGCACTGAGAGATCAGGTACTGAAGTTTTCTGTTTTATTCTCCCAGTCAAATGTTATTCCAAGGTTTTGCTAAAATGTGTCCCTTTTCGGTTTGTTGAGGAGCTAGATAGGAATGAGGATGAATAATCAACCATTGTATTTGCTCTTTCAGTTATATTTGAAATAAATATGGGGAAAATTGTTTTTTTACTTGTCAGCTTTTATATTTTGGTCATACTTTGATTTTTTTCTTTTTTTTTTCTCCTTGAACTAGACACAATAATTTTATTTGAAGGTGTTTCAGCTCAATCAAGTTCTTCATTCTATACCACGTCATTCACAAAATTCCAAGCATTGAATTTTGTCAATGACTGTGCAAAAGTACAGATTTCATAGAATCAGCAAACTGTTAAAGTAACTACTAACATGTTCTGTAGAACATCAAACAAGGTTGTTAAAAGCAGAGAAATATGCAAAAAGTGTCAAAATTGACTGAATATTAAACTGAGTGTACTTGTATATATAAAAGTTAAATCAAAAAGTCTTAATATGTTATTACAGTCTGTATTGGTTATGTGGCCAGCTCAGTGCTCCAGAAAAATTCAGATTATAAAGCGGGGTAACCCTATATGCAGAACAATACAACCCTATTGAATTGTGGCAGGATTATATTCACCTATCAGAATGTAATACTCATAAACAAATAATTATACTTTTAAGAACATTTTAAAAATTAATTCGAAAAGTAAAAACTACGTTAAAAATATGCAATTTTTTTGAGAGGGAAAATTTATTAGCTTACCTTACTAATCAAAATACAACACACGCACATACATACATTCATGTTCAATGTATTTAAAAATAATCAGATATATAAATTTTCTTTCTTTTGTTGGTTGTTAACAGAACTTTTTCTAAGTCCTTAATAGCTTTTAAATGATCATCTGCTGCTTTGGAATTAGTAAAATAACACCTGAGGTCATGTATGAGAGAGATAACTTCAACCAATAAACAGGTGTCCACTTGTTATCAGTGCAGGGGGCGAGAACTGAGAGAGGTGGAAAACTCCAAAGATGAATCTATACAAACAAGAAAGGGGGAAAGGGAGGAAAATAAAGGCTTGAATTCAGGTCCTCTCCAATTTCGCACTGACTTCTTTAAAAAAAAAAAAAAAAAAAAAAAACCATTGAAAACATGAAACTGACCATGTAACCGGTAAAAAGAAAATAACTATATAAGCGGTGCTCTTTAACACATGTTCCCTATTAAGTTAGACTGGACTTTAGAAAACTGACCATATATTAGTGGGGTGCCCTTATAAGCGGGTGACCATTTAGTCGGTATTGACTGTATATATATTTCTGTTATTTCACAAAATAATCCTAATTACATTATTTCTTAATAATATATGGATGTTTAATTTATTTTTCTTGTGAGGCTTTTTCATAAAAAATTTCAATTTTTGTTGTACTTTCCTTGGACCAGTGAACCCCATAGATGCTATTCAATTCTTACTAAACTTTATATATATACTTTTTTATGGCAGTTCAAACAAAAACAAAACATAGACAATTTCCAAGAAATTTTTTAAATAATGAGCATTGTATTTCCTTTAATTTGTAATTGATGACTATTTTTAAAGTTTATTAAGTTAAATATACAGTCCAGTCTCAGTTATTAATTCACTGTTGCTCTTACCACACACCTTAAGTGTTTTCTGAATTTATTCATGAATTTCATGTTGAAGTGTCATACATTCAGATTTGTTTATCAAACTCAGTCTAAGTATATATCATTTACATTCTATCTATGAAATAGTAAGTTTTAAAATAATATATGCCTTCCAACTTGTGCTGAACAATGGCTGAATGGAAATTTTCAAAAATGACATATTTGCAGGTATGAGCTTATTGTAACTAAAAAGGGTATCTAAAGTTAAAAACTTAAGAGTTAAACTGAAATTTTATTCATGAGAACTTGCATCATAATTTTTTGAATCCATCTTTCATTCTAAATGTTTCTTTCTTCTTAGAAGGAAAATTAGAATTTATGCTCTTAATATTCTGCATTTATTTCATTAAAAGAGAGAAAGGTATGAAATAGATCTTTGTGTTAGTATGACCTATATTTCCATATTATACATTTTAATAACTAAGAAAATTAAATGCAATTTTCACACTGTACCTAGTATACTAATGAAATGTTTCTAAATTGTGTAGACAACCTCTGTGCTCTCCAACCGAAAAGGGGTTACTTGCTTATCCTTTAACTGTGCTGCAAACTTAGTTTCACTTATTTGACTTAAATATGAAGCTTTATTGCTTATGTTTGTTCTATAGATATTTCTTTCGTTTCATGCTTATTGACATAATTCATCTCAGGTATACTTTGGATTATTGTTTCAATAATTTTGTTTTTTAATCGTAATGCATGAATAATCCCTGAATCTAATATCTAGTAGAATTTCTTTGATTAACTTTTATTTTATTTCTCATTTGTTAATCTGAATAATAGTTTAAAATATTATCATTTTGAAAGAGAAAAAAATCAGATTTTACAAATTTGTCAAAGTACATAACAAGAAGTTATCACTGCATCTACAATAAAGCAGAAACCTTGTATAACTTATAGTGATATGTCATGTTTTGTTAGCGTAAGTATTCTCTCTTAGATGTCTAACAAAAAAATAATTTCAAAAATTTATTAGTGGATTCTTTACATATTCTACATTTTAAAGAAACTTGATATCATTTAACTCTTTTAAAAGATCGTTCACATCAAACATCTCCTCTGCCACATGGAGCAATAGAAGCTCAAGGTATTCACCGGTCGGATTCAACAACTGAATTTCATCCAACAGGTGAAGAGAAGGAAGTAGAGTATTTCTTTGCATCAGATGCTAGGTAACTAATTTATAAAATTCTTGCCTATTTTCACTAATGTTACTTTGAACTGATTCTCCAATTACTGATATTATTTCAGATTCACATATATATATATATATATATATATATATATATATATATATATCGTTATTCTATCCTCGAAAATCTCCCATGATGTGTCGTTGTCCGATATCCTTGCAATCTAATCTTTAAAAACCATTTAACCAAAGGTTTACAATTCACAAAACAGATAGTGAAAAAATCCAAGTAAGAGTATCTCCCGAGGTTTGAAATACTGCTGTCTATATATATATATATATATATGATATCTGACAAATATTTTTATGCCTAACATGGCTGTAAAGCTGTTACAGCTCTGCCCGGGGAACAGGTGTAGCTTAAGGAATGCTACAGATTCAAGTAACAGTGCATGTACTGGGTTCTTGTTACTTAAAAGCAAGCTGATATTTCTGACAAATATTTTTATGCCTAACATGGTTGTAAAGCTGTTACTTATTGAGCCCTGTCTGGGGAACAGGTGTAGTTTAAGGAATGTGTTGGGTCTGATGATTCACCGGAACTGTGTTTGTGCTTCAGCCCGAAAGCATGGAGATCACCTTTCCTCTTGTCCTGCCCTACAGGATGTTATTTTTTTGGGCTCCTTTTCGACTCTCCCATCTAATGGGGCAATTTCTTGTCTGTATTAGACTGCAAGGCGTCATATGCTCGAAAGAGTTTAGACGGATGTAATATAAAATTTAAAAAAAAAAAAAACTTAAGGAATGCAAAGATTCAAGTAACAATGCATCTGCTGGGTTCTTGTTACTTAAGAGCAGGTACTAAGCAGAAGATCTCAGGTTTGCCACCTCCATAGGTTTTGTTTGGACTTGTAGGACATTGTGATCACAAAACTGTTTTAAATGCTCCAGCCACTATTAATAAATGCAATAGATATTTCTGGGTTACATCAATCTTGTTATGAGATTGATGTGCTTGTTGACTGAGCTATTGTGGCTTATAAATGTAATATTGAAAGCAATTAGTTATATAAATGGATTTGAACAAGTTTCTGAAATGAGGTTCATTGTAAAATAGAGATGTTTTGTTAAAAATATACAAAATATTAAAAATGTAACTGCAGTAAAATATTTACAACCTCGCACAAAAAATGATTTTTACATTTTTGTCAAGATAATTTTTTTATTGATTATTATGTTATATAGGACTGATTCTAGACTATAAGCTACCTTCATACAAGGTAATGTTTCATTGCCCTTTATTAATATGGATAATTAGTAGATTCATAACTTATCCCAGTGCATGAAAACTTACTATTATGTTTATATGAGCAGCCATAACTTGAGAAAGTAAAGTTTAAATATATGTAAATCATTAATTCTGTAATCATAATTTGTAATTTAACATTCCTTTTTTAATTTGGTTGAATTAAACAAAATACTAGTTCACGAAGAAACCTATCAAAACTAATATATGCATAATGATTTTATTTTTAGGCTAAAAGATTATTTACAGAATTGTGTTCAGCTATGTTAATAAATTTAAGTAAATTATAACCTTGTGTTTTTATTATTTTTAATTTTATATCCAGAAATATTTTTAAGAAAATACTAATATTAATGTATATACGAATACCATTTCACGCATATCTTATTAAGTTTCACTGTTTCAGTGCTGTGATTGAACATACAAATCGGGTCATATTTTTGCACGATGATGATGTTGCTGCTGTAACAGATGGAAGTATGTATTAAACCTTTCAGTATTATTTAATTAAATGTTTATTGAATGTGTGTGTATTTTTAAATACACTCAATAAATGAATTTTACTTTCATTTTAAGCAATAAAAATATCAGATAGTAAACAACAAAAATGCCAGATACTGAATATTTTGTTTGACCTTTTATACTTTGTTTTTGATAGTATTGTAAAACTATTAAAATATCCTCTAAAATAGGATGAACTTATAATACTTTCATTCATTGATCCCTATCCTACACTATTACTGGTAGTCTTTAATTTTTAAAAGACCAAATTTATCATTTTTATTCTTCAATTAACACAAACAATTTACTAAGCTCTCACCCACATTAAAGCATTCAAAATTTTTACTTATTTATACAAAGTTAAGAAAGCATTGTAACTGGGGAAAAAATTTCATCAATCATATTTCAACAAAAATATCCATTTTGATCATCCTGGAATGAAATCTAGTGGCATAGACAAGGGAGAGGTATAGAATTTCAAACCCCTCTCATGAACTTAGTCATGAAAATTAGTTTATAAATTTAAAATTTCTAACATAAAGATATTGTCTCAGCTTACACACTTGTATTATAGTATAATTTGACAAAATGGATAGTGTTTTACATACAAATTTTTATTTTGTATTTATTTATTTTTTGCCTGTGGCACTTTTGTGTAAAACTCTTACCCATGGAGAAGACTGTATACCATTGAAGTAATTTGATGAGTTTCAATGTTAAATATGTACACATGCATCTCACATAACTCAAAACAATTAGATGTAGAATTTTGTATATAGGATTATTGTAACATCTAGTTGTTCACTTTCATTTTTGATAGCAATTCAAATTGTATTATTGTTATTTTTAATGGGGGAGCACTTGCTTTTATATCATTTGCCTCTACCAAGTTGCAGATAATTGTTGTCCATTTTACTGTGGAGCATCATATAGGCAGTCAATATTATTCCTGGGGGGAAAATATCTTGTTTGGCGCAGTTTGTCCCTTGAGGCCACTAAATTTCAAACAACCAACCAACCTGGGGAGAAAATATCAATAGTTTATCTTTGCAATACAGAATTAGGGATGCTGAATGATGGCCGATTGGTTAGGGTGCTGGTCTTAGGTACCAGAGATCGTGGGTTCAAATCCCACAGTGGCATGGATGTTCGTAGCCGTTTGAAATCGGCTTTAAGCTGTAGGTCCCGGTCTCATTAGCCCTCGTGTTGCAAAAAGCAGACCATAGCACTCCAAACCAAACAGAAGACCCCTCCAGGTTTGGTTTACTACCATTGTTGAATTAGTATATAATACTCCTTGTTTAATAAAATTTTTTTCATTGTTGAATTAATATTACATTTCATATAGTGTGGAATTAATACCTTAACACTTTGACAAATTAGCATACCTTGCAGTTTTGAAACATTTTAAACCAATGAAATTTTTTAGGTAAACCTTCATCAGGAAGTATAACATTATTTATAACATAAAATCTACCTTTACAAATGTTGAAATTTTTGGTTTTCTTCATATGTATATAGAGAAATTTTTTGCAATGAAACTTTTGTTATTAAGTGTAATACTTTTTTTTTTTTTTTTTTTTTTTGCTTAGATCTTACAATTCATCGACTGAAAAGAGCTCTTGATGAATCAACTGCTCGGGAGATCATCACTTTAAAACTGGCTATCCAGGAAATAATGAAAGGTTCTTACTCTTCATTTATGCAAAAAGAAATTTTTGAACAACCTGAAAGTGTTGTAAACACCATGCGAGGCCGTATTAATTTAGAAGAAGAGACTGTTGTTCTAGGTGGCATAAAAGATTTTATACCTGAAATCAAAAGGTGCAGACGTCTTCTTCTCATTGGATGTGGTACCAGCTATCATAGTGCTATTGCTGTAAGTTTTAAGCCTTCATGTACATTTACTATTTCATACTCAAGATCATTTTCAGATCTAATGATAAAACCATACCACTCCCAACCAACTGAGACGAACAATGGCCAAATGGTTAGGATGCTGGCCTTCAGAACCAGAGTTCGTGGGTTTGAATCCCACTGTGGCATGGATGTTCGTAGCCGTTCGGAATTGGCTTTAAGCAGTAGGTCCTGGTCTCATTAGCCCTCATGTTGCGAAAAGTAGACCGTAGCGCTCCAAACCAAACCAACCGACTAATAATAACTGATCTTTGAAGAACAGTCATGGCCATAGTCATAGGGAGAATTTGATGATCTGTAGCCCACCCCTCTTCAAATTATAGAGTTTAATGTCTTATTTTAACATTGCTATAAAAGCACATATCCATTTATAATTTTTTTAAACTGTATACTTATCAAGTTTAATTTTTAAATGAAAATTTAAAATTTTTTAATTTTATTATTTTGATTTCAAAATTTTTTTTTATACATTTACTGACATATGCACAATTTTGCATGGGCTCATGGACATATATAATGTAGAATTTTATACAATTTTCAGTGCTATTATTAATTAAAGATATGCTATTTTTCAATAATTTAATGTTATAGTTAAAAAATAGGTGAACATGTTATTGATTTAGTCCCATTTGAATCCTCCCCCCCCCTTTTTCCACTCTAAAGCTAAAATGTGGCTTTAGCCTGGGAACAGTTAAAAACAATAATAGTGATTTCATACTTTATTTGAAGAATTTAATATTTACTTCACTGCTTTTATATTTAAAGTTGCTAGTTTAAAACTCTATAATTTACTAGAAATCTATTGAAATATTACATAGTGTGACTTATGCAAATATTTATAATATGGATACAAATTAAGAAACTATTTACTTTTACTATTTTAGTTTAGGTCAAAAGTATCTTAAATTTCATAATTAATTAATTTTATTTCTTAAAAGCATTTATAAATAGAAAATGTTTTCAAAATAATTTTAAATATGATGGTTTAAATTTGGGTTTTTGAGTTTTATGAGAAACTAACAAAATTTTCTTATTGTGACTGTGTATTTTATAAGCTTAATATTTCTTACAACATCTTAGTAGTCTAATACACAGTCTGAGGTTATAGAATTAATGATACAGTGGAGCTGCAAATTACTAAATTCAACTGCCTAATTCATAACTAGCTGCTTTATCTTTGTTTGTTTATATATTCATTAAATTATATTTCATTTCTTCAGTTGACTCAATGATAATCTGCACCTTTTGGAAAGTTTAATAGTGTTATTTTTTCAGCCTTAAACCATGTTTTTCTGTTTTTTGAACATGTTTCAGTGCATCAAGATTCTTAAAATGATTCTTTTTGACATTATTTTTTTTAACTGGCAGACATATTCAAAAACTTTTTCGCTTTAACTCCAATTTAACACCTTAAGAACTCAGCTTATCAATAATTATAATAAAAACTTTTATTTGAGATTGTGGCAACAACAGTTTCTGACTCTTCATTGATAGTTCAGACAGCCATTTGGTTTCTCCTTTTGCATATTCAAATAAGTATTTGATATATTAAGGGTTTAAAATGTTACCTTTGTTACTTTCTGTATTGAAGTAACAGAAATTTACAGTAAAAGGGGTTTTTTCTCCCTTCAACCCCATTTTCAACTGATAAAGAGTTATGGGTTGAAAATGTGGAAGTTATTTTCTTATTGTACTGTTGTATTATTATAGGAATGACCATACATAATTTTACCTTTCTAGTCTGACTTGTGATGCAGTGATTAACCAAGGATACATCATTAAGATATCTGTCTATATTGAAAACATCATTTTTTTGCCAAAAATCATAATTTTCTTTTATTTCTCTATTGTAAAATTTCAACTTTTAGGCTTCTAAATCTGTTTTTGTTTTGTCTCTACGGCATTTTTAAGAAAAGTTACAGCTGTTTAAACATCAGTGACAGCTGTCAAAACAAAATGGAAGTAGCAACTTTGGAACTGAAAGTTGTGAATTTTTTGGACAAAACTTTTTAAATTTTCATGAAGATTAGTTTAAACATTTTTCTAGTATTTTTAATAATTAGCAACTTGGCAATTAGAAAGTTTTGAAGCAAAAAAGTGTGGAGAATTTTAAACATGTATTTTAATTTTTTAACAGCTAAAGTTGCTTTCATAAACTTCAAATGCATTTTTCTCAGAACAGTATTTTTAATAAAATATTGAAACTCGAAATGTGATTTCTCAAAAAGTTCTTAAATTTGGATAATTTTAATGATGTTACACTCATAGATAGAAAGGTAATGAAAATTCATTAAAAATTTAATGTGTATGATTTTGAAGGACCAAAATTTTTTACCAAATGTAAATTAAGCAAAGATTTTAGGTTATTCACTAATCCAGTGTATAAGAAATGTGCTGCATAAAAAAATGTTGAAATAATTTAATTTATTAAAAAATTAGACCTTTTGAAAAAAAAATCCGATTTTTTTTTTCTTCATTTATTAGAAATTTTATAAAATTTTCTCCAGGAATAAATTTTTTAAGTGCAATTCTCTATGATAATATAAAAAATAAATCTAAAAATGTAAAAACATGGACTAGTTTCTACGTTTAAAGAAAAAAGTTCTCCAAACGTAGATGGATACCTTAAATAGTTGGGTTTTAGTTCTATGTTTTGCTTTGTTTTCAGTTATCATTAACAGCCTTCTACTATACACACACACAAGTAATGAATTGTAACAGATTAGTCTGCATTATAGATGTTGAAATTTTCACTACAATTTATTTTTCAGATATATAGAATCTCACTTTTGTGTATGATTATTTGCTGGATTTTATTTACCATGTTATAAAATTATACAACACCACTTTCAGATTTTTCTGCTAGAATAAGATTTAAAAAATATAGATAAATTTATTTTTCATTGAAATCTTTGCTTTTTAGCAAATTAAGTTTACTGACATCTCTGAAAAATCTTTAAAATATTTTTTTAGAGCATATCTACTATACTATGTTTTCAATTTTTAGACACGACAGATTCTTGAAGAACTTACTGAGCTTCCAGTGATGGTTGAACTTGCTAGTGACTTCTTAGATAGAAACACCCCAATATTTCGGGATGATGTCTGTTTTTTTATTTCACAATCAGGTTAGTATCATCAGCATTAAATTTTACTCAAAGAATTAAAATAGTTTAATATGTATACGAATTTCAACAAAAGATTTATAATGCCCTAGCTCTTTAAAGAAATTCCTCATCAAATACTTGTTCCTCCTGGAAAGTTACAGTCAACTGATTTTCCATATATCATCCCCATTTAATTGCAATTTCAGTTTCCAATTCTGCAAAATACCATCAAATCGTACCAAATTAACTGCTAACATTTTTATGAGTTGTTTATTTCTTTTTTGAATTTCTTCCAGATTTTTGTGCTATATTATCAATAAAACAATGGAACTTAAGGAAGTGTGCTTTATTTTGCCAAATTTGATGTTTATATTTAAATTTTAAAAGTGGTAAATATACTGCCTGGAGAATTTTATATAATCATAAGAAAATTTAATTTAATCGCAATTATTTTCTATTGAAAGATGAGAAGCTTGTTGCAATAAGGGTACATAACATTCAGTAACAGGTCCTCTTTTCTTGAGCCTTTGTCTACTTTCCGTCATAGTCTATGGTTGGAGACTAACTTTGGCTTACGATTTCTCATACCGACTGAGTGCACACTATTAGGAAACACATGCTTCTTTTCATGAAAGTAGCAGGGTGGCCTTTCCATTTTCTTGAGCAGTATTGATCTATTAGCTGATGAGGTAATACCATAAGAGATTGTGAAGACTTCCCTTTGTTCAGAGCATGGGCCAAAACCAGCTGATCAGAAAATCCCTCCTGCTTCGAACCGTCAACAATAGCATGGCGACACCGTGTTTGGGATGTAGACAGTTTGATTGAATTGACATCATGCCCCTTGATAGGTGGCGGTAATGAGACCAGAGGATTGCACCAAGTTTCCAGAATCGGGACAGCCAGCAAATGAGGATTCATCTAAAAGAACTAACTGTAACCTTAGTTGGAGTTCTCAAGTTACTGAGATCTTAACTGACCAAAAAACAGTTGGCAGGACCGTAACTGACCCCCAGGTATAAAAAGCCCAGAATTTTGCGACTCGGGGCTTTTTGACATTTTTTTACGTAGGGTTTTGACTTCGTGGAGGCTTTTGCATCTTTTGACCGGAGCCAGCTTTCTAGTGATTAAGTTCAGGAGATTCGTAAAGTTCGCTCATATAGGGAGCGGCGAGTCTCTGATACCGAACGGGGAGATAAATTGGGTTTGCATTGCACCCTGGAAAAGCTTTCCCGTTTTGTGAGATTATTTAATCTTTTTTTCCGACTGTGATTGTCATGAGGATGTTATGCAGGCAACCATCCTTTGCAGTTCGACATGTTTTGGGAGATTAGAATCCCCTTGTATATAGCCATTTTTACTCAAATAAAAGTGATTTCCAATTCTATATAAGTCTGGGATCCTTCTTTACGCTACTTCTTCAAGCACAAACATTGAAGGCATCACAAAATGTTACCTTTAGGAGATCTTTAATAAATTTTGCACTCACTGCAGTTGTATTTGTAAGATCATGTAAGGAAAAGTAACCTTCCCAAGGTCAACAAATGGGTTAACACATGCAATATGATTTGTTTATGAAGTTTGTTTCACCTAGATTTCAGCATTAACTACTGTAACAATTGGAAAGAAAATACAGTTGCACAAAACTGAGTTTACTTTGTTGTTGAAATATTTTATTTTGTATTAGAAATGAATGTATATTCAGATTACTTCATCTGGGAAGTTTAAAATTATTTATGAATAAATGCACTTTTTCCCAATTAATTTTTTTAGATGGTATTTTCTCATGTCATACCTGCCAATATCTGAGTTGCTTAAAAATTAACAATAACTGAAGTACAATAATCAAACAGAAAGTTTATATTGTATAACCCGATTTAATAAAGGCTCAAATGTCAATAAAGCATTGTTGGCTGGAAAAAGTGAAGGATAATACTAAAATTCAAGGGGCAGAAAATTGTACAGAAATTCTCCTGTGAATTACATGCAGGGCGAGTAATCTGAACAGCCAATTATAACTTGTGTATGACACCCTTGTAGACTGGTACATGAAATGAGAGAATGGCAATAAAAAATTATACCTGTCCAACACCAGTCAAAGGTGACTTTTCAAGACAAAGGGTAATATGCTGAAAAAGAAACATGATGATTCAAAAAGAAGGAAGCGAAAAACTCAGAAAAGAAGGGCCTTCTGAGCTGAGCACTTCACACCGAATCCTGACCTGATACCATGATGTTATTTCTGCAAAACTTCCTGAAGCAACTTTAGTTCTTTAGCCCCAGTATTTTATGGTTATTTAGTTTCATGCCATATAGTTTCATCATAATTATTGTTCATGAGTAATGTAGATGATACAAGTAGGAAATTTTTTGAATAAAATAAAATTTAATATAAAGAAATATTTAATAAATTGTGATATCTTGTAATTTCCCTTTTATACCTAGTATTGTTATTTAAACTCAGAGAAAGACAAATATTCTCTAAATTCATAATACATTATTGATGAGCTGATCTTATCCTTCTTATTATGTAATTAATTTGTTACCTATTAAAAATATAAATATATTTTTTAAATGCTAACATGAACTATTTTTAGAGAGAAAATAACTTCTGTACAATGGCTTTTTCTTTTATAAAGGATTAATAAATATTGAAAGGAAATTACTAGGAAATTAAAACTTTGCTTAATAATATAATACCTATATATTTTTTGCAAAATTTCTGTTAGTCCTGATTTAATTAATATGTTTAGAATTTATTTTACTAGATTTTATATACTTTCATTTCAGGTGAAACAGCAGATACTCTAATTGCTTTGAGATACTGTAAGCAGCGAGGGGCATTAATTGTAGGTGTTACAAATACTGTTGGCTCAAGTGTATGTAGAGAATCTCATTGTGGGATCCATATAAATGCTGGACCTGAAATTGGTGTTGCAAGTACAAAGGTCAGGAAATTTTCTAAATTAATCAAACCTTTCTATACTATTATGCATTTGAGATGCATTACACTAAAACTCTCAGTTCTTATAGAATAAAGGTTTTGTTTTCTGCATCACTATCACTAAGTGAAGTTATTTGTTTTTATGTTTTATAGACTTAGGAAAAAGGATTCTTAATTTTTTTTTTTTTACCGTTTGAGTGCTGAAGAGTTTTCTTATATATGCTAATAGTGGAGAATGAAATGCGTAGTAATTTTTTAGAACTGAAATAGTTATAATTAACACTAATTATTATGTAACAAGTAATTTTTACTAACAAAAATATACTTTATTCTCATTTATTACAAGAATGTTTTGCTTTCCATGAATTCCTTTTTTACATATAATGCAAATTAAGTTGGATTGTCTGATTCCATTACCATTTTTTTTTACTGCATACATCACATTGTCGCAAGTTTCTCCCAGGCAATTTTTCTAAAGAGAATTTTGTACTTATTGATAGTCTTCCTGTGGCATTTTTGCTTGCTAACCATTCCTCCTCTATAACATCAATAATGATCAGTATAACACTTGTTGAGAAAGTGAAAACAGTTTCTAATTTCTATACACCAACAAAAAATTTTTTTACTACAAATAAATAAATAAATAAAACACACTCACTTTGTCTACCATACCACAATCCACGGCTCTACTACATTACTACTTACCACTGTATTTTATTTTAATTCCTATATTATTAAAAATCACAATTGAGTAAAATGAACACAAATTGTGATTGATATGAATTCAACTGCTCTCAATAGATGAGAAAACTATACTAATCAACAGCAGTGTCTCTGCATTTTTGGCACATAACAAGCGAAGCACTATCGTGCTTCGCTGCACTCAAACAGTTAAACTAGTTTTATATTTATTAGTTATATTCCTTGTCACTTCTAAAAGGACTCATTTTGGTAATATGTAGTATGATTTGTTTTAATATTTACGAAATCTTCCCTTTAATTTCACAATAGTTTCTTGATAGTAATTAAAATGTTGCAATTTGTAATACTGGTCCTTATTTAGATATTGCACTTAATAAGTTTTTATTCATCATTGCTAAAGGGTTCCTGAATATACATGCAATTTTAAAGGCCTTATTATCTGTCTGCTTGAAAAAGTTGAAAAAGCAACAAATTCAACTTACAATTCCTTTACCTGATGAAGAATATGCAAATTTCTCATGCTATGACAAAATATTTTTAAATGATTAAAGGCCTTATACAATCCACATTAATAAAATCAATTCAAAAAGCTGTCACTTAAGAATCTATGTATCTTCATTTGGTTAAAGAATTGTAAACTGAATCTGTTGGTTTTCAACACATAGAGGCTGTTGTGTGATAAGAAAGGGTAACTCTTTATACTTATTGATATTAATATTCAGTAGTGGATATTTGTGTTATTTAAATTAAACTTATCCTCATAATTTTGTCTTGTGCAATAATTTTTTTAAAGCCAAAATCTTTAATTATATTTCTTTGTTATATACTTGTAGGCTTACACAAGTCAGTTCTTGTCTCTTGTAATGTTTGCATTGGTTATGTCTGAAGACCGGATTTCAGCACAATCTAGAAGAAGTGAAATAATTAGAGGGTTGAAAGCTTTACCAGGTAATTATAAGCATTGTACATTTAGGGAGTATTATTAAATATGAGAATTGTTTCAAAGAAACTATATATATATACTAATTTACTTTTTTTAAATTAAATTTTTTTATTTTTAAATTTTTATTTTATCTATTTTTTAAAAGTTTTATTTACCAAGTTTTAGTTTAAGGCTATTTTTACCAACACTTCTAACACCTTGTATTCCATATCAGTTTGTCTATTTAACAATTTTCTTTATTTTTTCCACTCACCTCCTGAGAAGCTGGAATCTTGAAATTTTCTATACTGAAGTATCTTCAGTGACAACATGGGCTGAACAACGGCCGATTGGTTAGGGTGCTAGCCTTCGGTACCGGAGTTTGTGGGTTTGAATCCCACACTGGAATGGATGTTTGTAGCCATTCAGAATCAGCTTTAAGCTGTAGGTCCTGGTCACATTAGCCCTCATGTTGCAAAAAAAATAGACAGTAGCACTCCAAATCAAACCGATCAGAGACAACATGTAAATCAAACTTAGAAAAATATATCAATATAGATAAATAATGTTTATAATTTATAAAAATGCATTATTTTTAAACTCATTTTTGGCATCATCTTTTGATAACATTTTAAAAATTATTTGATTTACAGCACTAATTGGTTAAATTTATCTGTAACAATATATATTAGTTTTTTTACTCTCATTTCACAATTTTTTTTTCATAATCAAGATAGAAAAAGTAGATATGTATATCAATTATTTTTAAAAAAACCAGAAATCTATGTTACAAAAAACTGGAAAAAGAACTAAAAATTCACACTTTTTTTCCTTTGATCAGTAAAACTTTATATAAAAATGTACTAAAATGGATTCTTATAAAATTTATCTTTTATTGACTAAACTAAAGTTTTCATAAACATTCTAAATATCTGACTTAAGATCAAATATGAACAGTTAAAATGCATATAACTCTTTTAATTTTTAGTCAAAAAAATACCAGTTCTTTAGAAAATTGTTTAAACTGAGTTTCAATAGTTTATACTATACATATCATTGTTAGCTTAATATCTATTATTTTCTATAAATGTATGTTAAAAAATTTGTGAATTTCTTTCAGAAATGATCAAGGAAGTTTTGCAACAAGATGACCAGGTGTTAGAACTTTCAAAATCTCTTTATCAACATAAATCAGTTCTAGTTATGGGCAGAGGATATAACCATGCTACGTGTCTTGAAGGAGCTCTGAAAATTAAGGAGTTAACTTACATGCATTCTGAAGGTATCTTAGCTGGAGAGCTAAAACATGGACCCCTGGCTCTTGTAGATGATGCCATGCCTATAATAATGATTGTTACTAAAGATAATGTATATTCGAAGTGTATGAATGCTCTTCAACAAGTAAGTTTCAAAACTTATAACTTCTGTATAATTCTATTGTACTTTGTTGTGACTTAATTCATTTTGTTTGATTAATTTTGAAATCTTATATCACTTTAAACTATGCTGTGACTCAATGATAATCTGCACCTTTTAGAAATCTAAATAGTGTTATTTTTTCAGCCTTAAACCATGCTTTTCTGAGTTTCGGTACATAGAGATTCTTAAAATGATTCTTTTTGACATTGTTTTTTGAACTGGCAGACATATTCAAAAACTTTTTCTTTTTAACTCCAATTTAACCCCTTAAGAACTCAGCTTATCAATAATTATAATAAAAACTTTTATTTGAGATTGTGGCATCAACAGTTTCTGACTCTTCATTGATAGTTCATACAGCCATTTGGTTTCTCCTTTTATATATTCAGATAAGTATTTTGATATATTAAGGGTTTAAAATGTTACCTTTGTTACTTTTTGAACTGAAATAATAGAAATTTGCAGTAACAGGTTTTTTTTCTCCCTTCAACCCCATTTTCAGCCAATAAAGAGTTATGGGTTGAAAATGTGGAGGTCCTTTTCTTATTGAACTATCGTAGTATTAGAGGAATGGCCATACAGTATTTAGTATTTTAGAAGGAATATTTATTTGCGAAAATTTAGTATTTTTTTCTATTGTCACACTATGTTAGCAATCTTAAGTCAATTACACAGACAAATTATTTGTATCCCAGAATTGTTTAACAGTTGTTTTTCTAGTAGTACTAAATAACATATATTAGTACTTAGCACAGTGATTTTCAACCTGAGTGCCTCAACACACAAGTCAAGTGCAACGTGAGAGATTTTAAGTTCTGCTGTGAGAATTTTTTGTTAATAATTAACTTAGAATTGTATCACGTGGTATGTTGTCATTAGTATGTAATTTTTTATTTATAATGTGCCATTTTTATTGTTCACTCCTTCAACAGTTTAAAATATTTTTTGTGGGACATTAACTGAAAAAGGTTGAGAAAGATTGATTTAGCACATGTTTAGCTTTATTTTGTTATTCAGTAATCTTACTGAAATGCATACTAAAATAAAGATTAATAACCCCTTAACTAACCCTGTAAGTTTAGTTTCGATGGAAAAATATTTCATATTTTTTACTATGTACTTTGTTACTGTTTAAAATTTTTTAATTATTACTGTTTTATTAATGCTTTTCATATTAGAGTGCTAATTATTTCACAAAATTTTATTATTTCATGTTTCTTCAATTTTGTTTTATACTTTAAATTTAAGATTATTATAGACAAATCAATTTATAATTCTAGGTGACAGCTCGTGGAGGCAAACCTATATTAATTACAGAGAAAGGTGATGTTGAAACTTGCAAACATGCCTATAAGTATTTGGAAGTACCACATACAGTTGATTGCTTGCAAGGCATTTTGACAGTAATACCTCTACAACTACTGTCATATCACATAGCAGTTCTGAGAGGTTGCAATGTAAGTACAATATGATTATTAGGATTAAACTGTTTATAACTTTATTTGAAAATTTTAATTTTGATTTCTACTATAGACTTAAAATTGTTTGCTCTTGATTGGTTATATTTTAATTTGAGTAACTCTTTAATATGTATTTTATACTATATGCCAGGGGTGGCCAAGACGTCAACTGCAAAGACATTTTAGGTAGTCCATGTGACCATCCCTATAGTGATCTCGGATATTAACAATTTAATTTATGACTTATGACATAGAATTAATGAATTATTTAAAATAAAAATTTACTACAGTTTATGCTTTAAAGCCTAAAACAAACTGTGCAAAATAATACAATGAATTTGTCGTTTTATTGTGGAGAATTAAATAGAAACAACCTGACAAAGTGGGATGCTTAGATTATAATATAATCTAGTCAGTACCATATAATCATTATATGGTACTGATTCAATATACACACCGCAGTTTTTGTCGCGAAACTTTGCGACTTTTCGGACGATGTCTGACATTGCTGGAGACTTTTGGCAACTTTAAGCTTTCGAAGCTTTTAGCAGATGAACATTTAATTTCGTGTTTACACATTGCAATAAGCTCGTGCCAGCTACAATATGATAAAATTGTTGCAGATATACAATGCCAGATTTCAACTAAACGAAGTGAATAGGATGGTCAATTTTTTATATATGAATATTTTGATTATTTTCGTCAGTAAATTTTAATTTTGTAAATATTAATATTAAGTTTCTTTAGAAAAATTAGATAATGTACCATTTTTTCTTGTTACTGGAAATAAATATATAAATATGTACATTACATTAATTTAGCTCTGCCATTAGAAGACCGCCTTCGATTTTTTAAATGTGGAGTAGACCACAGATCCCCAAAGTTTGGTCACCCCTGCCAAGATGAGATAATTTAATTTGATGGTAATTTAAAATTACAAGCCATGGTATATTATTATTTTTGGTGGTTAATGTACATCAGTAGTTTATACATTATTTAAAAAAAGAGAAATAATGAATTGATCTTTAAAAACTATGTGTGCGGGGGGAATCCATTTGATATAAGTTGATATTTTATAATTTTTATATTCATTTATGCTTTCATGCTACCTCAGACTATGTACTATTCCTGATCATGTTAGTCATCATGTAGCTAAACATTAAAAGTAACACTTCCAAATAAACAACAGATTAGAAAGGAAGCCTTATTAGCATGTTACCATAAGTTTGTTTGTTATGCATATATGTATTTCAGTTTTAAATAATGTTCTTACATAAATGGTTTTTCAACCATTTATGTAAGTCTATCTATCTATCTATCTAAAATATACTTTATTGCCACTTCATAGAGATTCTTTTATTACAGTATACATATTTCTAGTTAGATTTTACTGTAATATTATTTTCAAGTTTGCATACTAAATAAATGAAATGAAAATAGTTGAGCTAACCCACTAGCATAGCGGTAAACTTGCACATTCTTTTTATAAAATGTATGAATTTGCAGATGATTATACAATTGTGAAGATAGTTTAAAAATTGCCGATTATGTTTTTAACTTGACAGATTTTAGTCAAGTTAAAAATATAAGAAGATATAGTTTCAAATTCTGATTATAATTTATTAATTATTCAAACTAATCAAAAAAGTTATTGTTAGGAGCAAAAATTTGAAAGTATGCTTAAAAGAGGCTAAATCAGCAATGTATAATAAATTTAGAAGTGGAAATTCTGAAAAATAAATTGCAGGTAGTACCTTTTAATTTATTATTCATTTAAAACACTTTGTTTCCGTACCTTCAGAGTAGTGATTTTTCCAAATGTTAATGGTGCAGTTTTTCATGTAGCATCTTGCTAAGGAAGAAAGTTGCATATGTGTCTATGTTGATATATATATATATGTCATATCCAGTAGTAAGGCGAATGGAAGAAGCAGTCTTTCATGGTAAACCATCTCTTTATTTCAAAGTATAGTTTCCTTTTTAAGGCATCACTTGCACCATTTTCATTTATTTGTAAGCAGAGCTAAGTGTGGAGTATGTTGACAGCTCTACATGTACGCATGAACTGTCTCTAATTATCGGTTTACATACTCATCAAATTCCTCCAATAGGCTTCCACTTGACCAAATTATCCTAAAATTTACGCGAGCGTGGGTTTTTTTCATTTATTTTATTACGAAAGAGTTCCCTTTTAAATTGTTCACAACTTCCTTAATTTTCTTCAACTCCTTTTTAGACCTGATATATATATATATGAATTTTAGGATTGTCAACAAATGTATGCTTTTTATATATGTGTACATGTGTATATATATATTTGCATTGTATATATAGTGTGTGTGTAAATATATATATATATTGCTAACAATTCAAATGTGCATACCAATAATATTGTACTAATTTTAAACTTGGATGTTGGTAGCTATGCACTAGATAATTACAGCCATGGTTAAAACTGTCTATAAAAATATAAATATCATTTTAGTGTTAATTTATAAAAGATATTGAGTTATGAAAAAGGGCATTTTCTGTAGCAAATATTATTAAAAAATGGAAGAATCATTTCTATAAAATATTTTTTTCATTTTGATTAAACTGCTCACAATCTACTGACACTACAAAACCAATTTTAACTTACCTTTTCTGTTATTAAGCATATCTTACATATGATGTTATTATGCGATTTCATGAGTTATGTTTTATATATGTATATATATTAGTTGTGTTATGTATTTTATTATCTAATGCAAAGTATACCTTACAGGTTGATTGCCCTCGGAATCTGGCAAAGTCTGTGACTGTCGAATGAGATCTGAAAATTAAAAGTTCTGTTACATTCCACACAGTTTCTTGTAAATTCTATTTTCATATTCTCCCTATCTTTCTAATTGGCATATTTATGAGAGTAAAGAAAATTGGACTTCTGAAGAGGTTAAATTCTTTACTAATTTTGTTAACAAATGTCTTCACTCAGATTACAATGATCAAATATGCCTTTATAAGTGATCAAATAAATGCCTTAATCGTTGAGCATTATGCTCATTGATTTTTCATATTTCCATGGTATTTTTAAATCTTTCCAGACTTGTTCATTATTTTAATCACACACTAAACCTTCTTGTATCAATGAAATCTACTTATCATTGTGTAATAAACTGTAAAAAAAAAAAGTCATTTTTCTTTACAAATAAAGTTTTTGTTTTTCTTTACGTATGTGTCTAATTTAATTGACCAAAGATTATAGGATGCTGTTACTAAAGGTCTTATCACATGCCAACATATACGTGTTGAAAAAGTTTCATCATCATCATTTTAAGATTCCTTTTCCTGTGGAAGAATAAGCTGATTTCTGGTGTGAGAGAGTGCAAAAACTGACTGATTTTACACATTAGCGTGAGCCAAAATAAATCAGTTAAAATTATTTTACTGTATCACAAAAAATCTGCACATTCAAGGCTTTTTATTAGTTGAAAAGTTTTTGCTCCCACATGAGACATTGGTATATTCTTTTAACAGGGAAAAGAATTCTAACATGAATCTGCTGTTTCTTTCAACATATACACTTTGAAAAAGTGATGAGGATTTTATCTTTTTTGTGGAGGGGGGAGGGTATTCTCAGGGAGTAGATTATTTTGGATCTATTGGGTTGGTAACCAAATGCAGATTTTGTCAACAGATGAATTTTATACTTCCTTTTTTGTTAACATGTTCAAAGTACCTAATCTATATTTTTTTCTTATTGTTTGAACTTCTACCTTTCATTTAGTTAAAAATCATATTAATTAGTTCTTTAGTTTTGTTTTTATTCCAATTTAAAACTGGAAAAACAAAGCATTCTCTTCAGACATATATTATATTATTATTTCTGAAAAGGCAAGAGCACATCCCAAGTACACAAGAAATTATATGGTTTACATGGAAATGAAGACTTGAAAGAAAGGCATGTGAAAATCGGTTTACCACATTTCGTTCTTGTGATTTTTCATTGTAGAATGCTCAACTATCTGGCCATCCAGTTGGCCTTTTATCAAGGCCATTATCGTTTCAGATCATCGTAGAACAACATGTGATATTGAAGAGTAGCTCAATGTATTGCATACATGCATTGAAAAAAACATTAAAAATGCTTGGCTATGTCAAGAATAGATCTATGGATCCCTCACTTCCTCTTAAGGAAATTCATTTGGCACAACGCATTTGTATCTGAAACATAACAAAATAGATACATTTCTGAAAAGACTAATTACTGACGACAAAAAGTGGATAGTTTATAACAACATTAATCTGAAGAGATCATGGATGAGGCAAGAAGCACCAATAAAGATGACATCAAAAGCAGAGATTCACCAAAAAAAGATTATGCTGTTAGTCTGGTGGGATTATAAAGAAATTCTGAACTTTTACCAAAAAATCAATTTAAAACATGTACATTCAACAACTCGCCAAACTGAACAATGTGGCTAGAAGGGGCAAAGGGTGTTGCTTTCTAAAATCATAATGCAAAGCCTCACACATCTTTAGTCACTCGCCAAAAATTATAGGATGTGGGTTGGGATGTGTTTTCATATCTGCCATACAGCCCTGACCTTGCGCCTTCAGACTACCATTTATTTTGTTCCATACAGAACTCCTTAAATGGTGTGAAATCCCATTTAATTCAGTCTTTTGATAGTAAAGATCAGAAACTTTATGAACATGGAATTATGACACTGCCTGAAGGATTGCAAAAGGTCATCAACAAAAATGAACAGTACCTAATTGAATAAAATTATATTTTTAAACAAAAAATTTTTAATTTGCATTATTTAAAATCCACAATCACTAAGTTACCAACCCAATATTATGTAGGCATAGTTTACCACCTCTATTTGGGTAACACATGAGTCTCGGGAGTAGATTGAATTTCTCTTTTTTGTTACGGGCTATAAAGGACCAAGTTCTGGCCCTGATTACATTTTTTGTATAGTAAAAGGACTGTCCAAAATTATACTTAAGAATATTACGTTTTGAAAAATCTTTCTTTGTAAAAATATTGTGTTGCTATAATATTAATTATTTTATCATTTTAAGAGGTGCTTTATCAGAAATGTTATTTAAACTTTTAAAAATGAGAATTTCTCCTGACTAAATAATTTCAATACTTACAGAATGATCAAATCTTCTTCCAGGTTTTTTTTTTCCATTGCTTTTTCCAGACTAATATTGTATATTATATCTGAGTACAATTATGAATTTATATTAATGGGAAACATTTTTAGAACACCAAACGTAGCTTTAACGTATTTTATGAACATGGACTACTCACTTCCTGCTAAATAGTCTACAGTTCTGTTTCTGTTTTATACTAGTGGTCTCCTTTTATTTATTTTTTTCTGTTGTGTGTATGTGAAAGATAAAAGTTCTTTACTACAAAAATATTCTTGGATCTTTGGTACGAAAATTATTGAAAAACTCGTTATACAATTTTATCTCCTATGAAAGCACTTAGAATTCAAGTTTGTATGATTTGTAATGTATTTAATATTTTCAATAATGGAGTCCGTGGAATATATCCCTTTTTAAAATTGTATCAAGTCCTTTTATTTGTAATACATATTCATATTTATGTCTTATTTTTATCTTAATATACTCGTTTAAAATAAATTCCATCAGAGATTCTAACGTCTAAAATATTACTTCTGTTCACTGTAACTCTTAATATTGTAAAATTTCAATATTTAAAAATATTGGGTTTAGGAATATTACTTTAATTTTGTATTTAGTATCTTAAAATCTAACTGTGGTTTAATGATATTTACATATGCATCCTTCTGTACAAAATGTTTGTCAAAATGAATTTGTAAAGTCCTGTAGAGGCTATGTACATTTTTTTTAATGCATACTATCCACTTCAGTTCCAAATGGCTTGAGATGACTATGTTATCTGATATTTGCTCTGGCTATTTGAGATTACTTGTGTTTTCACTGTTCTAACACTGCCATTATATGACGTGTTGGTTTGATTGGAATGTGTTAGAGTAAATGTAGTAATTTAAAAATGAAGGAAGTTCGGATTACTGAAAGCTTGAATTCATTGTGTAGATTTATGAACACTACCCTTAAATTATGTCAAAATATGCTAATTTGTCGAATTATTAGTACTGTTAATTAACACAGCTTCATTTGGAGTTCATATGGCAATTTACAAACTCAACAGTCTGGAAATTTAAAAAAAAAATTATTTCTGTCCTAATTCTTGTAAAAAAAACCCTTAAAAATCCCAATTTTGTTGTTTGATTTTATAACGCAGGGTAATTTTAATAATCTATCCCCCCCTCCCCCCCCAAAAAAAAAGTTCGCTCTTATGCAGTACTTTACCTGTGCAAGAAATAAAAGGATATGTAATGAAATTCTTCTTGACACAAATCTAAAAGTATTAATTGTAAACATAGTTTAGAACGTCATTTTGTTCGTTTTCATCCACATAGGTATTTAGCTAAAGTTGAACAAATTGTCATGTTCGAATCGAAATATGTAGCAAGCATAGACTGTTCGGAAAGTTGGCCAGAGAAAGCGAGTAAGAAAAGTCATTAAGCAAGCCTTACAAGACTTAGTCTTACAAGACTAAATTCTGTGAAAGTAATTTTCATCAATTGCTTAGTACATGAATTAACAAATTTTATATCTTTCTTAATATTAAATCCTGTAGATTTTTTATGTTACTCTAAACTATTCTAAAATTTTCTTCCGTTAGTTTACATTTCTGTCTATTTCCAGATGTGCTACTACCCTTAATTCCTATATAATGAACATGCAATACAAAAATCATACACTGAATTCGATGCTAGTAATTCCAAACTTTTTCATTAAAGGGATTATCCTAATCCTTGATAAAGTCAAATAATATGCACATGACTGTGGATACCACCGTTAAAATTGTTTTCGAAAACGTATAACTACTGATTAAGGTATTTGAAAGTAAACATGCCGCGTCATGTAAATACATGATATATCATTGTAGGTTACATAATAAGTTTTATGTAATGGTGTTACTTCAGTATTTTTGACATGATTCGTACCTATCTTACAATACTAGTTGTCAAAGTTCGACTTCGATAGGACAGCTAAATCAGGAATTGGCTATAGTTAGCCTACCAAGCTCAGAGTGATGCTGTGTTTTGAAAATAAAATAGCCTTAGAGTCGTGACGTTTTATGTTGCTTATAAAACTGGCACTATATTTAAAGTATTTTGCCAGAATGGGATTCTAATGTTTAGTTGTGTGTGGGGGGGGGGAGATGATTTAGAACAAATTGGATTCCTCTATTCATCAAGCAACTTGGGAAGTTAACTTGGCATCACTAAATATTCCGCCATCTCTTAAATCTCACTCCTTCAGGATATAAATACATAAAATACTCGTATTTTATCAGAAGTGACTTGCCTGAAACTGTCTGCCGATGTTCTACAGTACTTCACTATTTTATAAGATAGATTAGTTTATTTGATGGGAGTATTGTTCTATTCCAGTTGCTCTTACCTGTATTTTTACCTCAATTTTATGTCTGACAGAATTTTTAACTAAAGTCGCATATAAGTCTGTTTTTAACTGAAAGGAAAGATGACTTTCAAACTATTGTAACTAGATAGATGTAGTATTACATAGTTTTGTTCTTCCTAATGTTTATATTTGCTCACTAAAAGCAGATTTTGGTGTCAAAGTTTTAAAGTTTAAATTTTTTTCAGTATTGTATCATAAGATTATGGGCATCCTCAAAAAGTTGGAGGTGTATTGATTTTACTTCTTCGTAAACTCTCTATTATGTCTTATTATTGAAGTTGGTATATTTGTTTTAATTGTTAAGCTGGTGGTACATTTTTGTTTTCTATAAACGCATTTAGAGTTCAAATTTATGTAGGTTGACTTTGTAAATACATTGAATATATAGGAAATGTTTAATATTTTCAAATGGGTAATTCATGAAATTAGATATACCTTTTAAAATCATCTTCCGCAATATTTTATTTTGCTTAGCGGGCGTAAGACCATTGTTTTTGCCTGAAAATAGTTAGTCAAAGTTAAACCCTCTGCTACGCAACTCGTCATATTTTTACAGAACGTACCTCCGATATACTCTTGATTTTAATATTATAAAAGTGTGTTGTTTAAAAATACTATCTTTCAGCTGATAGTTAGTTTTTTTTCTGCTACCTTAAATATATAATTAGGTTTTAGTGGTATTTTGATACATGTTCAGTAATGCCAGTTGTTTTTCGCTTTTATTAGAAGCTACATTAATGTTTAAATGGATTTATAAACTTTCGAGTCGAGTAAGGTGCCTATTAAATGCTCTGGCTGTTTGTGATTAGTGATATTGACACTGTTCTGAAGACATGGACCTCATTTGACTAGTGTTTAGTTTATAGGTAGTGTTTAAAAATATGAATGCATAAATTTAGAAGGGAAGTAAATATAGAGGATTGAATGTTTGAACATGTGGTATGGTTTATCAAACATTATTCCTTAATTATGTTAAAATATACTCTATCTTTTACTTCTACAGTTAAGTGTGGACCTTTTGGTTTGAGTTTGCATATGATTTAATCTTGAAGTTTTGCTACTAAATTTTTTTTAATTTTTATAGTTTAATTATAGTAGAAGTAAAGAATTATTAAAAGCCTAACTTTGCTTCTTTAATTTTACGATGCACTCTTCACCCCTCTTACGTCTTTTTTTTTTTAAACTGTAAACCAACTTCATATCCGAAAATTTTCAGATTATTATGTAATGTTATCTGAGTGCTCTACGGATCTTGCAGAATTTGGTTTCACAATTGTTTCAACAATATATGATTAGTTAGGTGTTCTAAAATGAATGTGCATGAAGTTAGTAAATTAAATGAAGGAAGAAATATGATAGTTAAACTGGAGTTATTCCTAAATTATGTTACTGTTTAGTTTCATGCCCTATGGCAATTTTTTATTTCTAATAAAGGTCATTAGAAGATATTTTACTTGTGTAGGAGAAATGAGGACATGAAAATCAAAATGTAATTTCATAGTATATACCGTTAGAGTAGATAACAACCTCAATCTTTGTACCGAAATTTGATATCGTAAAGGTCTATTATTCTAATACCTGGCCAGAGAAAGGAAAGCTTTAGAGGACTGGACATGACGAAGCTTTCTAGAGTTGTGTGGACATGGGGATTAATAAAGGTAATTTATTTTTAACATGTGCGAAAAAATTGTCTCAATGTCCATCATGCATGCAATATGAGGTTACGAAAATGGATTCTCAGTGCCAGTTGAGTGTAATAAAAAGTAATTTTTGTCACAAATGTTGGTTAAAATTTCCTTTGCTTGTGAACTACCTACACTTCTTGCCGTTTGGTTAAATCATGTCTAATATTTGGTTTATCCGGTTTGGAATTGTTAATCTCGTGCATGTAGACCCATACCAACCTTGCTTCTTCTGTCCAACGTCTGAACATAGAGCCCTAGCTTAATATAAGTAATCTAAAACATAACATATGTTGACTTTACTCTCCGATTAAAGATTATTATAATATTACAAGTCAGTATAAAACTATACATTCTTTAATATTACGTGTTTCTATTATAATTATCTATTGTTTATAAGTAACCCCAAGGTCCTACGAAGCTAAACGTTTATTAATTGTGTAAGTAACTACAATAATGACCAGTTAATTACTAATTCAGCTATTCAAATTTTTAAAAATTAGAAAAATATTAAATTTTTTTAAATTAAAATACTAATTTTATTACTTCATGTGTACCTCGTTTCGCGAAAATCAACTAGAGTGAACTGTTTATTTTAACCTCCAAAAAATTTACATCCGAACTTAAACGTGTATTAAATTATAAAAATCCAGACCTACGAACGTGGATTTGTTTATGATTTAAGAGAATATAGAGCATGTAATATATTTATCCTGAAATATGTCTGCTTGCAATAATTTGAATACCTAGATGTATATACCATACATTGTTTGGTTTAACAAGGCCTTGTTTCTAATGTATGTATATAGTGTTTTAAAATGTATAATTATATACATATGTAATGACTGAGATGGAGTTAAAATCTAATATAACGTTAGTAACAAGCTATTGTTATAGTTGTATTACAAGCTAATAACAAAACTGAATTAAGATAGATCAGCCTAATTTTAGTTTTAGTCAATACTAAAAGTAAACTTAATAATCATTGTACATTAAGCTTAACGTTCTATTGAGCTTAGATGCTGAAAGCCTTATTTAGTTAGCCCTTTGCCTATCATTAAATAAGAGAATAGTTAAAAGATGTCATTAGATATAACGCTTTAAATTTCATAAATCTAATAAATATAATTAAATTCAAAATGCTCCATTTAACTATTTCCCACTAAGAGTAATTAAATATCGCATGTGATAAGCATTAGATGTATGGATTTCTATGATGAAATGGAAGTTTGGGTGGCAACAAAGTGTTTGTAAATAAAGACAGACACACACACACAAAAATTTGCTAAGACAAAACAAAAAGAAAGAAAAAGCAAATAGAGCTATAACAGACAAGTCGGTTATAACCTGATGACCTCTGCAAGGGATGAGACTTAAATTTTCTGCAATGATAAATCGCATACATCTGTTGATAGAAAGTCTTTTACAGATCTAAAACGTGATATTTCTCTTATAAATCAGATGAATAATTGCAAAGACATTTCCTTGCCCTGCCAATTGTATGGTCATGTCTATCCATTATATTTCAACATCCAAAATATGAGGAGAGTCCATCAACTTGTAGAGATAGATTGAGCTTCATTGCATCTGTATCTTCTTCAGATCCAGTTTGTTTCAATATTTCATTTAAAGGCATGTTAAGCGATTAAAGCAAATACTACGAGTGAGTTGTATGACCACTGAGAGGAGCTGGATGGGTGTAGGTGCAAACATAATTCCAGGCTTAAGAGATCACATCAACTTTAAGCATTTTAAATGGAAAATTTTCGTTTTTCACTTTTCATATCTCTTATAGCTGCTATCGTATTTACCCAAGTTTTCAACATTTCTTTATTTTTATCTAATTGGTTTTGCTTAATATATTTCATCTCTAAATAACCAATTCTTATACAAAGTGAAAAGTGGGAACTTGTTTAAAATAATTTCAGGTACACTGTGTGGTGACTTTATACAACACAAAATGAGTGTCATTGTTAAGTTTTGCTTCTTTGAAAACAATATTAGGTAAAATTCTCATCATTAAACTTTTAAAATGTACCAGAAACATGTCACTAGGGGGATTGAATTTTTAAAAACACTAAAATATTTAAAACTACATTCCAAATGCAATAAATGCTAAATAAAATAAGCAACGAATAAAGTAGGTAAATTTTCATCCCAAGTCTAAAGTATTTACTTGTGAAAATTTAAATGCATTTCAATTTTTCATAGTTTCTTTAAAAGTTATGACATTAAACGCAAAGTTATGTAGTTTTTCATGTTTTAAGTCTAACATTCCAAGATGGTTTATTTTAAACGATTCAGCAACGTCCGAACACTTTAACCCATATTGAACCTCTGTCCTATAAATAGGACAGCAAATAAAATTCCATTTAATAATAAAGTTATAAATATTTTCTGAGTGGATTTTATTTTAACACCTTTAAAATAGACACACTTTAGCATAGTAACAAAAAAAAACTGAGAAATCAAATTATATTGTAATGTAAAATTTGTTTTCAGCAAACCCTTAAAATTTGTCATTAATTTTATATTTATTATTATTTTTTCCAAACATTGTGGAGGTTACTTTTAGTTTAAAAACAGAGCTAATAATGTAGCTGAAAGCTTTTGTTCAAAAATATATTTTACACTTGTATTTTGTAAGCATAAGAAAGGTCCTAAAATTAGGACGATAGTCCAATATCGACTATTTTTCGACGAATTCAATATTGCATTCGTACCATACACCATTTTCTTATATTTCAATCAAAACCAGTTCAAAGACCAGTTCACACACCTGGACAACAAGGGGTAAATAGATGTCTATTCTATTCAAGAAAACTGAAGATTGCAAAATATTCTATTATCCTTTACCAAAGATGCCAGTTCAAGAACTGCAAGAGAAAACCAACAACAGTGTGCTTAAACTGTAATGTTGGACTTTGTTTTGACTATTTCTCCAAATTTCACCTATGATTCAGCCTAATGTAATTAATGTAAGGGATATTTGTTAAATTTTAGTAGTGTATTGGTCCGTTGTCCTATTTATACGACAGGTAATTAAATAATTAAAAAATTAAAAATATTTTTTCAAAATTTTGGTTTTATATGCTTAGTTACACCATATTAATGAAATGGATGAAGTTTTGATAACTTACAGAAATATTTAGTTGGTGTGGTACAATATGGGTTAAAACTGCAAATCGAAAAATCGAATTTTTAAAAGTTTGAAAGTGACGTGTCTCTTTAAACAGGCGAAGTGAAGCAAAATCACGAGTGAATGTACACACATTAAGGCTGGTAAACTGGCGAACTCAAGCAGCATCAAAATTCAAAACAAAATCACAAGCAAAAGGTATAACATACGTGGAAGAAAAAAATTTTGCAAGACGACTTACAAATAGTTAGCATTGATTGCATGATTATTTTTAAGAATATAGAAAACTTATCTCAAGTCAAAAATTGGGAGGTAGTGGTTGATTGAAGACCTACTACGTCAGCTTTTTTTACTATGCGTGGGTAAATTAGACAAGGACTTACTGCTTTAAAGCCGGTTCCGAAATGATAAAATCATCCATGTCAGCTGTGGCTTACGAACTGCGCTACCGAAAAGCAGAGCCCTACACATTCGACCATTGTTCTTCTATAACTGGAAGGTTATGTTTTCATCTCTACGGTCTACTATTTTGCAGCACGAGGGTTAACGACAGGGACCTACTGCTTAAAGCCGATTCCGTTTGACTAACAGCATCCATGCCACAGTGGGATTCGAACCCACGAACTCCGAAAATCAATTTCGAAATTTAATAAACTAGATTGACGTAGCTCTCTTTCCAAACAACCCAATGAACTTTTAAAAAGCACATTACTGAATAAATACTTCACATCAAAAGATGTTCTTGTGTATCTACCTGCTCCTCTTAATTTCTCGAAATTCAATGAAAATTACAAGTAAAAAAAATAATTTAAAATGACAGACATCAAGAGCTTTATGAGATAAGAGACCATCAGATGTTTAATTTGGGGCACTACAGTCTACATTTTGGCAATAAGAGGGTTAATGAGATCGGGACCTACGGCTTAAAGCAAATTCCGAACAGTTAAAGAACACTCATGCCACTGTGGAATTCGAACCCACAAACTCCGATACCGTAGAACATCGCCCTAACCATTCGGCCATCATCCAGCAAAATTGGAAGGAGATTGAAGCTTCCAGAAAATGGAAGCAACAGAAGTCCTTAAACTAGTCAACCTAGAAACAAATATAAAAATGAAATTGGTTTCAAATAACTTTAATATAACTCGTATGATATCACTAAATATAGGAATACGAGACTCACACATCGCAACATCATTAGTCAGATGAGAGAAACTTGATACAGCTATGGTCTGTCGTAGACAAATTTATTAATTTCAAAATGCAATAAACTAGATTCACGTAGCCCTCTTGCCAAAACAATACAATGAGTTTTCATTGAGCACATATCTGAATAAATGTTTCCCATAAAAAGAAAGAGTTCTCCGCTTAAAGTAGCGAATTTTTTTAACGAAATCTAAAGAAAATTGTAAATAAAACAAGAATTGTGAAAAAGACGGGACAGGACAGATATCAGATGCACTACGAGTTTGTAAGACCCTTGAACAACCTTCAGATGTTTGCTTTCGAGAGTTGCGGTCTACTATTTTGCAATACGGGGGTTAATGACACTGGGACCTACAGCTTAAAGTCGATTTTGAACAACTTCGAACATCCATGCTACAGTGGTACTCGAACCCACGACTTCCGGTACCGAAGAACGGCACCCTAACCATCCGGTCATTGCTCGGTTTCTCAGTTTATAAGAAGTACCGATATCAGAAGCAATGGTTATATAAGAACTTGAGAAAAATATAAAACTTTTCATACTGAGCAACAGAAGATATTGAAGATAATTTAATATGAAAAAGAGTAAAAAAAAAAAGAAAAAAAAAAAGGTTGGCAGATTTAGTTCATTACAGCTGAAGTCTCAGCTAGTTTCCCTATAAATAGAGAACCTCATTAAAACGTTTTTCGAAATAAATCGATTTGTACAATCATTAGTCACTATTACATTAGTACTTTTATTAGTTATTATTCTTGCCACCAATGGAATAACTAAATTAGAATCTGAACAAATTATTTAGATAAAGTTCCGAAATATTGCTCGATAGATTGTTTTGGAGCACTACGGTCTACTGTTTTGCACACGAGTGCTAATGAGACCGGTTTGGTTTGGAGCGCTACGGTCTACTTTTTGCAACACGAGGGCTAATGAGACCGGGACCTACTGCTTAAAGCCGATTCCGAACGGCTACGAACATCCATGCCACAGTGGGATTCGAACCCATGAACTCCGGATCCGAAGGCCAGCACCCTAACCAATCGGTCATCGTTCGGCGCTAATGAGACCGGAACCTACTACTTAAAGCTAATTCCGAACAGCTACGAACATCCATCCCAGCAGCTGAATTTGAGTCTGAGAACTTCGATGCCAAATAGCAGCGCTCTACCTTTCGGTCATCCTTCGGATGGAAAATTTGGTATTAACATTCATAATGATAGCAATGGGATGTTTAACAGAATCCTTTTACTTAACAGATAACTCAAAATTGAAAGACCATTTAATCGAAATAATTAGCTTAGAGAAGTACGAGGCCTAGAAGCGATAGACAAATTGTAAAATTCCAGAGCATAAAGCTAATTTTCTATTAAAGATATTTGGTTTGGTTTGGTTTAAAGCGCTAGTCTATTGTTTTGCTACTCGAAAGCTAATGAGACCGATACCTACTCTATAAAATCCATTCCAAATATCTACGAACACCCATGCTGCAGTGGGATGGGTGCCCACAAACTCTGGTACTGATTAGTTGGTTGTATAAAGTTTTATCCTACTGAGACGTTTTGGGATATATTGTGCCAAACAAATAGCTTAAAACTTACACTACAGAGACCAAGTTAAAACAGCAAGAACAGAAGAATGTCAGAAGATAAAAACAAACAAGCAAGAAAATATGTAATAACAGTGTATAAACAAAAAAGCGATTAGTCCGGTGTGCTTAAATATAAGCATAAAAACCAATATCTTAGAAAATTATAAAGATTCAAATGTGGCGGAAACTGGTACCGAAGAAGAGTGCCTTGCGTTTTCGGCCATAGTTTGGCAAAACTGACACAGGTTTGGTTTGAAGACCTACGGTTTATTTTGTGCAATACGAGGACTAATGGACAAAGAATAATTCCTTAAAGCCGATTTAGAAAGACAAAGGACCTCCATTACAGTTATGAGTTACGAACCCACGATTTGTGGTACCGAAGACCATTCTTCGTCTAAAACTATAAAGTTTGGTTTTTAGCACAATACGGTCCTCTTTTCTTCAGCACGAGGGTAATGAGACTGGGACCTACTGTTTAAAGCCGATTAAGAACGGCTAAGAGCCGCCATGCCATTGTAGGATTTGAATCCACGAAGAACAACGCTTTAACCATTTATACGTCATCCAACATTATTGGAAGGAGATTGACACTTACAAAAACTGGAATCAGCAGAAGTCATTAAAATAAACTAATATAAAAATGAAAACTGTTTCAAATCACTTCAAAATAACTCATGTAGATATCACTAAATATAGGAATCTGTGATTCACACATAGCAATATCATTATAATATTAGTTTTTATCCGATGTTTAAACAACAGTGATCTATCGTAGTCCAATTCATGAATTTTAAAATGCAGTAAACTAGACTGACGTAGGCCTCTTGCCTAAGCAACCCAACATAATTTTAGCTAGCACATTACTGAATAAATACTTCACATTGAAAGAAGTTAATGTGTATATCTGCTCGTCTTCAACTTCGGATTTTTAACGAAAGCATGAAACTCACAAGTAAAAAAAGAATTGTTAAAAAGACGGGAAAATCAGTTATCGAGTGCTTTATGAGTTTGTAAGATGTTTGAACAACCTTCAGATATTTGGTTTGGAGAGCTACGGTCTAACTTTTGAAACATGAGGGCTAATGATACTGGGACCTAGTCCTTAAAGCAGATTCTGAACAGCTACGAACATCCATGACGCAGAACGAAATGAACATACGACTTCGGGAAACGAAGATCCACCCTAACCGACATTGTTAGGCTTATGAGTTTGTAAGAAGTACTGATACTAGAAGTAATGTAAATAAGGATATCTGAGAATCTGAGGTATATCAGAGGAAGAATCCGAGGTAAAATTTGAACCTATGACCTGAGAAAGAAGATAAAATAAGAATCTGAGGTAGAATTTGAACCAACGATCTGAGAAAGATAAAATAAGAATCCGGGATAAAAATTTTAAACCTGACATAGTGAGCAACAGAATGAATTGGAGACAATTTAATGCGAGAAGACTAGAAAATAGGATGGCATATTATTTGGTTCATTCCAGCTTGAGTACCAGTTAATTTTCCTCTCAATAGGATATCTCATTAACAAGTTTTTTGAAGTAGATTCGTACAATCATTAAAGAACAGTAGTCCGATTACTCATGCCAGCAATGGAATAACTAAATTAGAATCGGAACTAATTATTTAGATTTAATTTAGAACTAATTATTTAACATTCTGATATATGGCTCAATTTGTTGATTTGGAGCGCTATGATCTACAGTACTGCTCACGAGGGCTACTAGCAGATTACGAACAGTTAAGAACACCCATGATTCAGTGAGATTCGAACCCACGAACTCCGATACCGAAGATTAGCTTCCTGACCATTCGGCCGTCATCCTCCAAAATTGAAAGGATATTGACACTTCCAAAAATTAAAAGCAGCAGAAGTCATTAGAATAGTCATCCTCGAAACTAATGTAAATATGAAAAAGGTTTCAAATAACTTCAAAATAACCCGTATAATATCACTAAATATAGGAATACGAGATTCACACATAGTAACATCATTAGTCATCCGATAGAAACTACTATTATAAACAGTTATCTTTCGTAGGCAAATTCATGAATTTCAAAATACAATAAACTAGACTGACGTAGGCCTCCTGCCAAAACAATACAATATTAACGAACACATAACAGAATAAATACTTCACATCGAAAGAAGTCAATGTGAATTTATCTTCTCGTCTTAAACTTGCAAAATTGTTTAAGGAACGGCAATGAAAATTATAAGAAAAAAGGTATTTAAATACCAGATTTAAAAATGGGGTTAAGGATTAAGCGGGTTGTAATTAAAATTATTTGAACTCATTAACAATAATGTAACAGGAGAAAGACACATCCTCTAGCGGAACTATACAAAGTGAAGAAGGTAACGCGGAAGTAGATAATAGGAATTTGTTTAGGTAGCGAAGCCAAAAACTCACTTCTAGGGGCAAAATTAGGCTGGTAACATTTTCCACGCTTGTTGCTCCAAAATGGAACAAAGGATATCTAAAATGGAGTCGCTATGGAAGGAAGGATTACAATAAATAAGTTTTTATATACGAACTAATGTGTTTTCTATGCCTTAATCACTCAGACTGTGTCAGACATTATATACAAACAGTGGTCTATCGTAGACAAATTCATCAATTTTAAGATTCCGTAAACTAGATTTAGGTAGTTTTGTTGCCAAAACAATCCAATGGGCTTTCAACGAGCACATAACTGAATAATCCAATGAAATTAAAAGTAAAAAAAATATTGTTAAGACAGGGGAAGTCAGATATAAAGTGATTTATGAGTATGCAAGTGGTTTGAATGACGTTTAATTTGGATAGCTACGGTTTATTTTGCAACACGAGGGATAATGAGACCTGGACCTACTCCTTAGAGCAAATTCTGAACAGCAACGAACATCCATGCCAAAGGTATTCGAACCCACAACTTCCGGTACTGAAGATGCACCCTAACCGACATCGTTCGAATTATGAATTTGTAAGTACTAATATTAGAAGAAATGGATAAAAAGAGAGGTAAAGTGTAAAATACATGACATGAAATACATGAGCGACAAAAAGCATTGGATACAATTTAATGCAAGAAAATAGGATGGCAAATTTAGCTCATTACAGCTGGAGTGACAGCTGATTTCCCTCTCAATAATGACCCTTATTAAAAACTTATTCGAAATAAGACGGTTTGTACAATCAGAGAACAGTAATCTGATTATTCTTGCCAGTAATGGAATAACTAAATTAGATTAAAAACAAACTATTAACATAAACGTTCGGAAATTTAGCTCGATGGATTGCTTTGTAACTGTCTACTGTTTTGCTCACGGTATCTAATGACACCAGAGTCTTTTCTGCAGCACGAGGATAATGAAACTGGGACCTACTGCTTAAAGCCTATTAAGAACGGCTAAGAGCTGCCATGCCACTGAGATTTGAATCCACGAAGAACAGCGCTTTAACTAGCGGAGACTACTACTTAAAGCCAACTCCGAACTGCTAGGGACATCCAATCCAGCAGCAGAATTCGAACACGCGAAGTGCGGTACCAAAAGAGCAACGCTCTACATTTCGGACATGGAATGGAAAATTTGGTATTAACATTCATAATGTTAACAATAAGAAGGTTAACATATTCCTTTTAACTAGGAGATAAAGATCTCAAATTTGCCACACCATTCAATCGGAGTAATTAGCTTAGGGAACTATAACGCCTAGAGAACAGATAATATAAAATTTCAGAGCATAGATCTGATCTTCAATTAAAGAAACACGGGGAGATTTGGAGCGCTACAATCTACTGTTTTGCAACCTGTGGACTAATAAGACCGATAACTTTTCTTTAAATCCAATTCCAGATAACTACGAACATCCATGCCGACAATGGGGTTCGGGCCCTTAAACTCCAGTAGCGACTGGTTGGTAATATGAAGCTTTATGGCACTCAGACGTCTTGGGTCTTATAATGCAAAACCAATAACTTAAAACTTACACTACAGCGACCAAGTTGAACAAAAAGATGTAAGAAGATAAAATCAAACAAGTAAAAATATACAAGAATAGTGTACAATCAAATTCCAATGTACTAAGTAAAAATGTAAAAACCGCCTTTTAAAATATTAGAAAGATTCAAATGAGGAGCACCGAAGAGCAGTACCATAGTTCGGCAAAAATGACACCGGTTAGATTTGGAACACTGTCTACATTTTGCTACACGAGGGTTAATGAGACCGAAGTCTACTGCTTAAAGCCAATTCCAAATATCTACGAACATCCATGTCTTAGTTGGATTTGAACTCAGAAACTCCAGAACCGAAGATCAGCACCTTACCAGCCACATGCCAGCCTTAATGTGTGTATTTTTCTTTATCCATAAAATTCTATTGGTGTGTGATATTTTCAGGTGTTGATTTTCTGTGTCGTTGCTCCCTGAATTTTTATCTACAAAAGTTGTATTCATTATGCCTGCAGTATAAGACGAATCAACGAACTCCTGTACCTAAAAGCAGCACCCTACCCATCCTGCTCCTCTCTTTGGGCAATCGACAGGTGATCTGGTGGTCATTGTGCAGGGCTAGATTCCCCAATCAGATGCACTGTACCTCTCCCAGGAAACATACCTATAAAGGAGAAAAAATATTTTTATCACTATTACAGAAGTGTTCATGCATCTATTAACACATAGAAATAAGTTACATTTTCCAGGTGGGAGTTTTAAGTCAAGGTATAACCACAGATCAATATGTTAAACCGTACTCAACACAATATACTTTTAATAAATGTAACAAAGGTTAAATTTAACACTTACTGGTGAAAAATATTTTCCCCTAACGCAGGTGTCAATACAGTCACTGAGGGGCTTACTCTGGACGTTGCTTGTCGGGTCGAACGTTCGTTGTGACGTCACTCTAATGTCAGCTTGATCATTTGCTTACATAATGTCCGCAAGCTGGCGTCGAAATAACGTCACAACAAAGGTTCGAAACGTCCAGAGTAAGGGTCTATATTCCTTTACGTCAATACAAGGCTGCGAAGCTTTAGACCATTTAGCATCCCCGGAAAGCATGTGCAGCTTAAGGTATGCTACGGACTCAATTAACACTACCCTTGATGGGTCCTCGTAATTTTCAAGCATGGACCAAGCAGAAGTACCCAGGCTTGGCCTACCACTCGTGTTGATTCCCGCTTAACATGCGAACCGCCAATAAATATTCGCTGATTCACCACGTGACGTGAGTGGCGCCAAGGATATGCGCGAAAAGGACAATTTTTTTTTCTTGCTATTGATATTCCTTACTCTGCGTTTTATTCGAATATATTCTTATATCACATTCAGTCTTGAAATTTTTCGCATAAAGTCTAATTCGTTGTTCGTCACGTCACTATCACTACATTAAAAGAATTTAAAAGAATTTGAGGCATGTTTCTAATGAGACCTGGACCTACTGCTTAAAGCCGATTCCGAACGGCTACAAACATCTATGCCACTATGGGATTCGAACCCACGAACTCCGGTTCCGAAGGCCAGCACCCTAACCATTCGGCCAGAACTTATGAGGTAAGGTTTTTATTATTTTTAATCCATGATTCTATTTATTAGCGGAATAGTACCCAAGATTAAATTCCAAACTACCTCATCTATCTTGCAATTTAGGTCTCAAATCTGTATTTCAGCCATTTTTGTCCAGATCTCATTTGATTTTCTTTATAAAAAATACTAGCATATAGCCCGTCATGTGACGGGATTGGTAAATTTTTTTTTAATTTTCCAGAATTGTAAAATACCCTATGATGCAGGTAAAAATATGGTTTGTGTTTTGGCTGAGAATTTTCATTGCAATAAAAAATAACCCGTGATTCGATTTAAAATTATCCCATATGTACCTAATCTATTATTTAATCCAATAATAAAAATATTTACGTAAATTTAAGATCAATGATAAAACATATGAAAATAATGCAGACGATATTTAAATAGTTTAAAAGAAATAATTAAATGAGATGAAATGACGTCATAATGCTAGAAAAAAAGGGTTTACCTATTTATTATGGGATAAATTGATAAATTTAATCGCCTGCTCTTAACAGGGGAAATGAAGGCGTGAAATGATGGCATTAAATTCTCGATAAGGGGAGATGGGGTGGATTTCGAACGTTTTAAAGTGACAGTATTTTTCGCTGCGATATGAAGCCTATATATACGAAGTTATTTTAAGAATCGGACCTACAGTTTAGGAGTAGATACACTTATTCGCTTTGAAATTTGTTAACCCTAACTTATCAAGAATCCAGAATAGATGCCTCTATATCCAGGGTCCAACCGCTCCATAAATTCGAGGGCAGACGGAGAGAATTTAGTTTATTTTATAGTGGATGAATCCATGATTGAGTAAGAAAGCGATGAACTCAATTTTCAACAAGCTATTTGTGCGAAAAAACGCAGTAATTAATACTCGTCACAGTAAATAATACTCGATATCGCTCTGTCTCGCGGTGATGTCGTTCGAGCCACAACACCACATACGATAAGGAAGATCATACATTGCAGTAAAAACGGGTAATGCGTAAATTGCTTTTTAAATTATGATATAACTTTACTTTTCATGTGTGCAATTTTTATTAAACCCTCGGTGGCAAACAGCCTTTCTTAAGGATTAGGCTTTGAGATATTTACCACTAAACAGTTCGCCGAGCTACAGTATAAATAAAAATCACGAGTCATTCCTTAAAAAGTCCAATATTTAAAATAGGGTTGCAATGGATATCAATTTGGCGGGATAACAGATACCTGGCCAGACTTTCAGCCGGATGTCAGTATGTTTCGCACTTTTTAAATTTATTTAGCTTTATGTACTCTATTTTTGCAGCCAAATTGTTTTATTTTTCTCACCTTTTATATCTTTTAATTAGTCAACTATTTGTACTGTAATTTATTTTAAAGTTTTTCTTAATTTTATGTTTCAGTACTCAATACCTCAATCGGCATGTAATTAGAAAAATCAAATCTCAATAAAAAAGCATTTTAATACTCATTTACATTCCTTCTTAATAGCTCTTATGTTTGTCTATGAAAAGTTCAAGAACATATTCCCACTTTATTTTTTTTATAAATTGTCTTTATTCTTCCCTCCTCTAAAAAAGTATGTTTAGTCTTGTGTTCTTCTCAGATGCAAGATCATAATTTTGTAGTTGAGAAAAAAAAAAGATTGGTTTATTTTTAAAAAATAGTTTGTTTTTTTTTTTTTGTAAGGAAATGTATAAACCAACCTAATTACTATTGCTCCAAAATACTTAAACTATACGCTAAAAGAAACAATGCGTATAACATTTCGCACTTTGTTATATTTATACCTATAATTTTTGGCCGGATGTACTGCCCGATAATTGTAATATCCGACGACTGCCTATTATCCGGTATAGTGACCGGATATGCCTGATACAGTATCTTAGTCTGATAACCTTTGCATCCCTAATATTCACCACGAAACTGTTCACTCAGTAACATAAATAGAAAAAAGAAAATCATAGGTCATTCCTTAAAAATATCCAATGTTTAAAATAATTTAGAACAAAATTCTGGAAGAAGGTAGTATTATGCTAACAGTTACTAATGTAAAAGTAAACGAAAAAGGTTAAAGCTAGTGAAAAAAAAAGATTTTAAAAGCTAACGAAAACGAAACCCTATATTTGGTGAAGTTAATTGGGTTCCAAAATAATATTAAGAACATGTGTGCAATTTGAATTAATGAAACAAAAGTTTCTGTGTATTATTCTATAAAATAATTGCAGCCATTTTCATTTTAAATTCATATAATTGGTGGCTCGCTAAATAATTATATTTGCAGTGATCTTTTAAGTTCTAAGGTTTGCTGACTTCTGTTCTGAAGGCTTTATTACACTTCAACATACACTGGCGGACAAAATTAAGAGATGGAAGACATTTTCCCAAATATGTCAAAAATACTGAATATAAATAAATGAAATTTGGTATGGATATAGCTTATTCCATGATAATAAAGTATGCAAAACAAAAATGAAAGTGCCATTCACTGGGAAGACCTATTGTCAATAAATCCAATGTAGTCTGAACGTAAGGATAAAAGATGACAATAAAAGTGAGGCTTGTACAGTGTGTGTTGCCTCTAGTATGGTGTATGGTCACCCCTGACAACAGAGAGACAGCATTTAATAGGCTTTCATATGATATACAATGCATGACTTGAAAAATTTTAAAAAAATTTTCATTTTAAAATTTAAATTTCTCAAAAAGCCAAGTTTTTAAAATTTTGAAAAAAAAAAACTCAAAAATTGCTCATATTGTTAATCCTTAGAGTTGCATGCTGGTATTATAATCGGATCACAAGCTACAAAAGGTTTTTGTTTGATATATTTACTATTACAATAACGAAAATGAGAACATGCGTCCATTGCTTTTAATCTAACTCAGCTGTTTAGAATGACATTAACGTTTACACAATACCTTATCGGCACATACTCTAGTAAATAGTACATTTAACATTTGTGGAGATTTTAGAATAAAGAAAAATCATTAAAGTGCATTACTTTTGAGGGATGGTGCTACTTATTTAATTGGAACTGGTAGAAAGCTTCATGTGATTTGAGAATTTCTACTTCAGAAAGAATATACATTCGTCCTGTTGGAGTTAAAGGAATCACCTTACACAAAACATCTGGAATTGGAATTCATCGTACACCTGGCTTTATACATTGGGACATAGTATATTGGACATAATGGGATCACAAACTGTAAAAATTTTTGTTTGGTATATTTATTACAATAACAAAAATGTGAAATATTTGTTCCTTACTTTCAATCTAAATACTTTTGAAGTTGTATATGGTGTAAATAATACTGACAATACTTTATTATTATATACTCCAGTAAACACTGCAGTTAACCCACTTTATTTAAATGTAAGAATTTTATAATTAGGAAAATTATTACTGTGTAGAAAAGTTACTTTGGATAATTATTAACTTGTTGACTTCGAATTGGTTGAAAGCCTAACCTAAATATTAAAAGGTTTTTCTAATCAAATTTACATTTAAAATTTAAATTTCACAAAAATCCAATTTTAAAAATAAAAATCTTAAAGTTACTCATACTGTTTAGCACTAAAAGTTTCACTTTGGATTAATAATATGGCCGCTTGTTAAAAAGTGCTTTGAATTTTCAATGATTTAATAACACCAGGAAATAACATGTTTAACGTGTTCGAACTTACAATGACATGTTGAGTCATGTCCACACATGTGTCAATCACATGATCCCCTCCTATTTTGTTTGTCTTGTTGCACATATAGCTTTTGAGTGTAATTTACATTGTGTTGATATTTGAATTTAGGTTTTAGAACCTTATGTTTTGAGCTTTAATTAACCATTTCCTGTGTTTTCTATCTTTTGAAAAACTTTTAAATATCTTTGCATTTGAAACACCGAAACATTTTGGAGGATGCAATTAATAATAATTTTATAACAGAAAGGTCAACTGTACTGTGTTCCATGTAAAATTTGAGTTTTAATTATTTTAAAACATATAGAATTGTAGAGATGGAGAAAAGTGACAGTTATTTAACATTACATTGTTGGAACCCATTTAAAAAGGCAAATCATTCCTATACTAAAAAGAGATTAAGAACGGTTTCAGAATGGATGCGTGAATTATTTTCTGAAATGCCAAAAGTTGCTAAAGTATGTGACAGCTGCAGGAAACAGCTTGGGATACTGAAAAAGGAGCAAGAGGGTCAATGTTCAGTTTTTGAAGATGCTGACACTATGGCAGATTGCGATCCTGATTTTACTCCACAGTCTGAGATTGTTCAAACACTCAACAAATCCCTGGAAGAATTAGGAGAATCCCCTATAGACATAAGAAAGGCTAAATACAAGAAGTATTCTACAAAAAAGAATGAAAATATTTGTTCATCTATAAAACGTAAAATCTTTGCTAATGTAGAATCTACTGAGAATGATGACAAAATACTTGATGAATCAGTTTTAAATAACCTCAAAGCAGAATTTAATAGTTTAACCAGCAGGAAAACAAAACTTATGATTTTGACTTGCATACCTGAATCATGGAGTATTAGAAAGATAATGAATGAGTTTAATGATCCTAAATATAGGGTTCATCATGGAAAAAAAGCTGTTAAAGGATAAAGGAATTTTAGCAAGTCCTGATCCTAAACCAGGAAAAAATCTTCCAGAAGAAATTGCAAAAACTGTTCGGTTATTTTATGAGAATGATGATATTAGCAGAACTATGTCAGGTAAGAAGGACTATATATCAATAAGAGACAGCAATGGTAAAAAAATTCAAATTTCAAAAAGACTTATTCTGTGTAACTTAAAGGAGGTATATAAATTTTTTAAAGATAAATACCCTAACATACAAAAACTGGCTTTTCAAAATTTGCCGAACTTTGACCCAGAAACTGTTTTAGCAGGCCTAAAAGGACCATACATCAAAATGTAAAACTTATGATTGAAAGTACCAAATTAGCTTCATCAACAAATGGAAGAATTAAAACGTACAAGGATTGTCTTGCTATGATGATTTGTTATCCAGAATCAGTCAGATGCCACATGAGATAGTGTACATCATGTTCTGGGACTGCAGAACCATACTTGAAGCCAGTGGCGTGCGGTCCATATGTGCAGGGTGTGCACCGCACACCCTAGCAAAATTAAGAGGGACAATTTTCTGCACCTATGTCTACCTATTTTTATATGGTATATAATAAATATTTATAATATATTCAAATATTATGTTGATTTGCTTGCTGGTATTCCCGCGGTGAGTGCGGTAATAGGTGCTGCACCACGTAGCGCGTTCAAAAGCAAACGAACATAGGAAGTTCTGATGTGTACGCACTGCGCACTAAAATTGAAAATCACGTTTTATATGTATGGGCTACTGGAGAAGAACAGCATACTATGGCACTGAAGCAAGGGCGGCTATTTTTCCTGCACTTAATATTCAGAATCATCCGAGCGGGGATTTACGCGCTGAAGCGATTTTGGTTTTTTAACTGATTAACTGGTCATACGATTTTGCAGACGGTTAATGATTAAATTTATATATTGTAAGATTTTGTTTTAATGGAAATATAAAAGTATTTCATCAATATAAAGTGAAATGTTTTAGCGTGGTAAAGTGATGTATTATATTCATTGAAATAATGAGGAATTTGCACATGTGGGGGATTCGAACAACTTAGTGTTTTTCTGATAATTTCAGACTCGCAGATTCCAAAAATGTTCTCAAAAATGTAAAAAACTGGGTCCATCATTTAAAAAATTAATTTTAAAGTTAAGCGAAAATCACGTGACATCAAAACGCTCCGTGATTGGTTGTGATGTCATCGTTCATGCAGACCAATATTTTTGTATTGCTTTTAAGCGCGCACTATTTTCCGATTTTGTTTTTGCAAGTTCCTGAAATTTTCTAGCTATCAAAATTTATTTTTATTTAAACCTGAAGGTTTAGTTTATCGATCTAGATAGCTTAGTTATCTCAATTTGTCATAAATGTCTCTTCTACCTGGATTTACCAAAAGACAATCAGACAGCCTCCCGAAAATTGACAGCATGTCAATGTTTTCTTTCTTAGCAAAAAACCCGGATTTTATGGGAGCAGAAATACGAGGAATTAAAACCCAAAGGTATGTAAAATCATTTATATTTTTTTCCAATTTTACTTAACATGTATTAATACTTTATTCATGCTAAACACAGCTCTTTTGTTTGTAAACACAAACAAGTCAAATAAATATACATATATCATATACACACATTTGTAGTAGCATCGTTTTTTATAAATAGAGACGGATGTAATATTAGTCTCATTAGCCTTCGTGTTGCAAAAAGTAGACCGTAGCACTCCAAAACCAAAAAGTAGACCAAAACAAAATCAATTCTTAGATATTTTAAATATGATGAAAAGAAATTTAAAATCTTTAAACGGCTTTACTTAATTATTTATACATTTTTAAATAGCAATACAATTTTATTGCCTTTAATATTAATGTCAAATTAAAAAATGTATAAAATTTCTCAAATTAAATTTAATTTTTAAAGTAATATAATTATTAAGTATTTTAAAAATATTATACTTTTTTTTTCAAATTAGTCACCAATTTAATCGAAAAATATCACTGTTACATTTGATACACAAGAAAGTATGCATCTCTGAAGAAAATATTTATAATACATTGAAAATACATAACTTTCCCCCCGAGTTATTTATTAGATAATTATATGCTTTAGATATTTATATGTTTTTCGATATTTATATGCTTTATAAAATATTTATTGTACTTGAACTCTGTGATAATACTCGAAAATTAGCAGTTTTAAAAGTTAAATAGCAGTGGTTAATCAACAATCCTTTTAAAGGTATAGATGTATTTTATATACTTTAATTGTTCTAAATTAGTAATATTTAAACAAATGCAAGCATTTATTTACCGAAAAATGGTCTTCACAAACCCATAGAGATGATTTATATGATAATTTGAGGTTTAATTTCTCCTCCCTTTTCATCTCAGTTGTCCAGATTTTACGTGTATGTGGGTCTTTCGGGACGCTGAAAAATATCTTCTCATTGCAATTAGTTGTTGTATTTTTACAGAGTGGCACAATACAATATTTAGAGTATGATTTTTTAATGCCAGACATAACAAAAAAAATTTCTATTATATGCGATACTTTACACAAAAACAAATTTAAAAGTCGACTTTTAACATGTAAACAGCATAGGCGCTCGGTGTTTACATGAACGATGACGTCACAAACTCGGCGGAGAAAAAGTATCGTTTTTGAGAGACGTTAAAGAGTCCGCTATAAAACCCATTAGAAATCACTCATTAGGCCCCCAAATGAAAGAAAAATAGCTACTGTCCTGCTTACTTTTTTGTCTTCTATCGTTTAAAATCAAAATTAGAAAACGGGAAAATTCCTCATTAGCTGAAAAACAACGTTATTTTGTTTTAAAGAAACGAATTTTAACAGAACAGTCCAAATTTCACCATTCATTGCGTCTTACAGACAGTATATAAGTTATATCTGTAACACTATCCCTGGTTTTGTTTTAAAAATTCTCAAGATGTTTTTCGCAGAATATGTGATTTCCAAATGTTAAAAACAATATAATTTAATCCACTGGCCGAACAAGAAACAGTTCGCTCTGTTGTGCCAGCGTGCAGCGAAATCCTCTGCACGTGGAATAGACCTTCGGTTTGTCGACACCAATGAGCATCCGGATGAGGCTCCGCTGCGGCGGACGCCATGTGGTGCTACGTTTGCTGAACATGTAAGTTTTTCGTGAAAGCCCGAAGCGTTGCTTTTTCGATGCCAATATGACACCATACAACAAAAGACATGATTTTTGCTTCAGTGCTAGTGGAATTCTCATAAGTTTAGTTTTTATAGTTATAACTCGACTACTCGTAGGTAAATATTTTATTTATTGTAATCTTTAAATTTATATTCATAATAAACCCGTTTCAGAATGGAGAACTCAGATGTCTCAATAGTTAAAGATTTATTGGAAAATCCATGTTCTCTGCACACCCTGCATGAAAACCTACCGCACGCCACTGCTTGAAGCATTCGAAGAAAATATGATGGAACATGTCATTTTTGATGAGTGGATTTCTGTTGATAAGTGCTCTTTAGAAACAATACAAAAGAATAACAATTTATTGACATTGTGAGAAAATGTCTGTAATTAGTTTATCATGATGAAACAATGAAGTTGATTTATAAACAATATAAAAGAAAACTAAAGATTCGGAGTTTGTACTTCTTGTTTTTGCTGAATATTACTCATTTGTTATACAGGATAAGGTCCAGAGCTACCACTGGACTAATGTTCAAGCTACAATTCACCCATTTGTTGTATATGGCAAAGTAAAGTTTGGAATTTACATACATTGTAATTTGACTGTTTGGAGCACAATACAGTAGAAGTTTACCGTTTTCAAAAGAAGCTTATTACTTTTTTAAAGACAATTTTAAAAAAAGTGCAAAGAAAATATTTTATTTCTCAGATGGGTCATCTGCACAATATATAAAGAAAAACTTTGCCAATTTATGCTTACATAAGGAAGATTTTGGCATTGAGGCAGAATGGCATTTTTGGACAACTGCTCATGGTAAAGGACCTTGTGATGGGGTAGGAGGTACACTCAAGAGTTAGCGGCTTGAGCAAGCCTACAACGACCATATAAAAATCAAATACTTACACCACAACAACTTTTTAACTGGGCACAGGAAAACATCACAGGAATACATTTTGTTTTTCAACCCAAGAAGAACATGTTTCTACAGCTATATTTCTAGATGACCAATTTAAAAATGCTTTTGCAATTCCTGGGACTCAGAAATATCATGCTTTTATACCCACAGAATCAAAAACAAAAGTCTTTGAGAAGACATTTTCCTTTTCACAAGATTTATTGATGCAAACTGCGATAGCATCACAATAAAAGCTTCTATTTGCTGATAAAAATGGCTATATTACTGCTGTTTATAATTGCAACTGGTGGCTTACATTTATGTTAAGAGAAAGAAGAGAAAAACTCTGAAGAGGTAAAAGTGACATTCCTTCACTCATCTGGACCATCACCATCTTTTTTTATATCTATATAAGCCAGATGTACTATGGATTCCAATTTAAGATGTTATGTCCTTTAACTCCAACAGGACCAATGTATATTCTTTCTGAAGTAGAAATTCTCAAAACACATAAAGCTTTCTACCAGTTTCAACTAAATAAGTAGCACCATCCATCAAAAGTAATGCACTTTAATAATTTTTCTTCATTCTAAAATCTTCACAAATGTTAAATGTACTATTTACTAGAGTATATGTCGATAAGGTAGTGTGTAAACATTAATGCCATCCTATACAGCTGAGTTAGATTAAAAGTAATGAATGCATGTTCTCATTTTCGTTATTGCAATAGTAAATATATCAAACAAAAAACTTTTGTAGCTTGTGATCCCATTATGATCCCAACATGAAACTTTGAGGATTAATTAACAATAATATGAGCAATTTTTGAGATTTTTTTCAAAATTTTAAAAACTTGGCTTTTTGAGAAATTTAAATTTTAAATTTAAATTTAAATTTTTAAAAAAATTTTCAAGTCATCATGTGTTGTATATCATATGAAAGCCCATTAAAAAAGGTTTAAAATAACACCTTGCACATATCTCTAGCTTAATTAGGTGAGTAGCAAGTGTAATTTAAAGGTATGCCGATAGTGTATTTTTTAGACAAATCTGGCAACTTTAAAGCCTTATAACTCCCAGACCAATGATTATTTGAACATAAAATTTGGGGATTTTCTTTATATCCTTAAAATCACTTAATATACTAAATTTAATCCAAATTTCATAGTCAGATAGAAACCTTGTGTTGATTTGGTATGGAATTACCCAAATGCAATAGATTTAGGATTCTTATTTGGTATGGAATTACCCAAATGCAATAGATTTAGGATTCTTTTTCAAGTTGTGCATAACGATGTCCTAGTGTTACGGCTGCGGTCGGGGAACCGGGGTAAATTACCCCAAATGGGGTAAAAATGGAATTTTTGGGGGTAAAAATGAAACCTTTTTGAGTAAAAAGTATATATTTTTAATTTGCTATTTTATAAACTTGTTAGTATTTTTTTCAACTTAAACAATTTAGCGACATATGCAGGCCACGCCATCACACTACCCACC
>CM063505.1:34603170-34761971 GCA_032207245.1 Pardosa pseudoannulata | reverse complement strand
TGCATATATATATACATATATATACATATACACTCATGTCCATAAATTAAGGATAATGAAGTTCAGGCAATGAAAGAGGCAAAAGCAAAACAAATTTGACTTATTTGTAAAGTCTATTTATTAAACAAAAGGTAAAGAGCAAAAAAGATGCTATGTTTGACATAATTAATAAAAATTGCGATTATTACTCCCTGGAGCAAATTTCAAAAAAGAACCTATTTACAGAAAACAATATAACATGGTTAGTATGATGGTTAATACGGAGTATGTCTCCCGGACGATGCAATACAAGCGTTACAACGCCTACGCATGCTGAGTATCAGATTATCAATCTGATCTTGGGGAAAATTACACCACTCATCAAGAAATGCCCTCCGAAGTTCCGATAGACAGTTGGGAGGGGGTTGACGGGCTGCAATTCATCGGCCAAGCATGTCCCACACATGCTCTATTGGATTGAAGTCCGGTGAGTATGCTGGCCAATCCATACGGGTGATATCCTCCGATTGAAGGCATTCGTCTACAAGGTTTGCACGGTGAGATCGGGAGTTGTCATCCATATACAGAAATTCAGGACCCATGGCTCCCCGAAACAAACGTACATGTTGCTCCAGAATGACATCCCGATAGATGTGGCCTGTCATCGTTACACTCTGAACATGCAGGTCAGTTCTGGAACCAAGAATAATTCCTCCCCAAACGAGCCATCCTGAACCACCGTAACGGTGTCGTTCAATGGTGTTCTCTTGGTGGTAACGGGTACCTGGCGCTCTCCATATGAAAGTCCGGCGAGAATCAGAATGTAAACTGAACCTGGACTCGTCGGAAAACATCACGCAAGACCACTGTTGCGGTGTCCACAATGCATGCTCTCTATCCCAGCATAATTGCAGGCGACAGTGAGTTGCGGTAAGGGGAACACATCTGACAGGCCTACGAGCATATAGACCAATGTTCCCTAAGTGTCTGTACACGGTCTGCCTTGAAACTGTCGTACCGGTAGCTGAAGAGAGCTGACGAGACAGGTCTGATGCTGTGCTCCGTCTGTTTCTTTTGGCAGTAACTGCCAAATACCGGTCATCATTCGGCGTAGTAACTCGGGGGCGACCTGTGCTGTAACATCTACTCACATTACCATCATGTTTGAATCGTTGCCAAAGCCTGAAGATGAAACTCTGGGCGATTCCAAGTTCCTCGGATACTTCCAGCTGGGTACGTCCACATTCCAGTCGTCCGATAATTCTACCACGTAAAAAATCCTCCAAATGCTTCCTTTGTGCCATAACTATGCGGTTATTGAACTGAAAGGCTTTTAAAGCGCTTGTGAACAATTTTACTTCTTTGCTACCATTCCTTATATACCCCTTTCACACTCTCTCGTCATTGTGACGTACTATCCGCACCATCTGGTGGTTTCCTGCAATTTGCATATTCTTCTTCAAGATGTGTGTGATAATTCTACAGGTGAAATTTTTATTTTAGATCTCAATTTCTGTGTGATTCTGAATTATCCTTAATTTATGGACATGAGTGTGTGTATATATATATATATATATATATATATATATATATATATATATATATATATATATATATAATCAAAAGTTTAAAAAAATCTCTTAGAAATAATATGCTAGTTCTTAAATAGTCACTGTTGAAAAAATAAATGTGAACATTGTTAAAATGATTTCTTCCCAAAGTTCCCAAAATTACGGGTTTATTCCCCAAAATTCCCGGGTTTATTCCCACCTCTTCAAAATTCCGGGTTTTTTACATCTCTACCTAGGTGCCCCAAAATAGTCTATTCCAAAGTTCCAGTGGACAGCGATCAGCGGTAGGGCCGTTTGAACGTTCCCGTGTTTTAATTCTAGCTACACTTGCTTTTGTGAACTTTTGTGAAGCTATACATAAACATCTGTAATATTGGAGAAAATTATTTCTCGTTTTAGTATAGTTATGACTTATGTTTAAAAAATATTTTATAGTAAGTATTCAAGTGCTGTATGCAATTAATATTTCTTGGTATGGACAACTAATGGAATATTTATTAAATATACTACTATTTTATTTTTTTTTTGTGTGTGTGTGTGCTGTATAGATCTTGAAAGTCAAGTAAATATTAGAGCAAAAGGTATTGTAATAAATATAAGTCATAGAAACTATTTGTATTTGTTGATGAATGTTTGATTTTGTAAGAGTAATGTGTTTAAAGATAATTTAAACAATTTAATTATTTTTTAAACTAATATACCATGGGCTTGTTGATGCATATATATATATATATATATATATATATATATATATGATGCAAAAATATTAGTAAAGGCAGATATATTTTGATAAATAGAAGAGAAAAATTATAAGCAAGCCAACACAAGCAAGTTTACGGAAATTACTTACTTATTAACTGAAAGTTTCCAAAACAGCAAATACAAATATTATGCATGAATAATAAGAGAAAAACATTGAGGTAGTAATCATGGCAATTCTTTGGCAGGTAAAAAGAACATGTAAAGATTAATTTAGTTCTGACACTCCTCCTTGTCAAAGTATGCTTTATTACACGTGGAGGGGCTATTTACAAACACCCAAGTATTTTCTCAAGATGGTTAACACTGTCTTTGAAATATTTTCTGCCAAAACATCAGCTACGTTTTCCTTATAATTTACATATTCCAGTTGAATCACACCTTGTACAGTGTGGTCAGTGATAAAATGATGCTTAATGTCCATATGTTTACTACGTTCAGATGTAGTTTGGTTCTGTGAGATGAACATAGCTGCTTGGTTGTCTACTTTTATAACTGAGGGTATAAAGTTGGTTTTATCTATATAGAGGTTTATAAAGTTGGACATCCCCATTTCCTTCAGGAGACCCCTTATCCATAAAACTTCTTTTGTGTCGAGGGCAGCAGCCACATATTCAGCTTCAGCCGACGACAAAGCAACAGTAGACTGCTTCTTGCTGAACCAAGATATTGCAACACCACCTAATATTAGAATATATCCACTGAAAGATTTTCAATCTATCTTGTCAGCATCAGAGAATGATTCAAGGGCTTTTTCAGTTTTTCTGAATGTAAGAAATAGATGTTTGGTTTCTTTGAGGTAGCGAAAAAGATGTTTAACACTTCTCCAGTGAAATTCTGATGGTCTCTCATTGTACTGGCTCATATAGGTTGCACTAAATGCAATATCAGGACGTGTTCCACAGGCAAGGTGTAACAAGCTGCCAATGGCTAGCCTGTATGGAATTTTGTCACTTTCTGCCTTTATATCTTTCCACTCTTCATCGTTTACCTTTTGGTACTTTACAGTAGGAGTCATGGGTGTTGATGCTAACTTGATCAGATTTAATTTGAACTCTTCCAGAACTTCTTCTATGTAGGCTGTCTGATCTAATGTTAAGGTGACATCAGTGTGCTTCTGCACCCTCATAGATGATATTTCATTGGCTTCACCAAGGTATTAAAGCTTTGAATCTTTGCACAACAGTATATTTAAATTTTAAGCCATACAAGCTCCTTTTTAAATGACACACTAAATGCTCTTTACCCTTCTCTTGAGATCCTTCAGGTTGTACCATGTATATTTCTTCTTTCAGTAAACCATTTAGATAGGCAGCAATAATATCCATTTGTTGAATTGTCATTTGTAACTAGATATCGAGGGCCAAAAGGATTCTTAAAGATTTTATCTTTACAACAGGGAAGAAAATCTCTACCAGGAACTTGCGAGTAGCCTTTTGCTACTACTCGAGCGTTATATTTGATCACTTCTCCTTCAGCATTCTGCTTTACTTTAAATACCCACTTGCATCCTATGGGCTTAATGCCAGATGGCTTTGTAACCAGCTCCCATGTCTGGTCTTCTTGTGAATTAGACAATTCTTCCTCCATAGCTTCTTTCTACATTTCTGCGCTTGGTGAACTTCTTTTACAGTGGTCGGGTTCTCACAAATCTTGACAGCAGGTTGTTCTTCACAAACAACTTTGTATAACACTGGATCCCCATAGTAAGTCTTGGTCTCCTTTCTCTACTGCTTTTTCTGACCTCAATGGGATATTCTTTACTGTATTCAGAATCTCCCAAAACTGTTGATTCTGTATCTTCCCTTTCTTCTACTGTGTCATTTATTGTGGCTTCAATGTAATCAGCTTCTGTGGTAGTGCAACTAATGGGTACTTCAAATGGGACTGCATTTACATCATTGTCAGAATTGCACCCCTGATTTAAATTGAAGGTTAATTCCTGTTCCGACGAGAACCGCTTGAACTCTTTCTTCCATACGTCACTTGTGACGAAAACTGTATAGCACTTAGCTAACTGTCCAACGCGCATGCGCTTACTACTGTGTATTATTTTTTCTCCTCCTAAAGAGCGTCTATAGCGCTCTAGAGCAGAGGTAGGCAACGCGGCGCCCGCGGGCGCCATGGCGCCCCCGATCAATTTTTAATGCGCCCTCGTTGGACTAATGTAAATATATGATAGCCAGAGCGATTTACTTACTCTTGTCAAACGGCGATATACAGCAAGTAGTCAGTTGAGTTTAGGATTGTGCATAGATTAGCAGTTTGCTAACCTTGAGCTTATATAATAACACGCACGTATGTTTTGTTAGTGTGTGATCGTATTTCGAATAGACCACGCGTAGACCGTGCATTTAAAACTACCAAGTAATCCGAAATAATTATTTTCTTTCAAAACCCTTCATGGATAAATGTAAAAGAACATATTATTTTAACGATGAATGGGAACATCTATATTGTTTCGTTGATTACAAAGGGAAGTGTATTTGTTTGTTGTGTAATAATAGTATTGCGATTCCCAAGAAAAGTAATATTGAACGACATTTTAAGACCGTTCATACCAATTTTGATAGTGACTATCCAATGAACTCTGAAATTAGAAGAAAAAAAATTATTTCTTTAAAATGTTCAATAACTAACCAGCAAAGTTTTTTTACTAAACCGCTGCAACATAAAACAGCAACGATCGCGTCATATAAAATATTGCATTTGCTAGCTAAGAATAAGAAACCATTTACAGATGGAGAATTAGTGAAGGAGCCATGTTAGAAGCTGCTGATTCACTTTTGAAGAATTTAAAAATAAAAAAGAAATAGTTTCAGCTATAAACACGTTGCAAGACACTCAAGTTTCACAGTTAATTATATGTATCATTAGGTATGACACCAACAAAAAAAAGTTATAAAAAATCTGTTTTTTTTAAATGCGTATTTATACCTGTTGATTATCTGTAAAATATGCGCCCTCGGTGATTTTCAAATTTAGTATTGGGAGGACAAACAGGTTGCCGACCCTTGCTCTAGAGATAAGAGAGATAAGAGTTTGATTCCAATGATAGCTGACGCGTTAATTTTACTTAATTTTCTTTATTGAATTTTTCTTAACTTTTCTCGTTGAATCTTTTTTTTTTTTTGAGTTTGGATTGATATCAACACACTGAACCACAACAGATTAGAGGCATTCTTTATGGATATTTAGATTTAGATGAATGCCGCATAAACATTTGGTGCATCGGCCGGGAATGAGTACTCGGACGAAGAATTTTGGAGTATAAGTTGGATATCTTCAGTGATTCATTAGATCGAAGTAAGAAACTTTTGATACATTGATATTAACTGTTAGTTAAACAGTAACTATTGAGTATAAATATTTGTTGCCAAACCAATCAAAGTAATTATAAAATGGATGAGCTATTTAAGCTTAAAAAGAATAGAGCTATTATACGTAGTGCTATTACAAAGCACGTTAATAAGCTAGAGAGCGAATTTAACAAATGTGATCAAAGTTCGTTAAAAGAACATTTTGATTATTTAGATAGGCTCTACACAGAGCTAAAAGATTTAGATTCTAAAGTTCAAAATATTATTGATAATGAAGAGGAATATGATTTAGAAGTAGAGTCAGCATTTGAATATGCTCAGAAAATAATGTTATGGAATTCCAAAATTTCTGCTCAATCAAAAACTTTGCATTTCGAAAGAAATTCTCAGGCAAATTCCAACGAACACAATGCTGCACAAACGTCTCAGATACCGATAAATCAGAATAGTCTCTCAGAGAGTTCGAATTCTGAAAATAGAAGTTCGGTGGATAATTCGAGTTCTGAGAACAGAAATATAAATTCCTCAAAATCAATTAAATTACCGAAATTAACTATGGATAAATATTACGGAGATCCGTGTAGTTGGTTGGAATTCTGGAATCAATTCCAAAACTCCATTGATTCGAATAACTCTTTAACAAAAATTGACAAGTTTTCATATTTGAAATCATTATTGGGAGGTGCAGCAGCCAATGTTGTTTGCGGCTTCGCACTCTCTGATGCGAATTATGAGAAAGCTGTAGCTCTATTGAAAAAAAGATTTGGAAGAACAGACCTGGTCATAAATGCTCACATGACAAAATTATTAAATCTACACCCTGTAAAGGATTCTAACCATGTAATCGGTTTAAGAAAATTGTACGATACTTGTGAAGTGCAGATTAGAAGTTTAGAATCTTTAAATGTCACTTCTGGTATGTACGGGCATTTGTTACAACCCATTCTTCTAAAATTAATACCTGCAGATCTGGCTCTTGAATTTAATAGAAAATGCTGAGATAAGTCTGACGACGGTGAATTCGATGTAAAGGAACTATTGAAATTTTAAAAAATTGAAACTGAGTGTCGCGAGTCGTTAATAATGCTTCGTAGTTCTAAAGGAGAAGGGGGAAGGGTGTTAAACCATTGCTCCTACGCGGGAGGTGGTGGCGCCAGATCAAAGCATTTTTCACGAGATAGTCAAAACAATCTACGCGGTAGATACCGAACCTCAACTGACAGTTCTCAAGTGCACGAATATTTATTACCAGTGTGTGAGGCATGTATTTACTGTAATGCGAAACATGATTCGGAGCACTGTGAGAGTTTGAGCGTTAGTGAAAAGAAAGATATTTTGAAAAAACAGGCGCGATGCTTTTTGTGCCTCAAAGCACAACATCGAATTAAAGATTGCAAGCGAAAAGACTTATGCGAGCTGTGTAATAAAAAACATAACAGATCTATTTGCTATAAGCTTGAAAATAAATTAGACAATAACCAGGAAAATAATATTATTACGGCAATTTCTCATTGCACAGAAAATAAACTAGTTGAAAATTCTCAGTGCAGTGTATTTCTTCAAACATGCACGGCGGTAATTAGGGAATCCTCTAACAAAGATAAAACAGAAATTGTACTCGTGTTATTAGACAATGGCTCCATGAGAAGCTTTATTACTCAAGACGTTTCTCAGAAGTTAAAATTACAAGTTATTAGACAAGAAACTTTATCGGTATACTCGTTCGGGACCAATAAACCAATAGAGAAAGAATATAATGTAGTAAAATTGAAACTTGAGAATAGAAATGAACCTTCCTCATGTATAGAAATAGAAGCATTAGAAACAGACCAAATATCCGCTACTAACATTCCTGCTCCGGATATTAATTTAGTTAGAGCTAAGAAACAGCTAAAAGGGTTACAGCTTGCAGACTGCTATAATTCCAGAGAAAATAAAATTACAGTTTTAATCGGTGCAGATTATTATTTTGATATTGTGTCAGGTAGACTAAAACGCTTAAACGATAAGCTTGTTGCAAGCGAAACAATTTTTGGATAGTGTCTTCAGGGTCGTACTGGATCAACTAGCGAATTGCTGAGTATGAAAGTCATAGTTGAAGAGAAATTGATTTCAGATCAGTTAAGAGAGTTTTGGGAACTAGAGAATCTAGGAATTGAATCTGAAGATAAAGACAGAAGTCATTTCGACGAGCAAATTATGAAAGATTTTGAAGCTGGCATATCCTATAACAACAAGCGTTATAAAGTACGACTTCCTTGGAAACCCGAAATGAAGCAGTTATTAAAAAATAATCGAGAAGTTGCAAATAAAAGATTTTCGAGATTACGATGCAAATTTCAGAATGATCCAATTTTATTTACAGAATACAAAGATGTTATAGAAAGCTACATGAAGGAGAACATTATAGAACCTGTTCCTATTTCAGATTAAGCCACAACTTTCTACCTTCCTCATAGAGCAGTTATTCGAACAGATAAAACCACAAGTAGATTAAGAGTTGTATTTGACGCTTCCTCCCATGGCAAAGGAGGGGTATCCTTAAATGACTGTTTATTTACTGGACAAAATTTATTACCCGATCTTTTCCTTCTTTTAATTAGATTTAGACAACACCCCATTGCTTTGACAGCAGATATTAAGCAGGCGTTTCTGCAAATCGAAATGCACGAAGAAGACCGTGACGTGACCCGATTCTTTTGGGACGATAACCCCACCAGACCAAAAGAAGTTTCAGAGCTCAAGGAGTTTAGACTATGTAGAGTCTTGTTTGGAGTAAGTTCATCACCATTTCTACTGGCTGCAACCATTAAGCATCACCTAAAGAGGTATGTAGAAAGCTTTCCTGAAATTTGCGAAATTTTAAATACATCCTTATATGTAGACGACTTAATCAGTGGCGAAGAAAATGTAGAGCAAGCTTTTATTACGAGCATAGAAAGTATTAAAATATTTCAGGATGCAAGTATGATTCTCCGTAAGTGGCACACTAATTCCTTAGAATTACGTGAATTATGGAAAAAAGCAGGGATAGATGTAGGTGAAACTATTGAGCCTAACACTCAAGCTTTGTGTACCCCAAAAGGTATTAGTAGTTGCTTGGAATGCCGATGATGACATGTTTTATTTCGAAACAAAAAATTTAGAGAAATTTCTTTCAAAACGAGTAAACACTAAACGATATCTTCTTCAAGCGATAGGTCGTATTTTTGATCCCGTTGGATTCCTCGGACCTTTTATAATTACAATTAAATGTTTAATTCAAGAAATTTGGTGTCCAGGACTAGATTGGGATGATTATCTCCCTGAGAATATAACCACTACATGGAATAAATGATGCAATGAAATTGAGAAGCTAAAAGATATTAGTATTCCTCGTTATTATTTAGCTAATGCTCTTCCGAAGAAAGTAAAGGAAATACAAATGCATTGTTTTTCAGACGCTTCTAAGAAAGTTTATAGCGTCGTCGTCTATTTACGTATAGCACTTAATGATGGGAATATTTTTACTAGTTTTGTAGTATCGAAAAGTAGAGTTGCTCCACTAAAAGTAATTTCTCTACCTCGTCTTGAACTAATGGGAGCACTTCTTTCTGCAAGGTTGTGTGATAGAATATCAAAAGGCTTAAAATATGCATTTAAACAGATTCGTCTATAACGTACTTTTGGATAAAGAATACAACCGACAGGTTTAAACCATTCGTTAAAAATAGGGTACAAGAAATTCACAGGTACACCAACCCTAGTGAATGGCATCACTGTCCTAGGAAAGACAACCCATCAGATTTAATATCTAGATGACTATCTGTCGTCGAGCTAAAAAACAGTAAATTATGGTGGAACGGACCTGAATGGTTGATTCATGATGAGGAAACCTGGCCTAAAATTGTACAATCTATAAAAGATACAGATATTCAGAATAATTTAGACAATTTAGAGCTTCGTAAAACTGCGGTAGCGAACGTAACTATCGATTAAACTAAAAACAACGATTTGATTGAAAAATATTCTTCATTTAACAAATTGATTCGAATAAGTGCCTGGTGTTTCAGATTTGTCAAAAATTGCCAATTGAAACCGATTTCTAGGAAGAAAGATAACTTAAGTACCTTTGAAATTAAAAATGCTACTAAAATGTTGGTAAAGTGGGTACAACACTCTGAATTTTATTCTGAAATTAAGTGCCTAAAAAATAAACGCCCACTACCAAACAGCAGTAAAATCCTATCTTTAAACATATTTCTTGATGAAGATGAGCTTTTGAGAGTTGGGGGAAGGCTAAATTTGTCTACAATTTCAAATAATCAGAAACACCAATTACTTCTTCTAAAAGTGCATCATTTTACTAATTTGTTAATTGATTATTACCATAAGAATTCACTTCATTCGGACACTTTAACTACCTTGTCTCTAATTAGACAGATGTATTGGATACCGTCTGGCCAAGACCGGGTGAGACGTATGATTAATAGGTGTATGACATGTTTCCGTATGAAAAATCAAACAGTTAAACAAATAATGGGTAATTTACCAAGAGACAGAATTGTACCATCTAGACCATTTGAAAAGGTTGGTTTAGACTTTGCAGGCCCTGTGATAACAAGACCTAATCTTAAGAGAACCAGCATCACATTGAAGTCATATATCACCATATTCATTTGCTTCTGCACAAAAGCCACACATTTTGAAGTAGTTTCAGATTTAAGTGCTGAAGCATTCTTAGCATGTCTTCGCAGATTTATTGCCAGGCGATCGAAACCGTCAGTGATTTGGAGCGATAATGCCTCGAATTTTAAAGGAACAAGAAACGTCCTAAATAGCTTACTTGAAATATGTCGTTCAAATCCTGTTCAGAATTACTGTGCCGATGAAGCAATTCAGTGTAATTTTATACCACCAGCGTCACCCCACTTTGGTGGACTATGGGAAGCGAATATAAAATCTATGAAAAGAATTTTACTTAAAGTTACAAAATCAAAAATTCTAAATTTTAAAGAGCTCACCACTCTTGTGGTACAGATAGAAGCTGTGTTAAATTCACGTCCATTGTCTCCACTTTCTGCGGAACCTACAGACTTGCAGCCTCTAACTCCTGGCCATTTCTTGATCGGAGGCCCACTTTTATCATTTCCTGAACCTAATACTGCTTTGGATTTGTCTTTTTCCTCTAGGTGGAAACTAATTCAAAATCTTAGACAACAGTTCTGGACTAGATGGACCACAGAATATCTGAACGAGCTGCAGGTGAGACCAAAGTGGACAAAGAGTCAACTCAATTTAAAACCAGATCAACTCGTGCTTCTGAAGGAAGTGGACCGAACCCCACTTGCTTGGAAATTGGGGAGAATTCAACAAGTGTTTCCTGGTCAAGATGGAAATGTCCGAGTCGTAGAGGTAAAGACTTCAGCTGGAACTTTCCGACGAGCCATCACCAAGATCCTGCCTCTTCCCTTTCCAGATGATGTTGGACCACCGTCCAACGGGGGCCGGGATGTTCCGACGAGAACCGCTTGAACTCTTTCTTCCATACGTCACTTGTGACGAAAACTGTATAGCACTTAGCTAACTGTCCAACGCGCATGCGCTTACTACTGTGTATTATTTTTTCTCCTCCTAAAGAGCGTCTATAGCGCTCTAGAGATAAGAGAGATAAGAGTTTGATTCCAATGATAGCTGACGCGTTAATTTTACTTAATTTTCTTTATTAAATTTTTCTTAACTTTTCTCGTTGAATCTTTTTTTGAGTTTGGATTGATATCAACACACTGAACCACAACAGATTAGAGGCATACTTTATGGATATTTAGATTTAGATGAATGCCGCATAAACAATTCCCTTTCCTTCTTTGATTGACTAGCTGTCTGGCTCCTCCTCAGTAGAAAAACGGTCTCTTCAAATTTGACATTTCTGCTCACTAGGAACTTATTTTCTGCTATATTCCACAGCTTGAATCCTTTCACATCTTCAGGATATCCTGTGAAAACACATTCATGTGCACGTTTTCCTAGCTTCTATCTTTAATGTGTTTTATCAGTTTGAGCTAAGACTCTGCAGCCAAGATTCTAAAGTGGCTAATTTGTACAGGCTTCTTGGTCTAAAACTCTTCTGGTATGCTTCCCTGTATAGTTTTCGATGAACACTTGTAGCGCAAATAACAGGCAGTAGTCACAGCAGGAGGAGACATCTAGTCATGTCGAATAAGGTGTGGTTCATCTTCTCAGCAACTCCATTTTGTTCTGGTGTCCGAGAAACTGTGAATTGTCTTGCTATCCCATTTTAGTTTAGAAATCATCAAATTCCTTGCTAACATATTAGCCTCCATTATCACTTCTTAGAGTAGTGATTTTAATTCCGTGGAAATTTTAAGCACATGTTTTATATTCGATAAATTTTTCAAGGACTTGATCTTTAGATTCCATGGGTTTAACCGAAACGTACCTTGAGTAGTCATCAACGAAGGTAACAATGACTTTGATCCATCCATTGATGTAGGTGTGACAGGTCCGATTACGTCATTGTGTGTCAACTGACGTAATCTCGTTGAACGTTCAGTTTTTTCCTTAGGGAATGGAGTCTTCATGGAGTCCCAAGAAGCATGTTGAGCAATCAGTTTCTCGTACTACGATTTCCTTGAACGTCTTGTTAGAATCGTCCCTTTTTAAAAGTTTCTTAACTGCGTCATTATGTAAATGTCCTAATCTTCTATGAATAATTGCTTCGTGTTTAGAAAGGTATATTTTGTGAAATTTTTCTTCTTCAATTTTGTATAATCTTCCTTGTTGTGTGCAGTGAGGATGACCTTATCTTTTCGTCTAGGATCTCTTATTGTTGCTTTGCCTTTCTCAAAGGAAATAATCATTCCCATTTCTTCTATTATTGCCACTGAAAAAATGTTACCATCAAGCATGGGGACATACATTTGCTAGGTGAATGAAATCTTTCCCGAATTCTCTGATAGGATTCAAAACAATGTCTTCTATGCCATAAACTTCCATTTTTCAGAATTGGCTACCTCAACATGGGATTTTGTTGTAGCTAAGTTTGAGAACCACTGCTTTTAAAAACACATATGTTCGGTAGCCGAACGATCCAGATATTAATCGCAAACAGGTTTCTCAGCATAAGAATCAACAAAGAATGCTTGATATACATTAGAAACCATTTTTGTACGTGGTATTTTGGCAGCAGAGCAATTTTTTGCAATGTGACGGAGATATAAACCGTCATGTGAATATGGCAGCGCCCTTCGCTTGTGATAATATCGGTTGCAATTTGCAGATTTCTGTTTCTGTGTGGCAACAATACTTTTCACCAATAATATTAGCGGATTTCGGAAATTGTTTGGAAATGTTTTGCCAGTTTCAAGTAAACTTTTAAGTAAACCGCCGTTAGCTTTGATTACATCTATTTACCGGATTGTTTTATATGTATCTGTAGTCATCAATCGTATTAAGTCTCCCACAATTTGTTCTTTGAGCATAAGAAAGGTTTGAAATTCTATTAAATTAACTGGAAATATTTAAACTTTAATATATCATGAAACGTCAACGTTCTTTAACTTGTTTACCTTTTGACTATTAATGTAGATCCTAAAAATCTTGTTTTACAATAGCGATCGTCTTGTAGATGTTATTATTAATATATTGTTTATTTTTTGATTATTCTAAAATTAAATCTTTAAACTCACTTTTAGATTTTTGAATTTCGGTAGAAATTTTAAACTTAAAAAGTTTTCTCCATGATTATTCTCTGTTAAGTAAATATAATGGTGAGTATAACATCCGAAAATTCAGTAGACATCAATGTACTACATGGTATCATATTCATGTTTCAGTATCATAAAGATACTCAAGGTACTATCAAATCTATACTGTACTGAGAAAACAAGAAAATGAATTGGCATGTGTGTTTAATGTTCTAATATTAGAATGTATCAAAATGTTCAGTTGGTTTCAAAATATGACATGAAGATACAATTTTATAAAACTTATTTTAAAAAAAAATCATTTATGATAATTGGTATTGGTATCTTTAATGTGAGTTTGGAATAATATTTTCTTAGTATAGCGAAAGGAGCATAAAGAACTGTCAAAGTAGTCAGACTGTCATTACTTGTTTTCATGGTTCTAAATTCTTTTATTAAACATTTATTGGATTTAAAGTGGATTATATTCTTTAACAAGTTTTAAATTAAAGAAATTTTAAAAAACATGAATAAGAACTATTTAAAAATATCTGCTAACTAAATGATAAACCGTATAGCTGGGAAATATATCAAAATATTTTATCCAGAAGAGGAGAAAGTAAACTTATATTTCTTGAGTACATTTCTTACAGCAGTATTAAATAATTTTGCAGTTAACTATTTGTTTGCTTTCTTATGAATTCAAATTTTAGAGTTTTATCTAAACTGAATTCATTTAACACTTTGAAATGAGTCAAATCGAATTAAATTTAAATTGAATTTTCTAATCAGTTTTTTATTTGATTGCTTGTACTGTTTTCTTTTTTGGCCCTTATTGGCAATTATGTCTTTATTTGCTTGGTGTATGTATCCTTGAATTTCTATGTACTTGGCAAAGCTGTCAATTTCCTTACTTCTTCACTCATTCTGCTTTTACAAACTACTGAGTTCTTGCTCAAAGCAATAAAAACAGCTGTTTGCATACTTTTTTTAATTTGTTCTTTACTTTTGCTGGTTTTGCATTTAATGCTGTATTCCAACATGAATGTTTTACCTTTTAGTATATACACCCATGATATATAAATGAGGCTCATATTCTCGTGAAAAAAAAGACATTTACTCCAGACATTAAAAGTTTTTTCAAACATTATTTTCTACTTTAGCCATTTTTCTTTTCAATAATAGACATCAATCTGATTGCAGGTCACTAGCTTACAAAAATTATCTTTCTCTTCTAGAGTTAGGCACAATCTGCTCTTATATAGTGTTATTTTACCCCATATTCTTCTGCTTCACAGAGTTCACTCTCTTTTTATTAATTCTTTTAATTTCTAACTCTAAATTCTAAAACACTTATTTATATTTTGTAAATTTTATGTTTAAACTGTCACTAATAAAACAAATCATTCTTTAAAGCAGGGTTGGCATGATTTAAATCAGTTGATTTTTTTTTTTAAATCATTGATTTAAATAATTTTTTTTTCACTTCTTTTAAAACCTATATTCCAAAGACAGGAGAACTGGGAATCAGTCAGCACAGTAATACCAATAAGTAAATAAGTGTAAATAGATAGCATGTGTTTTCCAAGAATTTAGGGGTTGTTATCAGAAAATATGTAGCAGGGGTAGTAAAATGATTGATTATGACTGGTTGAATTCATTTTATGTAATGGGAGGTAAAGAGAACTGAAATCCAATTTGTCTACCAAATAACAACAGCTGTGGCTTCATCTGCTGGAATGGAAAGACAGTTTTCTTCTTTTGGTATTGTTCGTTCTAGCCTTCGTAACCAATGAGGAGTGGATAAAGCATCAAAGCAAGTGTTTTTATTGACACAATTAAATCCATAATTCGGTACTTAAAAAAATGTTAAAATAATTGTGATTTGTTTTTTTAATATATAGTTTGCTTTAAAAGAATATTTAATTTGTTCTTTTAATTGACATCTTATTGAGTTTGCACTATCCAATTACAAAATAATAGAATGTATTTAGATTAAAATTTATATATTTAAGTTTAGGTATCAGTGTGCAGAATATACTAGATAGATAAGATGTGACTTCTTATAACAAACTATTCTATGTATATTGCAAAGAACATATAAGCAACAATTAAAATTAGTATTCAGAAAAAAATAAAAAAAATCCAATTTAAATAAAAAAAAAATCTGATTTAAATCAAATAAATCTGATTATTTTTTTTTTTAAAAAAACATGATTTTTTTCCAACCCTGCTTATATAATTTTTTTAATTTTTTCTAAAGTTATATAATTTTTTTCAAAGCAAATGATTTTTATACATAAAATACAATGATTCAACCCCTTTCTTATTGTAGAATTTTGACTAAGTTTACCAAAAATGGACTTTTAACTAGCAAATTCCAGCTTACAAATTAAAATTTTGTCTTTGAATTTTTTTTTTTTCATTTTTACAATTTTTTAATGTAAAATTATTAACTTTATTTATCCTTCTATTGGACTTTCCTTGCAGAAAGCAGTTTGAATGTGGACATTTAAGGAATGTATATGCATATTCGAGGGTTGGGTCATAAATCATGGTAACTATTTTTTTCTTGTAGATATGTGAATGGATCACAAATTTTTATGTGTTGTGTGGAAGTTTTACAGGAATAGTGTGTTAGCAGAACAACATATGGCTCTGTGATAGCTTGAAGTAGTGCAACGAGGGCTGTGAAATCAGTCGGTGAGTGTCGTGCGAAATGGAAGTAACCCATCTTGAGCAGCATGCTTATTACATCAAAATAGCCATTCTCTGTGATGAAATGTCACGGTGAATTAGTGAAAGCCCTTGGGTATAATGCCATGTGGTGGCAGTTGCAGGGAACTATTTTCGGGGTCTTTAGCCCAGGTTTGTCATGCCAACTTTATGCATTCATTCTTTACTCATTCTTTTGCACCATGAAGGCCGTATTGCCCTGTATATTATCGTAATAAATTAGTGTGTTACGATATTTCAGTGCTATTTCACTGTCTACACATGTAGTTAACACCTTGTCCTTTCGTTTGTATGCTGAACACTGGCCGATTGGTTAGGGTGCTGATCGTCGGTACCAAAGTTCGTGGGTTCGAATCCCACTATGGCATGGATGTTCATAGCCGTTCGGAATCGGCTTAAAGCAGTAGGTCCCGGTCTCATTAGCCCTCGTGTGCAAAACAGTAGACCTTAGCGCTCCAAACAAAACCTTTCGTTTGTATATGTCACATTTTCCAATTGGTCTGGCATCTTCAAGAAAAAAAAAAAACAGTTGCCATGACTTTTGCCCCAACCCTTGTGTATATATAATTTTTGGATAGAGAAAAGTTATGTCTGCATTGTATAATGCCCCAATTCAAAATCAGTGATAACCATGTTTTTTTTTTTTTTTTTTGAAAATTTTGATAATTTTCTATTATAGAATAAAATGTGAAATTCATATTTCTACATTACAATCTATATAATATCTTGTTTTTCTATTAAAAAGGATATAGATATTCTAAAAAATACTATTTCTGGGGCTTTTTATTGCAGGATTGTGGTTAATGTGTGATATTTGCACAGTAAAATGAATAGGGTGGTTATATGAACGACACAAATGATTTTGGGTTAAATAAGCGAAGATTTTTAATAGCAATATGTTGTTTTAAATCAGCCCTTGTCATATTGATTCACGTATATTTAATTTTTAGTTCTAAACATAAGTTGCTATTAGGTTCATACTTTTTTTTTCTCCTTTAGATTGAATTTAACTTTATCTTGAAACTAAAATTAAACATACTTCCTTCTTTATCTTTTGTCATTAGTTAAGACTCTTTCGTCTTTTCCTGTATATCCTTTATAAAAATTGTTTTAATATAATTTCTCTTTTGTTAGGGAGTACTTGAAATCATTTTTTTTTCTTTCCTGCTCAATTCACTAAACTGTTTAAGTTTGATTAATATAGAATTCGCTTATAAATATAGATATCTCGATATCTGTTAATGAGTGCTATTAAACTCATTTGTAACTTTATCTGAAACTGAATATGGTAGTGAGTATAAATTAATGTAATTATTTGTTTGATCAACATTGAGTCAACAGCCCTTGGGGGGCACTGGTTTTGTTGATTAATTCTTCTCAGGATATCTTCTTTTCAGAAATCCATTTCAAATTTTTTGTTTTATACAAACTGCATAGTCTTAATCCAGGTAATCTCTCAATATCCTTTTTGGTCTTCCTCTTGATCTTCTAGAAGAAGTTGCATAAAGATTCCTAGTGCAGTTTGTTCTGCATTTACTCTCAGTATATGTCTTGCCCATGTGATTTGTATTAATTTCATTGTCATCAAATTCATATTTCTCAAACATTCTATTTAATTTTGTTATTCAATAATATCTCCATTACTATAGATTTTATATAGTTCAAATTTATATCTTTTACACCATGCATTTTTCTCTAAAACAGCTCTAAAAATAGTTCTCAGAACTTTTTAAGACTGCTGCTTTCTCCCTCATCATTAAAATCCATATTTCTGAGGTGAAGACTGACTTTATTAATACTTTGTATAAATAAATGTTAGTCGTAATTAGTATTGCTAAATGATTTTTACTTAATATATGTATATTAAATTAAAATATGATTATCTTATATATCAAGATGTTGGCATTTAATATTTTCATCAGTAATGTTTAAAGTTTATTGCTAATTTATTGTTCTACCTCTAATAAATAACTTTTTTGTGATAATAGGGGAAGACAATGCGAAGACTAAGGAGTGATAAAGGGCAATTCAGTTATTTATATTCTGAGAAAAGCTTAATAAAATACCCAAAGGATGTTCTTAGAAAAACTACTCCCAAAACCAAAAGTATACTGGAATTTCATTCTTGTAAAATTAATGAACTTGCTATAAAATCCAAACAAAAAATTCATACGACAGGTAAATTCTGCTCTAGGTTAAGTACAAAAACTTTGAAAAAATCACCTCAGATGTTAAGCAAGAGAGGTGTAAAGCCAACATCAACACTGAAAACAACTTTACGTGTTAAAAAGGGTCCTGCAGCTGATGAAGTTAAAAGTAAATTGAAATCTAAGAAACAACAAAATACATTAGATAGAAAGTCTCTTCGTATTTCTCAAACAAAATCACTCAAATCTCAAAATAAAAGCAAAGAACCACATGGACAAAATGAACTCCATCATGATGCAGTTCATATTTCTAAGTTTCAACAAGGATCACCAGATAAAACAGCCAGATCATCAAGGTATAGTTTAAGATTGCAGTCTGATGAATCTTCTAAAAATAATTCTGAACATTTGCAGCCTTCTGTTTTACCAGAATTTAAAAAGCAGCAAGATATTTTAAATGAAAAAACATCTTGTATGCTTAAAAAATTACAACGTAAGTCATCAGATGAAATGAAGAAACTTCAGAGACAAAATGAAGTTCATCGTGGTGCAGTTGTCTACGATTCTGGATTTATTAATCCAGAATCGCCAAATGCTGTTGCCCAATCATCAAGAAGAAGTACAAGATCTTGTAAGTCTCTTGATGTACCACTTTTAAAATCTTCTGTTTCACCAGAATTTAAGAATGGGCAAAAAATTTTAAATGAAAAAACACCCTGCATATCAAAAAAATTACGATGCAAGTCATCAAGTAAAATCAAGGATCTTCAGGAACAAAATGAAGTTTATCACGATACTACTATCAATGTTTCTGGATTTATAAATGAGACTGCTTGCTTATCATCAAGGAGAAGTATGACATCACAATCCCCAGAATTTTTAAGATATAGATCTTGTAGTATACGACTTTCAAAAGTTTCTGGAATGTCCAAATTCAAGCAAAAAAATATTTTAAATGAAAAAACACCTTGTAATCCTAAAGAAGTAAGACTCAGGTCATCAAATAAAATAAAGGATCTTCAGGGACAAAATAAAGTTCAAAATGAAACAACTATTAATACGCCTGCATTAATAAATGAATCACCAAATGAAACTGCTAGATCATCAAGGAAAAGTATAAGATTACAAACTCAAGAATTCTTAAGTAAAAAGTCTGATAATGTACAACTTTCAAAGCTGCCTATTACACCTAAATTTAAGAAACAGCAAGATATTTTAAATGAAAAAACACCTTGTGTACCTAATAAGTTACGACTCAAGTCCTCAAATAAAATGAAGAATCTTAGAGAACGACATAAAACACCTCTTAATAAGTCTTTGAATGAATCCACAAATAGAACTTCTAGATCATCAAGCAAAAGTAAAAGCAAGAGATTACTACCTCAAGAATTTTCTAAGAATAAGTCTAAGAATACACAGCTTTCAAAACGTCCAAAGAACTCTAAAATACAGCCAAAAGCTAAAGAAATAATGACTCCAAAGACAAAATCCAATAAACATTCATCTTTTACACCAAAAAATACATCTACTGTAGTAAAAAGATGTGTTCAAAAGTTAACTGAAAATAGGCAAAAACCAAAGAGGCATAAAAGTTTAATAAATATCCCAATTGATGACTTAGCATTTTCACCTTTTATTAAGCGACAAACAAAATCGGATGGTTAGTATAATTAAGCTTTTTTTTTTTTTTCTTCCCATTATTACTAAATTGGTACAGATTTAGTTTAGGACCTCACTGACAACTTTTTACATTTATTTCTAAAAATTATATGGGATGTAAATTGGGCAGAATTAAAAATTTCTATGTAAATTTATCTAACCTTTCTGGATCTGCAAAGTTCATGATATTTTCTGTATTGTATTATTTTTAAATTTATATTTATCAAAATTAAATTTCTGTATAATTTATAAAATACAATGTGTGTAGCTTGGTGACCAAAGAATTGCCAATGGGGTCCTATACTACAGCTGTTTCACAAAATTTAAAGAGCATGGTTAATTTACTCATTAATATGCCACGTGATGTTCATGTATCTCATATACTGTTAAATTTTAAGATGCCTGTTGCTTTTTTTAAATTTAGTATTTCATATTCAATTCAGGCTTGGATGTATTTGTGTGTTGTCCCCTTGTAGGAAGTGATGCTGCTCTATCTATATGGTGCCCTGCATTTGGAAAATTGAAAAAAAAAATCTTGTTTAAATTTAGTAATTCATATTAATTTTATAGTTCCTCCCCTCCATTCTAATTGCATTTTTTTAACTTCCTCGTACAAAGTTAAGGAAGTATTATAATCAAAATTAATTTATGTTGTCAGATTTACAAAAATACTTATTTTGACCATGCTTGACTGAATATTCAAGAGTTTTAATATTCTATCTGTATGTACATCTAATGTATAACAAACAATTCTAATTTTTTTTTTTTTTTTTCAAAAAATGAATATTACAGGTCTGTGCTGTTTCTAACTTTTTCAGCCTTTGTTTTTCCCCCTGTTTAATATATTTACAGAGTTATTAGAACTAAATATACACTGTTTATAATCAAGATGTTTTATGAGTATTAAAGAATTCCAAAGTTTTTTGTTGCTTTTAGCCTTATTTCTATGTACAGTACATTTTTTATGCTTATTTTTATTCAATATAGTTATGATGTGGATTTTTAGCAATTATTTGTTGATTTAATCAATATTTAATCATACATACTATTCCTTCCATGCTATTTATTAATCGTAATTATGGCCACAATTTTTAAGGCTTTTTTTTTTTAAAACCAAGTTTGATTTTATTTCTATTTAAACATTATTATATACTTGCTACTACATTTTTAAAAATGTCATACAATTTTTCTTGAGTTACAAACATATTGTTCACCATGTTTCTGTCAAATTGTAATGAAAATGGTTACTGTTCCAGACTCGTCAGTGTCATAAAAAAGAAAAGTTAATATGTTCTTTCTCCTTATGAGAATTCTCATAAAATTCTTTCCTACTTTAGATAGGTTTTTAAGTTTTATTTGTTTTTTAATTGCTAAAACTATATTCTTTTATTATACCTGAAGTAATAATTTTAGTTGTTATTCTACTAATTTTTTAAATATGTATATATATATAGGTTATAAAGTACCTGGTAAAAATACTTTAAAACGAAAAAGACTCGCAATTGAAACAATAAAAAAAGCTGATGAAGAATATGAAGATGATATCTATGAGGAAAGGGAGTTTGCTAATTTCAAGAATATACTTCCAGTAAGTGATTTTTATATTTTCTGCTTATATTGCGTATAAAATACTTTTAGCAAGTAAATAAAAATTTTTAATACTTTTTTTTTAACTTATAAAATTTGGAAATAGTAATTAACTAAAATTAACTAAGCACAACTTAAAAAATGCAAATAAATGTTTCGCTAAAGAACTCAAATATAAACACAAATTAATTTGAGAACATAATAAATAAACATTAAAAATTTAAAATGAAAATAGAAATTGGAATACAGCTTTTATACAAATGTAAAGGGTATGTTTTATAAAATGAGTGGGTAAAATCAGGTGTTTGGGATAAACAAAAAATATTTGTGACAAAGAGATTTACGTAATATAGACATTTCTGTACTGACAAACTTGACAAAATGGTCACTCGTTAATCTAAGCAGATCATACCGTAATATTTCTTCCATATATTAGTTAGGCACATTCTTAAGAAGTTGCCTGAGTAAAAGTGACAGTTTATATCAATATGTCAGTGATTTAACAGTTTATAGTGATTATATTCTAAGCAATTTTTTTATATAATCATTGATATAAGATCTTATGCCTGTTCAATAGTATCTTTTTGATATTTGATCAAAGTTCCATCTACATAATAATGACCAGCACTTGGGGCATCATAGTGAATTGTTAAAATTTCCTGTCTTTCATGAGATGGCACTACTAATTGGGCTTTGGATTCACTAGAAGCAGAATAGCAAAATAACATTCCCTGATTCATGATGAATCACTTCTCAGTCCAGTTAGCAAAATCAACTCCCTTTTTAGTGTCTGCGAAATATTCAATAATTTTCTTCAGTTCACCATCTTCTAATTGCTCATCATGAACACCTTTTGGTGAACATGTGGAAAAGTCAACCAATATTGCATTAATTGCACAGTTTACATTTTCCAGTTCAGAGGTTAGTCAAGATAACAAAGTCATCAAATCATCCATTTGTGGCTACAGATATGAGTCAGGTGTGGTTTGAGCATTCAGCTTGTGGTAATCAATACAGAGTCTCATATATTATCATTTAATTTTGGTACTAAAACAACAGGTGAGCTTATGCAGATTCACATTCCTATATAATACCTCATTCTAGTAAAGAATCGATTTCTTTTTTCAAGAAATTCTTTTCTGGTTAGATTCATATGAGAAGAAGGTACAGAGGTAAGAGAATTATTTCCACTATAATGAAATGTTCCATAAAGGAGGTGACTTCTTCCTCTGCTTCAGACAGGCTTATGTTTGGTGAGCAATGCATTTGTCTCAATGTGTTGAGAAGCATATGTCTGTTAACCTTCACTTTCATGAAGATGGTATTTACACTCACAGGTCCTATATTCACATTTGTGCCTTGATGTGGATAAACAAAATCATACACTCATCTCGGTTTATCCTAGGAATACTAATTATTCTTACTAAAATTCAATACTATACCAGCCTTTTGAAGAAATTCAATTCTGAGCAGAGTGGAATTATTTTTGGCATCAGGCAAAACAATGAACTTTGTTTTGAGTTTCCTGCTTTGCAGTCAAACAATTTGTTCTGTGTACAGAAATTCTTTAATTGATGAGAGACCATCAGCAATCATTGTCTTGTCAAAAACAGCTTCCTGTTGGAGAAAAATGTTTAAACGAGTCTCACTTGTGATGAAATGACCTGCACCACTATCTCCGAATGCAGTGCTAGATCTCCATTAATACTGATCTTGAAAGCAGCATTTTTTTTTGGTGTCGTTTTTTGCTAAGGAGCTTAAAATAGACAGTCATTTATATGCATATATATATATATATATGTAATGTGATCTAGAGTTAAGGTGAATGGAAAACAGTCTTCTTGATAATAATAAGTTTTATTAACTCACAGTTCTTAAGGAAAGCAATTTGCACCAATTTCATTGTTAATGACAGAGCTAGGCGTGGAATAAGTGTTGACCGCTCCATGTCCATGCATTGACGGATTTTATCTGTTTGCAATCTCATCAAATTCTTCCAAAATGCTTCCGCCTGACTGGATTATCAGAAGCTTACACGAGTGTGGGTCTTTTTCATTTATTTTACTATTATAAAAGAGCATGGTTGGCATGATTTAAATCAGTTGATTTTTTAAAAAAAAGCATTGATTTAAATCATTTTTTTTCACTTCTCTTAAAACCTATATTCCAAAGACAGAAGAATTGGGAATCAGTCAGCACAGAAATACCAATAAGTAAATAAGTGTAAATAGATAGCATGTGTTTTTTAAGAATTTAGGGGTTGTTATCAGAAAGTATGTAGTATGGGTAGGTACAATGACTAGTTATGACTAGTGGAATTCATTTTATGTAATGGGAGGTAAAAAGAGTATTACAGAACTTGAAATCCAGTTTATCTACTAAATAACAACAGCCGTGGCATCATCTGCTAGAATAAAAAGTTTTCTCCTTTTGGTATTGTTCATTTTAGCCTTCGTAACAAATTAGAAGTGGATACGGCCTCAAAAGTAGCGTTTTTATTGAAACAGTTAAATCCATCATTCGTTGCTTAAATGAATATTTAATTTGTTCTTTAAATTTACATCTTATTTAGTTTGCACCATCCAATTACAAAATAATGAAATGTATTTAAATGAAAATTTATGTATTTAATTTTAGGTAATCAGTGTATAGAATATACTAGACAAATAAGTTGTTACTTATAACAAACTATTCCAAGTATATTGCAAAAAATATAAAAACACAACAATAATTAAAATAAGAATCCAGAAAAAAATCAAATAAATCTGATTTAAATCTAAAAAATCTGATTTAAATCAAATAAATCTGATTTTTTTTATTTAAAATAAAAAAAATCATGATTTTTTTCCAACCCTGTAAGAGTTCCCTTTTTAAAATCGTTTTTAACTCACATAATTTCCAACTACCCCTTTTTTAGATCTGACGTATATATGATTATGTATATATGTAATATAAAATAATTTTCCATTTTATTTTAGGATACCTCTGATTCAGAATTGTCATATACTATGGCAACTCCAAAGCTTCTGTTTAATTTAACCCCCCAAATTCGTTGTAAAACTCCTGTTTTTAAAGATTGCTTCAGCCCAAAACAGTATGCATTATCCAGGTAAGAATTGGTTTCTTTTTGGGTTAATTTAATTATTTTATCGTTTTGTAGCATAATTAGAATTAATTGAATGAAAATGCTCCTTGCATAATTGGAAAAAGTACATTAATAAAAATACTTGATACTGTGGTCCTAATTTTTTTTTTTTTTTTTAATGTAAAGTGAGCATCATTATTAAAATATCAACTTAACTATTATGTAGTACTATAATTTCATTATCAACTAAATTAGTATTAATATACAAATTTGTAAGCTTTTTCATGAACCATAGTATGAATCATGTTTTTATTCATTCATCATGATAGTATTGTGTTTTTTAATGTTATTAAAAAAGTTTTTATTTCTCTCTGAACAAAATAAATTAACATAAATTGCCATTAAATTATGTAATTAATCATAGAATTACAGCAAGTGTCAATTTGACCACTATAGACTTTTTTCTTGTAAATTTTTTTTCTTGTCTTGTAAATTTTAGTTTAAAACATTTTGTTAAATAAAATAGTAATGAAGTTATAACTTTATACTTTAATATAAGACAAATTTAATATTTGTTTTAGTCATCTTTGTTGTATTTCTTCATAATTTCATTTAGACTTTTCAAATAGACTTCTTTTAACACTGAATAAATTTCAGGTTTGAGAAATTTTTATTGAAGGAAAGGTAGCTACTCCCTTTCCTGTACAGCAAAAAATAGTTTTCTTTAAATAAAAATAAATCAGTTTGTCATGAAATATATTTACAGGAAAGTTGCAGAAGAATGTATTTATAGAAAGAAAAAACGACTAAGTAAATCTAAACCAGTAAGTCTCAATTTTTTTTTGTATTTCATGGATTAAAAGGTTTTCTGTTTAATTTTTAATCAAAGATTATTGATCTCTATAAAAATCTTGTATTAATAGTTCTCAATAACTGTGTTATACAAATTTCATGGGTTTTTTTTTTTTTTACTGTTTAATAAAATTATTAAAATTACATATATATTTCTGTTAAAAAAATTTTTAGAAGAGTCTTTTAAGGTAAAGTCCTTTTCTGATTTTTTGATGTTGCGAAAACATTATTTACATTTTAAACACTGTCATTTAAAATATAATGGTTATTTCAAATTATGCATTATTTTTTTTTTTAATTTAATGCATAAACAATCATTTATGTTTTTTCATACCTTTTTCATTCTGAATTATCATCATATAATCCTATATGTATCATCTTAAAGCTTTAAAAATTTCTTTTCTAGCAAATTTTTAATTATTACAAATTAGTCTTTAAATACTTTTTAAATAATGATGTAAACATTAAGTATGTGTTCTTTGATTATATGAGCTTTTGACTCAAGATGCTTTACAAACATTCAACATTTAAAACTCTTTTACTATTTATTTTTATATTTATTTATTGGTATTTATTTATTTTTTTTTATTTATTTATTTTTTTTCATATAACAATTACTGATAGAATTCCAGTTTTATTGGCCAGTTTGCAATTTTTGGGGAACATTTTCATATAATCTCCTAAAATAAGGTTAAAAAACACTATGGAGTCTTTTTCAGTTAAAAAGTATAATAGGGTGCTAATAAAATCCAATGACTAATGAATTCAATCCACCTGACATTTATTTTAGTAACCTTGAAAAATAAAATAAAAGTCATTAATGGAATATTAAAAGCCAAGCAAATGGACCATAAAAAGCTAAGCTTTATCAACCAGTAGGAATAACACCAAGTTATAGTTTTCACCAGTTATTGATTTAACAAATATATAGCACAGTTGTATATTTCTATTTCAATTTAATATTTTTTTTCTTTGTTATCTAAAGTTTAAAAAATCCAACCATTATAATTCAAGCTTTGATGTTCTTGAGTGAATTAAAAAATCCCTATAACCAGTGTTGTAGAATAATAAGATAGAAGTAAGAATTAATAACATGTGCTGAAATGTAAATGAATCCCCCAAAAATTAAATGCATGAAACTTGATGAAATTTTAGTTGCAATTACCCAACTACTGTTTGAAATTATAATCTTGTGTGTACTCAACTCAAGTAATATATTTATCAAGACATAGCCAGGGTTCCCACGGTCCTTAAAAGTCCTTAAGAATTCCTTAATTTAGCTTTCATTTTTAAGGGCCCTTCAAACTACTTAATTTTTGTCAAAGGTCCTTAAAAACTCCTTAATTTTGAAATTAGAACTCTATCAATTTCTTTTAGCTTATTAGTATTTTTTATGGTCATGAGCAAGAAAACTTATTTGACAAATAAACACTCAAAAAACTGTGGATGTACATTTTTCAAAATTAGTTTTTTTTTTTTTTTCCAGATAGATTTATCTTATATTAATTTTTATACATTTTTAAAAACTTAATTCTGAAATATTGTAGGGCATTTCTTGAACATGCCTTGTCTGGTTCATAATCATTAAAATATGTTCCTCGAAAAATAGGGTTTACGTCGTTATGCCAAGTATTTCAAGTAGGTCCTTGAAAAAAATTACTTTGGTCCTTAGAAAGTCCTTAATTTTTCTTCTGTAAAAAGAGTGGGAACCCTAATAGCTAAAATAAATATTCAAGTTTGTGTAGAGTTCATGAAACTGTTTTAGCAGTTTTCAGAATAGGATACTAAATTGGTATTCAGCTTAATTTCTGTATATATCAAACTGAGTGTATGTATTTATGTCAGACATGCCAACTACTCCAGATTCTCTGGAGTTGCTCTGGAGAAATAACAAAAATTTATAACTCTGAAAACTTCTCAAATTACTCGGGAAAATAACAAAATTTGAACAACTAAAAGATCACTATTCAGCAAACAGATACAAAATCTTGCCAAAAATAATGCTGAATACATTTTGTCCACACAGTAATGATGCATGTAAAAGAGTTTTCAGTACTGTGGTGAAAATCCAAACTGAATTTAGATTAAATTTAAATAGACAAACTCTAGCATCCCCGGTGATAGAAGAATATAAATATTTTAATCAGGGTCAATGTTGCTGCATGGAAAACTTTTCTAAAAAAGTTGTTAAATCTAAAAAAGCTACTTATATTGTTAAATGAATAAATCTTAATTTACCCTTTGTATATTACTACTGTGTGTTTATTTTTAATTTAATTTGCTAAGTTTTAATTTAGAAACTAATAAAATATGTAAGTATGCATAATTTGTTGGGTTTGTTTTGTTTTTATGTATGTAAATTCTAAACCTGTGTACTTTGTAGGTAGGTTATTAAATTTTAAAAGTACGCTGTTGTTCCTGACAGAGGTGCCTGAATGTTGGCATGTCTAATATATTGTTCTTTTTAAAAATTCACACATTCTCTCATAAATTCAGTAATTTTGGACTAATATTCTTCGATACCACTTAAAGGTCACTGTCTATGTTAAAAATTCTTTCACACTCTATAAAATATCAATGTAATGAACAATCAGTATATTTTCACAAAGTTTTAAACATTTAATGTACACTTAAAGCAGTGGCTCATGATTTATTTAAATAAATGGTTCTCTAAACAAAATTAGAAAAATTAAATCTACAAATATTATGTAACTTTCAAGTTAAAATTCATTTGTGTTTTCATAAGTTAAAAGAAGAAGTCTATGCAGCTATATGAAAGCAAGCTCTCATAGGTTTAAAATAAAAGGGGGGGAGACAAATATTGATTTTATTGAATTTAGGTATATTATTTAACATGTTTTTTAAATTGAAAATACAGCTAGAATGCTTAGTATGTATCTAGTGCTTCTTTAAAATGTCTTTAAAACAAGTTAATGCATTTTAAGTGAAAAAGCATATTTCAGCTGCAGCTGTAGTTATTAGAGTAGTAACAATAATTAGCAACAGTTTTTAGAGCTATGAAAACACAGTCTGTTTATAGTCTGTTGTTTAAGGTCATTAATGTGATACAATTTATTTTTATTTGAAAAATGTTGTATTATAGATCTGAGATGTGTTTGTTGGACTATCCCGTTCAATAGTATGGACAACCCGGGTTGACACTAACATAGTCACCAGGATTTTATAAATTATGAACAATACAGTTATGGATTTGTTTATTTTTCTATTTAAAAAAGATTAAATATTTTTTAAATGTTTTTCTATTCAGCGAATATAAATTTCATGCATTAATAGGAGAAATTCAACCTCTGGCATAAATTAGTTAATTGATAATCTGTAATTTTCTGGTTGACCTGGCCATATATATACAGCAACACAAAATATAATGCCTGTTGTTAATTTATGGTTTCAAATTTCTGATTACAAATTGGCAAAACTGAACATTCTCACATTTGTGCTAGAAATTGTTTCTTCCATTCTCTCATATGATTTCCAGAAGAAGTGAGAAAGATTAATGTGATTGTAAGAGAACTAATAAACATTAATATTTTAGCCAGAGGAGGACTAATCAGATAGATCTCTTTCAGCACTGGAGACTAAGAGTTGAAAATTTACTGCCAGCATGTATGTTCTAAAACATTCTGAATTGGCTTTGAACAATAAATTCCTGTGTAATTAGCCCTCATTCTGCAAATAAGGGGAATAGGGGGACCATAATGCTTCACACAACAGATTATTTTATTAAATATATGATCTAAAAAAATTATGGATTACAGTTATGCAGTGTCTGTATCCTACTTTTATACTACCCGTCAACTGCCTAGCAGAATTTCTTTATTAAACTAGGAGGTATAGAATGTAATATAAATATTATTTTTGTTTTCTTCTGTGATATCATAATAAATACAAGTTAGACTTAACACAATCTGTGCTAACTAGTTGCAGTTGATCAGTTCTTAATTATAACTGTAAAAGTTTCAAGCAAAATACCAGTTCACAAAGCGTCGTATGCAAAAATTTGCTGTATGCCTATGAGAAGTATTAAATTTTATCTGCACTATAAGTTATAGTATAAAAAATATTGCTTGTTTTCAAGCAATATTTCAGTTCAAGCAGTTTGGTTGAATCAAGAATGTTACGTGTTGTCCCCCTTTAAAAAATAAATAATAAAAATATCTATCGATTTATATTTTACTACTTTGATAGATTTAGTTCAAATTTTTTATCATTTCATTAAGGTAATTTGTGCATAAAAAAATATTCTGGAAGGATTATTTAAAAGAAAAGCAAGCTGTTTAACAGAAATCCTTGAGATATTGCTTGCTGTGCTGTTATATGTATTTTATTAACACTGCCCTTTTTCCTTTTTTTTAGAGCCTTGTAATTAAACTTGAGTTATATAAGTAAAAATTTGTTTTATTGTGATTTACTCTCTATCTACAGCAAACATAAATAAGAATATTATCACAAGTAGCCAATTTTTATTCAATTGATGAAAAAAAATCTCAAGCAAAACAGAATCTCCTAAAACATATAGTGTAAAAGTAAAGAATGCTGTGCTCTTTCAGGGAGAATACTCCCCTGCCCCCCCCCTTTAAAAAATAATGAAAATATAAAAGACACCAAGTGTTAATAGAATTCAAATATAAATATATGACAGCATTTGTTTTCTTAACTATTGTTACATTTCATGTTGATGTTATCTTTGTGCCTTTATTTATAAAAATTAAGTTTTCTCAAAATTATTTGTTGAAGATAAATTGCTGGGAATATATTTATTGAAATAGTTTTGTAGTTGCATTTCCTTTGTAATAAAATTGCTTTCTTTTAGGCATCATGCTTGATAACTTCTTTTTAATCCTTTTTGAAGAAGGAAGCATCTTAATTTATTCCGCTGCCTGTAAGTGTGCAGGATTATGATGATTTCTCTCAGATTCTGAACCTCTTTATAACTTCTTCACAATGATTACTTTTGACTTCCTCTGAAATTTATTCTTGTCTGAAATCTTATTTTATCAGGATGTATACTTGTCAGTAATAAGTCATACAATTAGAAAACTAATTGCAATATTTTTTAAAATCCTCTATGTAAGTTCTGTAACATGATTTTCTGTCAGAAAGGAACAAGTCGACAAAAATTGTCACCAAAATCTGCACTGATGCTGCACCAAAGGTAGTAACTATGACAATGCCAATCTCTGGGTGGTATTATACACAAAGACATGATCTAGGGGTTCAAGCCCTTCCCATAGAGCAAGTGACTGAAAAAAGTCCATAAATTATTTTTTTATATATAAAGATAACATTTTGGCATACATATTTACATTTTATTCTAATACTTCATTATATTTTGTCAAATGATAATAAAACACTTGTATCATAATTTAGCAAAGTGTCATGCACATATAAAAATTTGGCTGTATTGCTTTCATCTAAAACCCCACTCATAAAAGAAGCCTGTGTAAACCACTGCCATCAATCGTTAAGACATCTAAATGGCTCAAAAAGGGCTGCCTTTTATTTCATATCTAGGACCCTAAAACTTGCTCATTTATATCTGAGTGGGGTAATGTTCTCCATTCCAGAAAGCTATATCTAGACACACTTATAGAACAAAATCAACTAAGGGATTATATCATTAGCATATAATCTGGTTAGAGCTAGGATGAATTTCCTCTTGCTAGGCAATATTTTTCAAAAACTACTACATCTCAGTGTCAAGATAATTGTTTTTACAAAGTTCCTGGCAGTGTAGAAAAATGCAGCCCTAAGCTTCAAATAGAAAATTATTATAAAGAATTTTTTTCGATGAAATTTGATAGAAAATTCTTTAGAAATATCAGGAAATAAACTATTATCAATTTAATAATTATTCTGATTCTCTTCTCTTAATTTTTTTAATGTCTGTTTGAATTTGTTCTTTACATGTACTATAAGATTGTATTTGTATCTAAAATTTTGGCAGTGTTGAAGATTATGGAAAAAAATCTCTTTTTTTCCCCTTCATTTGTACTTATAAATGATGTATTGACTTTTAGGTATCATTCGGCTTATGATTTTCTTATGTTATGATGGTTATAATTAATATATTCATCTATTTTTTTGTGAATGTTTTTCCTGTCATTTGTTGTACACGTTGTTTAGAAAATTAATGCTGATGTGTGTAGAGAATTTTTCTCTTATAATTTTAATTAAACCATCAAAATTTGTACTGCTTTTTGAGAGTATCAACACAATGTTCAGCAGTTCAGTTTACCGTTTTCTTATTTGTTCCCAAGGATATTCAGATTTATCATTTAAAATCTCAGCTATGGTTACTTCTACTAAAATTTCTTTGTGAAAGCTTTTTGTCTATTCATACTGACTTTTTCTACATTCCTGATTTCTATTTTCACAACTATCTCTTATTCCTCCCAGCACTTGTTAAGAAAGCAATTTGATAATATAATAAAGGCACCAAAATTGCTGATGTTTCATCCTAAAATTTTTTGTGAGGAAGCTAATATATTATAAATATAACAAAAACAAATACTTACACCATACTTCATGTAATATTAAAAGGCATGCAATTTATTGCACAAAAAGAACCTCGGAAAATCAAATGTTTTAGTATCTAACTGAAGAAGTGATAATTTCTGATGCTAATATCTCTGTTTTGATCCCTGAGGCCTAATAATCACTAAGATTAAAAATATTTTTTCCAACAGAAGAACTTGATACATTAGATTTGACCAATGTTTGAAGAAGATAGTGGTAAAATAGTAATTCGATCATTGCTTATTCAACAGAATGGAGGCGTAGTCATTATACAAGCTATTTACTTAGTTTGTAAAATTTCCATTATTGTCAGATTTATTTAGAGATAAAGGAATCAGCAAGAAATTATTGAAAATTGATCTTTACTCTCCTTTACAGTTAGGTTTTGATTGTGTGATTAAAGTCAAAATGATGCAAAAGAAATTGTTAAGCTATCTTAAAGTTCTGTACTGTAAGGTAGGTTAATGTTGATACAAGTATAAAGTAAAGATCGGTATGATTTGTATGTCCACTTTATAATCTTCTGATCAAAAATTACCTAGTTGCACTCTATGAAATGCCACTCACTATTAATTAATTTCTTTATAGAATTGGAGGTTTCTAAATGCAGGATAGCTATACTTTTTTCTTTTTCTGTTGAAATGGATGTATCTAACTTTTATGAGTTTTATTTGATGAATACATATTAACTTTGTTATATCTGTGTTAAAATATCTCTTTTGCGTAATTTCTGTGTGTATATATATATATATATATATAATATATGTGTGTGTATACATATATATATATATATATATGTAATATATCAAAATTATTTAACTTTAATATTTCTCCAAAAAACTTCTCTCTTCCATTTTAATTCATCTAAATATCTTTACCAGTCTCAACATGGTGTGTTCAACGGAGTATTTTCCACTTAACATTCCTTTCTGTCATAAAACTGTAAACTTTCTGTCTATACAGCAGTTTCCCAGGTGTTGGCGGAACATGTTTTCGCGTTTTGCTGATATTGCAGTCAATTCGCTTATTAAGCTGTTTTTGTTGTGGGAAAATTCTTGTTGTCAGCGCTCTTGGGTGTACTTGTGTGAGAGCAGAGTGAACTCTGTGGCTTTTGATTGTAATTTGTCCAGAAGGACAGATGTGCCGTGTTGCCGCTTTGAAATAAAGTTTGAAATTAGACTTCTGAGTTCTCTTGAATATGAGACCCGACTGCATCTTTGTACTTTATGAATGCTAGCTGTTGAACTTTCTCCTTGTGAAGGAGTTTTATAAAAAATGGATTACATATATATATATATATATATATATATATATATATACGCACACACGAATCCCTTGATTTTAAAAGGAAACTTCTGACAATTTTGAAATTTTATAGGAGGCAAAAAAAAAAAAAAAAAGGATTCTAGATGCTACTAATATAATTCACATTATAAATAAATAACCTATTGACCAGTGGTAAAAATATTTAAATTTTTCTATCTATGTCCATTTAATCTTACATGAAACAAAAAAAATTCTTTCTTTCTTTCTAAGATTTCAGAAGTTTTTTAAATTAAAGCAATTTGTAGACAGGGTCACTCAGTGTAACTCTTGTTGGTAAAAGCATAAGTAAGTCTTGGGATGTATGATTCTGAATTGCAGTAGTTGTAAACTTCTATGTTAAGACTTTATTATACCATGCTCAATATATCGCGTGAAGGAAGTTGGTGTGTTTCCTGGTACCCATGTGTTTTTATATAAATGTTTATTTTAACTCCATTTAAAGATATGTTTAAAAATCATTGATGGTACTTTTGCCATTGGGGAAATTTTTTAATTAGTAATTCCATACATATTTTATAAAAATTTCAAAATGAATTTTATGTAGATTCTTTTCTTTTTATTAATTTTCATCACAAATGTTTATTTAAATTTTGAAGTCCAAGAAATAAAATTTGCATGTATTTTCATTTAAGGTATTATACTATGCATGTGTTTAAAAAATTTTATCTGAGTGGTGAAATTTTTTTTTTCCCCAATTTGTGATTGTCCTTAAAATAAGATGTTGGTACAATCTGTTACTATATTAACTACAAGTACTCAGCTAATAGTAAAGATACTTGTTTAAATTCCTTTAATAAACATGCCTATAGTGCATTCAACATAAAGCCTAAATTGCCATATTTATGCATACATTTTTCTAAGTTGTAAAATTTCTGTACTAAAGATGGCGTAAAAAGTAATTATTTTCAAATTACTAATTCTTTGCTCAAAATCTTTTTGCATTATCATGTTGGTGAAAGAAACAGTATTATTTGCAGCATGTTTCATGCTTAAGTTCAGTGGACTTTATTTGTTAATGCATTTTAATCAATATCCATTGCTTCGTGTAAACTAAATCAGTTATTTTAGTTACCTTAGTCTGAATCTCTTTGATTTTTAAAAGCACATAACAGATGCTTTGTGGGGAATTTCTGTTTCAAAGAGACCATTTTTTAGAAAACTAGGTGAACATAAAACAGTAGTTGAGACTCTTCATAGCTTTAAAAAAAAAAAAAAAATGTAAAAGAAAAAAATTATGTTCTTTGTCAAAAGATACTAGCTAATTCTATGGCAAGTATATGTAAAAATTGTAACATTCAACTTTGCTCAAGAGGTTTTCCGTATCATGTAAGTGTGAATGCCTAACTAGCAGTAGATTGCATCATTGTCCTATTTTTAAGACAGCTTAGATAAATTATTTGACTAGGTATGTATGTAGGGTTAGAAAAATGAACATTCAAGATTTTATCTAGAAAAGTTATTTTTTGCTTGGACAATGTTGAGTCAAATGTTGCATTAAAGTGTGCCTCTATTGGGCACAATATTATTTGGAGGAACAGGTTCAGATATAATGAGCCTGATAGGCCCAGGTAAAACAATCAGAATTATTATTTAATACCAATTCATCTTAATTTTAGTAAAGTACCTTTGAGGGGATGTTCAATAACAACAATACTAAATTTGTTGATTAGAATGCATTTTATTTTTAGTTTTTAACCATCTTCCTCATTTCCTTCACATTCTGAAAAATATAGAGAAATTCTGCCAATACAGTCATGAAATTACTAAAATTCCATTTGTATTGAATTCTTAAAAATACATATATAAATTTGCAGAAAAATATTTTTGGTTATTTTAAATTATTACTCTCCCTGGTCCCTCTATATTTAATTTTCAATTGGTAAACAATTAGCTAAGTTTAGTTCTCTTTTCTCCCCAAAATAATATGATAAGCATAATTTATTCAAATTTTCTGTTGTATTTCACAATATATTCAACATATATCCAAAATCTTAAATTTCTGCCCCCTTATGAAACTTTTGCCATGCTTTACATATAAATTGATGAAGCTATGAAAAGTCCATATGAAGTTTTAAGGTAAATTTGATGTTTCTTTTAGATTTAATACTTTCTTTTAAGCATTTGAGGTAAGTAGATTATAAAGGAATATGTCTTAGACCTATAAGGAGTAATTAAATTTTTTTAATATGCCATAATTCCTTTAATTTAAGAGTACTAAACTAATTTAGGTGTTTTAAAATCTGGTTAATATTCGCCATATAATAAATTGCATTTTATAATTTTAAATAATTCTTCAGAATACTTTTAAACACTTTAATGTTTTCATAATAAAAATAAAATGATTATATAATGTTTAAATAATGATAATATAATGTTTTTATAATAAAATAAAGTGGTTATAGATATTTATTAACAGTGAATACGAACAATTAACTGAAACTGTTTTCTTTCACTGTACGTAAGCAAACTAGTCTTAAGATATCTTGTTAAGTACAGAGCTTCACTTTATAAATTTTAGAATTATTATTTGATATAAAAGCACAAGTAAAGATTCTTGATTAAATGGAAAAATAACCTAAAGCCTACCAAAGTTTTAAGAATTCACTTATGAAATAGCATAGCATATGAGTGCATAATACTAACTATAAAATAAAATTATATTAGCTTGATTGTAATTTCTTTGATTTAAAATTCACTATCAAAGTAAAAGTAGATCATAGGTCTGTAAAGATAGATTGAAAATTCTCTAAGCGCTTTGGAACTAACTGGAAATAACATACATATTGATAATTTATTGTCTACAGTATGCATGTGAATCTCTAAAGAAAAAGAAGTAATATCAGAAAAAATAACAATAAATCAATGTTTTCTATCAGCAACTTGACTTCTCATCTGCCACTTTTCTTCTTGTTTCAGGAGAAATATTATTCTCAGTACTGTTATAAAATGAACATTAGTAATTCTGGATCAGATCGGGAGCTTACTTTCAAGCATGGAAATAATTTCATATTCAAATTTTAAAATGTTTCGCAAACCTTAATGGCAAATATCTGGAGAAAAATTGAGCCACCAAAATTTTACTAAGTTTTCCCTTTTAATCTGAATTATCCTGGATCTCAATTTGCATATAATTAGGTACTGATTATGTGCTTAGAGAGAAACTGAAATTAAAAATTTGCTTCCCTAAGATTTACAACCTGTAAAAATTGTTTCAAATTTATTACTAAGGATTAGAAATTTAGTTATGAAATTCATATTAATATTTATACTATAAAATGTTTAGGTAAGCCTATTCATTGTGACCTGGGGGCTGTGTGTTAAACATCCTAGGTCAGGGCTGATGAACCTTTTTAGATTAGTGTGCAAGTTAAATTATAATTAATTATTTTTAGGTGTCCAGTGTGTCATTTGTTATATTTATTTTAAAAATCATCTTTAAAACCACTATAATCTAAATAAAAAGTTTTTAAAATTATCACTTATCACAATCACTGAAAAGTTTTAAGTGACATTTAAAAATTCAGTTTTTGTATAGCCTTTTATGTTTATAAAATCAAACTGTCTGAACCAATAAAAGAGAATATAGTGTTCATTTGTGCTCCCATTCTCCAGAAAAAATAAATCAATAACTTATCCTTCCATATCTTAAAACCTTAGTTTTGTTTCATATTACCTTCATATTAAAACAAAAGAAACCTAAACTATGCCATAATTTACAATTTAGTCTGGGTTTTCTTTTTATAAAACTCATCCCACTCACATACTTCCCCCAAAATGTTCGTTTTCCCTACAAGGACTTCCATTGTAGAGGGGGGCACAACTTACCCTTCTGTCCTATCAAATGTTATAATGGTGCTCATGCTCGTTCTTGTTTCTGAATTTGCCTTTGATAACTGATAGTCTATAGATAATTAAAAAGTTTTTTTCTGTGCATGCAAGTGAATTAAAATTAATATGTACTGTCATGTGCCTTTACATGTTAGTACTGTATGCTTAATTTGGTTTTTAGTTTTTTCCTTCAGTATTATATTTTATAATTTTTTTTCTTGTCTTGTGACAGCATGATTTTATATTAACATTTAAATATAATTTAGGAAAATCCTGCTGCAGTACCTGAAAAGAAAAAAATTGAATTTGATGAAATTTTAGAAAAGGCTAGCAAGGTTCAAAAAGAAGTTGAAAACTTGGCTGTGGAAGAAAGTGATTGTGAAGATGATTATTTTACTGATGATGAAAAATAATTAACATTTCAATTAATTATACTAAGAAAATATTTTTGCATATTTTAAAAAAAATTTTATATTTATATAGCATAAAATATATTGCATTAAAAAGAAAAGTACTCCATTGAAATATGGTTTGTATAAAATTTGTCTCACAATTTTAACACTTGCTCATTTTTCACTGAATTTTGTAATGGATATAAAATGTATTTTATTTTTCCTATTTTTGTACATGCCACTTAAAAGGCAAGACAGTATATAAAGTAAAACTGATCAACTCAAAATGTATTGTATTTTGTAAAAGGGTTTTAAGATACTTTAAACAGTTCATGTTTTTAATTGTTACTGCAGCGAAACCACAAGTAACTTCAATGCTTATGTATACTTGACAAATATGTTTATGAAAATAAACAATTTCTGTCTTGTCAGTATTACTTCTATGTTGACTGTATATATAAATTTGTGTATATTGAAGATAAAAATGGGGTATTTTTAACTAATTTTTCTATAGCTAAGCCCATGTTATCTGCTAAATTGAAGCAAAATTATTAACCCACGAATTGAGTGGATTTATCAGACAGATAATGCAAAGAATATATTTAGTTTGCAAAAACTAGTAGGTAAAATATTTCAAAAGACTATAATGTAATATGTTGTATGGCATTTTTGAACCTATGAAGATATATATATTGTTCTAAAGAAAGAGAATCATACTGATAATATGTATTTCATCTAGCTGATTCACAGTTTTTTTTTTTTTTTTTTAAGTGAAATGATTGTTGCATTTTGATTCTTTAAACCTGCAGAGGGATAAACTGAATGAATTTCCTCTAATTTTTCATTAAACATATTCTGAAATATCAAGCTGTTACAATCTACTGGACGTTTTGTTGGTGATCTGATGGTTCTACTAGTGGAAATGGCTTAGAGGTCTTGTATATATGCTTTGTTTCAGTTATACAGAAATAGTTAAAAAAAAGTATTCAAGAAGTGTTTTATAATTAATTTACAAAACAATAAATAAAATTAAAGTTTGAAAATTTCAATTAAACCTAATTTCTCCATTCTCTGTCTCTTTTATAAAAGTGAGTAAGGTACATTTAGATTAATTTTAATTTTGTGGACTTGGTGCATTTTATTAAAGGTGTATGTATTTTTTAATAAACATTTGTTCTAAGTGAATGCTTGTGTAATAAAATATTTTTTTATCAAAACTTTTTTTTTTTTGTCTCATTAGAGTAGTAGTTACAAAAACTTAATTCAGTTACTGTTTTTAGAATTTTAAACACTATATTCTCAGGTGTGCTGATGTACAATACCATGTAAATGACGCAAAAAGAGCACAATATTTAAAACATTCCCAGTCTTTCCTTAATAAAAACATCCAGTAAGTAATTATTTCTTCATAAAAAAATTGCAAGTGGCAAAATGTCAGTTTGCCATTCATAAGCACTAGAAGTAAAATGGATACATGATGTGACTATCTGCTAACCAGAACCTCATCCAGTTGTCTCCAGAAAAGAACTGGATATTTATAGGGGAATATATAGAAAACTAACTCTCCTTAGATATAATATTGATGTGTAAAAACATAATCTAGCACTGTACTGATATTTCTCTTGCATTCCATATCCCAAAGACTTCTTTTCTTTTTTAACTACCAACCATATATGAATGGGGGAGGGAGTGTCTTTGATGTCATATGGACAATTACTTAAGAGGCTTGCATAACAGTAATGATTAGAATTTATTGAAGATCTTTTTGTGCGTAATTCTGTTTTAAAGAATTTTGAAACCATAAAGCCTTGAGAAGGATAAACATGCTTTACTTTTTCAAGATACACATGTTGATCAACATTTAGTAAAGGAAAGTCATCCAGGAAAAGATTTTCACTATATTTTTCTCCTTTGAACACTAGATACATAAAAGCTTGGGCGTAAAAATAAAAATGCTGCAGGTTTGCAGAAAGAAGCAGCTTCCTGTTATTTAATCTGGGAGGCCTCGTTCTAAGTCTGCTTGGTTGCAGTGCCTGATATTTATTGATAAAAATGCATAAACTAATCTTTTTGAAAAATACTTTCTAGCCATAATGCAGCCAATTATTCAGTGTTTGTTTGATTTTGTTATACAATACAAATAATAAACATATTATTTTACCGTTTATATATATTTTTTTTCTTTGAGGCAGATTACATTATAAATTTTTGTTTTATAGAGTGCAGATTACAATCAAAGGAGGTGGACAACTACACATTATTGACAGTCCTAAATACAAAATTTCAATATTTTGTGTCTGATTGTTTTTGAGTTACATCCCACAGCATTAATGCATGTTATGATGACATTTTTTGTTATAGAGTACAGATAGCAATTAAAATGAGAGGTGCACAACTAGATTTCATAGTAGTTTAAATACAAGATTTTTACACTTTAGGGCTAATCTTTTTTTATATATGCCCCACTAGTAGTAATATGTGCTATATTGAAAATTTTTGTTATACAGAGTTCAGTTTGTAATCAAAAGAGGAACACAACTAAATGTTATAATAATTTTAAATACAAGTATTTCAACTTTTTATAGCTATTCATTTTTGAGTTATGCAAGGAATCAACCACTGTGAAATATTCTGATAGTCCATTTTGTACTTATGTATATCATGAAATTAAGAATAACTTCATTATATAAATTCAAAAAAAATTTTATATGGTATCTTAATTGTAATGGTAATCATATAATTTTCTTAGAAAAATTAAATTACATGAATTTAAAATATATCTTGTAATCAAAGTGTACCTTGAAGAAAAATCCAAGGTACTAATAGTTATTTTCATATGAACTTAAACAAAATTTATTCCAAAATATTTGATTAGTATTATTTTAAGAATGTAATTACATAGGATACTATTTTATAAGGACATAGAACAATTTTTAATATTTTAGTAGAATTATGCTTTTTACTCATTCTTTACTTGTATTAAAGATTCATTATTTAAATACTATTTTTCTGACACCAAATCTCCCAGCCATTTTAAATATGGGGGATTTCCATGCTGTATCTAAAATAAAAGAAAATTTTTTAAATTGCATAAGGAGCATTAATAATAACATATTACAAATCATACAATACAAAATTTTGAAAGTTTAAATGGAATCAAATAGGAAATGAGAAAACAGGGAAACAAAATATGGCCTGGCTGATAAATTTGGTATAATTATTATTTGATAAACTATGCTACAAATAGATTAAAATTTGCTTGATAAAAGTTTAATGCAAATTTTAACTCCTTTCCCTATGGTAAACCAGCAACTCAAGACATCTGTGTTGATGAATTTCTTGCCTCTAACTTAAAAATGTTACACATACAAACAAAGGTATAAAACTTTTATATTTTAAAATTTTATCTGTCTTTACATGTTTAAGAAAATAATTTTTTAAATATTATCCCATCCTTATAGAGTTTTAAAACTTTGAATATACTAATTATTTTACTAAGGCTGTTAAAATTCAAACTAATGTCTGAAGGTTGACCATGAAGAGCCAAGACTGGATCTTCACAGATCAAATTAAATTTTGATATCGCTAGTGCAATACAATTTGACCAAGGAGGGTCATTTTTAATTTCATGAAATTGTACCCAAAGATCTATGAACTCACTTGGAAGAAAGTAAACATAAATAATTATTACCAAAATCTGAATTTCCATGTCAAACCCAACGATAAAGTCATGGGATGTGCAAATGCAACCTATCTAACAAGTTTACTGCTGCGGTACTCTTTACAAAATGGATAAATCAAGGTGTTACAAATAATCAGAAAGGGGTATTAAACTAAGTGTGCATACACTAAATATCCTGCATAAAAGAATATAAGAAAAATTACTTTTTTACATCAAAAGAATATATTACAGCATATGAATACAGTGTTTGTTAACACTATGGTGCTCACACAAGAGAAATTTTAGGTCTGATCAATTATTTTCAGAACTACTGGGTGGATTTTAATGAAATTTGATATCTACATACATTGATGCAACACAAAACAAATAATCATTCTACAGTTATAATACATACACATGATCATACATAACACTTGCTGGTGTCAGAAGGTATGAAACAGCAGTTGCAGAACAGAACAAAAAAAAGGGGGGGTATGGTCGTACAGATGTACAAGCTTTGCAACAGGATCTCAAACTAAAAAAAAAAAGGCAGTTTATGAATTACCTGTGGCAACTGGTCCCACTTATTTAGCAATGCCATTTTTAAGCCAGGGATGGTTCTGGGGGAATTGTGAGTTGCCCTCTCCAGAGGATCCCACACATGCTCTATAGGGTTAAGATTTAGAGATCTGCTTGGCCAATCCATCTGGTAAATATTCTCACTTTCTAGAAATTTGTCGACTAGAAAAGCCCTATTAATGAACTCTGGGCAAACTTTACCACTTAAAAGATACTCAGGGCTCCAGAACCTTATTCCTATACTTCACAGCAGCCAGAGTACTTCTTTCAAAGACATGGAGGAGTGTGCAGCCATCCAAACGGATACCTGCTCAAACCATTAAATCTCTGATGCCATAAAGGTTGATTTTGCAGACATTGAAAGGCAGGTAGTGAGTTACTGGTTCCCGCCATATGAGCATATGGTGAGAATTGGTGGTTAGTTAAAATGGGACTCATCAGTGAAGAGAATGGTCAACCATTGATCCATACTCCAATCTATGCTCTCTGCACCATTCTAAATGAACTCTCTTATTCATAAAAGTAAGCAGGATGCAAACTACAGGTCTTGGGGGGGGGGAACTCTTCATTGTAAGGTCTGCTGGAAACAGTCACCCTTGAAACTCGGGTTCCTATAGTTGCATACAAAACACAAGTTAGCTGAGAAGCTGTAGCACCCGTTATCTCTTGGCTATAATGGTTTGGAGTGCTATTGTCTACTTTTTGCAACATGAAGGCTAATGAGACAGGGATCTACAGCTTAAATCCCATTCCAAACAGCTACGAACATCCATGCCGCAGTTGGATTCGAACCCACAAACTTCGGTACCGAAGACCAGTATCCTAACCAATTGGCCATCGTTCGGCTTGGATATATAGTCAAATGCTGATTTTTCTGTAGCTGTCATGGCTTTTGGATGACCTTATTCCGGCGTTTTTTTTTATGGATCCCTATCCTGAAACTATTTCCATAAATTGCACATGATGCTGGGCACTGAATTGAACTCTACAAATTTCAACTTGACACTGGCCTGCTTCTAGCCACAATCTGCCCCCTCATTCCATCGTTTAAATATTGGTTACTCATTTTTACTGTTAAATTTAAATTTAACCAATTGCTGTCCACCCCCCACCCCACCCCAAAAAAAATGCAAGCTGTGCTAGCAAATGTGTGTTTTGTCACAGACATTTGCTCACATGTGAGTGCACTTAAATATTCAACATTACAAGTTCTGCACCTTTGTTTCAAAGCAGTAGTTTTACAAGGAGTTAAAAAAATATACCAGTTTTCTTAATTCAGAATATGAGTGTAAATAACAAATTAGCAATTATTTTTAACAAGTTATGAATACTTTTTTAAATATGTACAATGTTCAGTAGTTATTAAATAAAATTTAAGGGTTTTTAGGACATTCTCTTGAAATAAAGTAGTACTATCTATTTTTTAAATATAATTTACCATTTATAATTATTCTGAAACTATGAAATTTATCTTCTTAATTTAAGATTGAAAAGATATCTTATTCATTGATTAGAATTTATTTAGAAATTATTTTCAAGCACCAAAATAGAAAATTGTTTGGTATACATACTGAAGTTGATATCACTTCACAAACTTCATAAGGATGATTTTCTCTATAGGTAAAAGAAAATAAAGTCAGTGTATGTATATATATGTATATAACTTTGTAAATAATTAAGTAAACTTTTTCAAGTGACAATAGTATAAGCTAACAATTCCTCCTTTGGTAAAAATTAATTTTCTGGAAATATAAATTTTTAACATATATATTCATCATTATCTGTTAATGGTACCATAATTTTATGCAGATAAGCCGACTTCTATGTGTTTAAAAATTGAAATTTAACATCTGAGGATATTGAGAAGAAATTTTAGTTAACAGTTCAAAAATATTTTTCTTTGACTAAACATTTTTTATATGCCAGTATAACACAATTTATTATAGTGATTAGAGTATTACTAAATCATGGGCAATTCCAGTAACTTAAAAAAAAAGTTTCAATTTATTTAAATATTTAAGATCTGTTGAACTTCTTACACTACTCTCAGGTTACAAAGAATAAGATGTTTTTAATACTGATAAAACTGTATTAATTTTTAAATGTATTCATTCCTCAAAAAATCTTTATGTTCAAAAAGTTGTTCTCAGTAGTTATGCAAAGATCATTTACCTACCTTTGTTGGAGATAACAACTAAAGATTAATTTAACAAATTTTGTTCCTTTTTACTGAATACATCAAATTTTAAGTCTGAGAACTGAGTAATAATCCATAATTTTAAGGTTCATTAAAGGAAGGTATTGATAAGATCACTGATGTTGAAAATAATAACGAGCAGATGGTTTTGATTTCATTATATATTCTAAAATGAAGGGAAATAGATATAAATTCTAATAATTTTTCATGCTTGGCAAGAAGCTATTTCCTTGTAACTAATTATGTAATCATTTTTCAAAATACAATATTTTTCATTACTTGTTGAAACTGTAACACATTGATGAATGTTAAACATAAATTGAGTGATACAATGAAACTGTTTCATGAAGAATCAGTAAAAATTTCTAACTGCGGTGATAAAAACTCACAATCTGTCATATATGAAGAAATGGTTAAAATACCCAGCCAAGTTTTGCAAATGATTCCAGGAATAGTAAAAGGTTTAGTTTAGGTTACAATATCATGTTATACCAAACATAAGTGCAATTCCCTTTTCAAAGAAAAAAAATCAATTCAAGATAAAATTGGTTATTTTTTGTGTCCGTTTATCTTTCTTAGGGGCCATTTCCATCACTCCAGTCTATTGGTTTCTGTATGTTTATGTTATGCCTTTCCTACATTGGTCTGTATTGTAAATAGAATACACTTTTTACACCTCTCACTTTTCAAACCCTTTGTAGCGATTCTATGTTTCAGTACAGATCATCTCTACCCTTCAACTGCCCATCAATCAATGTCAAAATCCCTTTAAAAAGGGCCATAATAAGAAAAACAGCAATTGCAATCAGATAAATTATAATTCAAAGAAGTTAATTTAATTACCTGACATATGTTGTAAGCTCTTCTAATCTTGAAGCTCTGCTTTTAATTACCTGAAAAGATGAATAAATAGAATATATGAATAACTGCAAATATCAGTAGACACCTGAACTATGATATACTGATTATATTCAGTTTTTCAAAGACCAGGCTTGTATTTCTACAAATTTTAAGCAGGAGTCTGTACAGACTTTTTAGACAAGATCCTGTTTTTGTGAAAAATCTACTCATCATTTTGTGAAACTGAAATAAGTGTTAAATTTGGATCTTTTAACATGAGACCTGTTTTGTAAATTTGAAAAAACCGAGTCCTGTTTTTTTAAAAATATACAAATGTATGAATCTAAAATTAGTACTAAATTAAAGGTCCATTGTAGAAAGTCTTGTTTAAAACAGTTATATTAATATATATATAAACATATACAAATTTATAAATACATTTCTTCAAAGATTAATTTTTAAGGTAATACAGACTTGTGAAAAATCTGTTTTTAACAGGAAGAATTTTGTGATAGGTTTGTTTTTAAGATGAGATATTTTGTGAGATGTCCATTTTCTCAGTAAAACATTTTGTGAAGGATTCATTAACGGACACAAATGTTACCTAAACAGAACCCAAATTTAATTATTATTTATTCCAGTGCTTATGGACTGAGGATTTACTTTCTTTTTTCAGAACAGCTAGGGCTGTTGATATTTTTTTTTTAATTTGGCACTACTGTGCACCAATGAAGACAGATCTATATTCTTACCTATCTTAGGAAGGAATTGACTTCTTGAAGTCCTATTCAAATCACAATTATGTTATACATTCTAGAAACCATGTGTAACTTATCTGAAAAACAACTAAGTCACTTTGGCCAGGAATTACAAAAGAAAATTAAGCAAAATAACCTTCCAATCAACAAGAAACATCCTTAGCCCCTAATTTAAATTATTTTATCACTAAATATGACTTTCAATTAGTTATACTTAAATGTAAAAAAAGATATATAATTTTTTAAAACAAATACATTTAATTAAAATATTTTAACGCTGAAGATTGTTTTTATTTATATGTGAAAAATCACTATCCTATTAACATATTTATTACTCAGTTATCTTTTCTTACAAAAATATGTAAAATCTAAAATAGCATGCTCTGTAATTAAATTTAGGATCTTCACTTAATAAAAATGTTTATTTCTGTAATATATACATAACAACTGAATGGGTTTAAAGGTTAAAAGTAACACTAATTTTTTATATTCCAATAGATAGAAAGATGTCTTTTGAATGCTTTTGAGATAATAATAAATAAATAGGACTGTAAACATTATAAATGAAGTATTATCATGCTACAAAATTTTTCAGTTCATACTGAACTCAAAAAGAAATTAAATAAAATATTTTTTAATTCATAAAAAATTATAACAAACCATTAAAAGTTCAGAATCCCTTTGAATTTCGCCTTTCCACTCATATCTAATTAATAAATAGACAAAATTATTAAACAGAAGCTTGTTTAAATACTTCAGATAAAATAACAGTGATATTTTCAAATTAACATAATCCTTAAAATACTCACACAGAATGAATTCCCGGAATTATATTTACACAAGCTGCTAATTTCTGTTTCACTAATCCTCTGTAAAATATAAAGGAATTAATAGAGAAAAAATACAATTTAAAAAAAATTCTTTAATACGAGAGAATTTATCCTCTCATATTCAAGTAAACAAAACCACAAATATGTTGAAAGTTTAGTTTTAAGGGCACCATATAAATAGATAGAATTACAATTGATAAAAGAACTCAACAAACATAACTGAGCCTTAACTAAAATTTAAATCAAAAGTAGTTTCATTAGAAATTATTATACTAATCACTGCATAATGAAGGTAGCACTTTTACAAAGTTCCTTTAAGGAGAAGTAAATCACTATGCATAAATCTGAAATCCTGTAAATATGCCTAATATTTTCATTAATAACACTAATTCAAAGTCTAGTGATTGTCAAAACATCAATTATATTTCCACAATCTTTAAAAAGAGACATAAAAATATATTTTAATTAAAAAAAACAACAACCATATTTTTGTTTGCTATACATTATATTGTTGGCATTTTTAGGATGCTTTTTTTTAGGGGCTACTGCATTGACTCTCAAATTACTAAAATGATTGTAACTGAACAAGGACATAGCTCAAATAAAAAGTTCTTTTAAGCATTCAAAATATGCACTTTTGAAAAATGTATTCATGAATACGAAATTTGTAGTTATTTATCACCATAGAAATTATACAGTGAAGTGGTTGGTTTTAATTGGGAGACAACTTTTTTTCAGAAAGTTTTAAGATCTTCTATGGGTATCACACAATTAATTAGCTGGAAAAATTTACCCAACCCTTGATGTAACCCAAAAATTGTTCTTCTATTGCCTAATCCAAGGACTATGAACACCCATGTGTTACTCTTCCCTCTTTTTGTGATTCCTATTTTGTGGGGATGGAAAATCCCATTTTCACTAGCTAAAAAATTAGGCTTCACAGTAAAGTAGAAAGGAAGATATGCTAACGTTTTTATTTGAATTTGTACACTTTAATTGTTAATTATAAATTAATAAATTTATTTTCTACTAGCAATAGTTACGCAACTAGTTAAAAATTGAGTTTCTTTTTATCTTTCGAGAAACTAGGAGGTGTTTAATGGGTTAATACAAAAGTAAAACTTTCAACATGGAAAGCATAATTTCTTTAAATGATACAGACCATTATATTTTTAAAAAATATTTATGTACTTAATGACTAATTTCTTCAATTATAAACTCTCCATGTACGGCTCAGTTTTTATACTTTCTTCTTTTTACGGGGCAATTTTTTAATATTTTCTTTATCCACATATGTTACAATTCTCATCTTCATCAGTTGTTTTAAAATAATACAGGAATTTTATTGGCTTTTACGTTTTCAAAAATATATAATACAGTACCTGCTATTTCAGAAGGCATATATGTTAAAAACTTAATGCAATATTTTTATTTTCAGATTAAAATAGTTTTTTTAAACATTGTCTCAAAAAATGTTACAAATATTTTGTATTTTCACGTGACCCATAGTCGGTAATGAAACTGATACCTTGCTGAAATCGCAGGAACCATAAGTGGAGGGTTAATCTCCAATGATTATTATCAGTCGAAAGGTTAGATTTAAAAAGGGGCAGCTCATATGTGCATCAGCACTGCAACCCATGGCTTATTGTACTGAGGTCAAAAGGTTAGGGTTCTGATATTCGAAAACCTAACCTTTTGGCTATTATCAAATTAGATATGAAATAGTTTTATATGAGCTTTTTTTCTGGCAAACATATACACCATATTTCACAATCTACTGTGTATTACATAAATCAAGAATTTTTAGGGCTTTTTATAGATCTGAAGTGAGGGATCTGCTTATATATAAATCCAAGAAACAGACGTAGAATATGCCTTCTTGGCAACATTTTTTGCTCTAGGCAATAAAAAGTTGCCAACTGGAAAAAATAAATAATACTTTTGATTTAATTATTTTTTTAAGCTGAAAATAATGAAAAAAATATACAAAATGGCAAAAAATAAATAAAATTAAAAAATTTTTGAAATGAAACACACAAGAACAGAAAAATAAATTTTAAATGACTTTTACTAGTGTTATAATCTCTCAAAAATAGCAAATACTACATCTGTAGGAGATTGGCTAATCTTCTAAAATAGTACATTCGATGCAGGCCAGAAACAATCAATAAATCCCCAAAAGTAGCACTTTTTAAATCTTTTTATTTGCTTAAATTTATGAAAAAGTGCTAGTTGTAGATACAGTCACCAGAGTTGAACTCTTGTCATTTGTGTCTCTGGTATCACTAACTCTGGTACCAAAGAGCAACTCCCAACCGTTTGGCCATTGTTCGTGTACTAATAATTGATTATTATACCATGGATTATAATACTTTATGGCAAGTTTCTTTTTTTTTTTTTTAAACATTGTAATTAACAAAGGATTAAAAACAGAATTAAATGCATGCATTAATAAATATTTAGGAAGATTAAGCTTACATACTCTGCTAGTCTTTTAGCTACATCATCATCAGGCACAGTAACATACGAAATAGAAAAAGGTGTACTTTCATTTGCAGAGCTGGTCATTGTTGTTAATGTTCTCCTGACTATATTCAAAAGACCTGACATAAATATGATTGGAATAAAAACCTACAAATAACAATTTTTCTAATTTTTACATTTTTCTATTTTAGAATTTTAAAAACAGTATTAAGATCTTTGTTCATTTATAATTCTTACAATGAAACAAAAGTATACATCCATAAAATAAAAATCCTCTAATGCAAAGAAATTTTACTAACTTAAATTTTGAATAGTTAATTAGTTAAGATTATAAACTGTATCCTATATTTAAAATAAGATAACTATAAGCAAATTTTATATCAGAAATGAGAAAAAGCAATGAATAGTAAGAAAAAAGCACTGAACAATTATTTATAAATTAAAATTTTACGACAAATTTATCTTAATATTTTCTTTTCATAAGTAATAAATATTTTAATATACCTATGTGTATGGTAGCTATTTTAAAGTTAGATCTATGATACCAAACTAGTAGATGCTTTATATTTTATTGAATCCTAAATACAGATAATTATTAACATAAGTTCAATGAATTCCCTTTATTACAGAGTGAGTTTTTAAGTAATTACCAATATAGCACCATATTATATAATTTATAATTTGTATACCTTATTTACCTAATTTAGAAATATATTATTATAACAATTGTAGAAGATAATGTTGAAAGAAATAAAAATATACTACATAAAATTATTAAAATACCACACATTTAGTTTCTTATAGGCAATCACTATACACTTGTCCTAAGAAAAATAATTGTATTTAAAACAAGAACAATAAGCTGCAGTTTCAACTTCAGCTCAAAATTAAAATGTTGCATGTGTCTTTAAAACGAATGATATATTTGGTAATTTTATGTGTTATTATATAGCATATTAACAAGAAGATATGATGCTTTTTAAAATAGAATTAATCATGCATTACAATTAAAGAATACTAAATAAATTGTAAATGTTAATTTAATCCCATTAAATTTAATATTCTTCAAACTTTGTTCCATTATAAGACTTTTAGTAATTGTGAATTATAAACTAACATTTTAAATTAAAGTACTTTAATCTGATTTCTTTGGCACAGTAGTTTAACATTTTGTTAGAACTTTAAATGGTGTTGGTAAATGATGAAACAGTGTTGACTTAGTTTCTTCATATACATTCTTTTTTGGTTCTGGTTTGGTTTGGAACTCTACAATAAACATGAGGGCTAATGTGATGACGACCTACTGCCTAAAGCTGATTATGAATGGCTATAAACATCCATCCACAATGGGTAATTCCATACCAAATCAACACAAGGTTTCTTCCTGACTATCTCCAATTTTGATTAAAATCAGTATACCGAGTGATTTCAAGGATATAAAGAAAATCCCCAAATTTTATATTCAAATAATAACTGGTTTGGAGGTTATAAGGCTTTAAAGTTGCCAGATTTGTCTAAAAAATACACTATCAGCATACCTTTAAATTACACTTGCTACTCACCTAATTAAGCTAGAGATATGTGCAAGGTGTTATTTTAAACCATTTATAATGAGCTTTCATATGATATGCAACACATGATGATTTGAAATTTAAAAAGAATTTAATTTAATTTAAAATTTAAATTTCTCAAAAAGCTAAGTTTTTAATCTCAAAAGTTATTGATATTATTGTTAATTAATCCTCAAAGTTCCATGTTAGGATTATAATGGAATTACAAGCTACAAAAGGTTTTTGTTTGATATATTTACTATTACAATAATGAAAATGAGAACATGCGTTCATTACTTTTAATCTAACTCAGCTGTATAAGATGACATTAATGTTTACACAATACCTTATCGACACATACTCTAGTGAATAGTACATTTAACATTTGTGGAGATATTAGAATAAAGAAAAATCATTAAAGTTTATTACTTTTGATGGATGATGCTACTTATTTAAATAGAACTGGTAAAAAGCTTCATGTGTTTTGAGAATTTCTACTTCAGAAGGAATAAACATTTGTCCTGTTGGATTCACCTTACACAAAACATCCGAAATAGGAATTCATAGTATATCTGGCTTCTTTGGATATGAAAAAGATGGTGATGGTCCAGGTGGGTGAAGGAATGTCACTTTCACTTCATCAAACATAAATGCAAGCCATCAGTTCTTGTTATAAATAGCAGTAATATAGCCATTTATAGCCAAATAGGACTTTTCTTGTGATGCTATCCCAGTTTGTATCAATAAATCTCATGAAAAAGAAAATGTCTTTACAAAGACTTATGTTTTTGATTCTGTGGGTATAAAAGTTTATTTCCAAGTCCCAGGAATTGCAACAGCATTTTTAAATCGGTCATCTAGAAATATAGCTGTAGAAATGTGTTCTTCTTGTGTTGAAAAAGTGAAATGTACTTCTGTGATGTTTTCCTGTGCCCAGTTAAAAAGTTGTCATGGTGTATTGGATTTTTATATGGTCGTTGTAGGCTTGCTCGAGCCACTAACTTCTTGAGTGTGTCTCCAACCCAAACACAAGGTGCTTCATGAGCAGTTGGCCAAAAATGAAATTCTGCCTCAATGCCAAAATCTTTCTTATGTAAGCATAGATTGGCAAAGTTTTTGTTATTTTTATATTGTGCAAATGACCCATCAGAGAAATAAAATATTTTCTTTGTACTTTTTTTAAAATTTGTCTTCAAAAAAGTAGTAATTTTCTTAATAAGCTTCTTTTGAAAACAGCAAACTGCTATTGTATTGTGTTCCAAACAGTCTGAAATAACAATGTATGTAAATTGGTCAATTCTAAACTTTCCTTTGTAATATATAAAAAAAATGGGTGAATTGCAGCTTGAACATTAGTCAAGTGATAGCTCTGGGCCTTGTCCTGTATAACAAATGAGTAATTTTCAGCAAAATCAAGAACTACAAACTCCAAATCTTTTAAGTTTTCTTTTACATTTTTTATAAATGAACTTTGTTGTTTCACCAGAAAGTCATGATAAACTAATACATTATTTCACAAAATAAGTCAATAAATTTTTAAGCTAATTTTTGTATTGTTTCTAAAGCGCACCTGTCAACAGAAATCCACTAATTGAAAATGACCTTTTCCACCATATTTTCATCGAATGCTGTATCAAGTATGATTTTAAATTCTGTAGTCCCAGAATATGATGTACACTCGCCCATGTGGCAGCTGACTGATGCTGGATTACAAATCACATCAAGCCAGTCCTTGTACATTTTAATTCTTCTATTTGTTAATGAAGCTAAGTTGGTATTTTCAATAAGTTTTTACATTTAGATGATTCCCGTATGGCTTTTGCTGGGTCGGGAGTAATAAGTAACTTACATTTAGATGTATGGTTCATACACTGTGTGTTCCTTTTTAGTCTGCTAAAACACAGTTTCTAGGTCTAAGTTCAACAAATTTTAAAAAGCCGATTTGTATGTTAGGGTATTTATCTTCAAAAAATTTATATTCCTTCTTTAAGTTACACAGAATAACTCTTTTTGAAATTTGAATTTTTCTTACCAGTAGTCTGTTATTGATATATAGTCCTTCTTGCCAGACATAGATCTGCTAATATCATCATGCTCATGAAACAACCAAACTATTTTTGCAATTTCTTCTGAAAGATTTTTTTTCTGATGTTAATGCATTATTCAAAATACAAAGATCTTTATAACAAGTGTCCATATTATTAATCCAAGGTGAAATTTGTAGTGCTAAACAGTATGAGTAACTTTAAGATTTCTTTTGTATTTTTAAACTTGGCTCTTTGTGAAATTTAAATTTTAAATCTAAATTTGATTTAAAAACCCTTTTAATACCTAGGTTAGGCTTTCCACCAATTTCAAGTCAACAAGTCAAGATTTATCCAAAGTAACTTTTCTAAACAGTAATGATTTTTCCTAATTATAAAATTTTAACAAATTACATTTAAATATAGTGTGTTAACTGTGGTATTTACTGGAGTATATAATAATAAAGTATTGTCAGTATTACTTCCACCGTATACAATTTCAAAAGTATTTAGATTGAAAGTAAGGAACAAATATTTTGTATTTTCCTTATTGTAATAGTAAATAAAAACTTTTGTAGCTTGTGATCCCATTATGATCCCAATATGGAATTTTGAGGATTAATTAACAATGATATGAATAACTTTTGAGAATTTATCAAAATTTCAAAAACTTGACTGTTTGAAAAATTTAAATTAATTTTTTTTAATTTCAAATCACTGTGTATTGTATATCATATGACAGCCTATGAAAAAGGGTTTAAAATAATACCTTGCACATATCTCTAGCTTAATTAGGTGAGCACCAAGTGTAATTTAAAGATATGCTAATAGTACATTTTTTGGACAAAACTGGACACTAAAACCTTATAACTTCCATACCAGTAATCATATGAACATAAGATTTGGGAATTTTCTTTATACCTATGAAGTCACTTACTATACCAAATTTAATCAAAATTGGTGGTGGTCAAATAGAATTTGCTCCAAAATTATGTTGATTTCACATGGGATAACTCCAGTGGGATTTTAACCCATGAGCTGCAGTATTGAAGATCAGCACCCTAACCATTTGGCCATCTTTTAGCCTCTTTGGTTCTGAACTAATATGAACTGTAAATTTTACTGAACAGTGTAATTATTTAATAAGCCATGAAAAGAGGTGTATTTAACATGTTTTTGGAGATAGAGAGGAAAATCAGGTGAATAGAATTTAAAATTTCTATGTTGGTTAACTAAAAAAAAAATCTTTTTTAATAGAAAAAAGAAGATGGTTTACACCAATTTATGTGACAAGTAAAAAGTTACAAAAGGAATAAAATCATACATATATAAATTTAAAAGTAAATGTTTATATCAATTATTAATTTTTTGTAGATCTTAACTTCATTAGAAACTATATGGGTACAGATGCATTATAGCTGCCATGTTTTTTTCTCGCCAAACTTAGTGATATTGCAATGATCTTAGAAAAACAAATTTCACGTCATCAAATATGTAGAAATTTTGAAATAATTTTCATGGAAATCTACAAGAATGAAGTACAATAGTACAACATACATAATCAGTGACCACCACCCCCCCTACACACAAAAAAAAATAAATAAATAAATAAAAGTTTTAAAAAATCGTATTTTGTCTCAATGCTGTAATATTTTAAAATGAAACTAACTAGTGGTTAATGAAAAATTTTGGCATGAATCTTCCGCAGTATATGAAGTGGGAGGGGGGAGAATTTAAAAGATTTACTACGAAAGAAAAAAACAGAATCCGAGCTTGGGAAGTTTATAGAACTTCGATTTCACCTTGATACTTTAAAAAAATTATAATTAAAAATAAATGAAAATTTAGTGTCACATTTTAAATACAAAGCATGTTTAAAATTACTTCTGAGAAGTGAAAAGTTAGCGATTGTCAGTTTGAAAAGAATGTTTATTTTAAACTTATTTAAAGAAAGTACAAATAAGTGAAACGACAGATCGCTTGTTTTTAAGAAATATCGCATCTGTACCATTGATCTTTCATTCAAAATTTATTCATTTACTGAAATATTCATTTACTGAAATATATTTATCTAAAGAATCACCAATATCTTTACATGAAAAATAAATGTCAAAGATAATTAAGAACTCACCACTACGACCCCGAATTTTAAATAACCAACTTTGTTCATAATAAAAATCGATTTATTTGCATTTAAAATGTTCGACTCGGTACTACATTCGATTGTACATCGAGAAGATCATAAATCGAATTTCATCGGTGATTATGTAGCGCTAACCAATCAAAACATGGAGATTTTTCCAGCTAACTAATGCATGATATTCAAAGCTACTTTATTTTTCTTTGTGCTTCTAATGGTCTATTTAAATGCATTGCGATTAAAAAATTCTCATAACTTTATTAATTTGGGTTTTTCACAATCTGTTATTATTTTATTAGTAATAATTCAAAGTCAAGGTAATTGGTATTACGGAGAATCTGGCGAAGAAGAAATACGAAAATACGAAATGCCCCAAACCTTCATACAAAATAGATCTAAAACATAATTTGGTGCACCTGTAGTAATGGATGATTACCACAGAGAAAATTTTACGTTGACATAAAATTCTTGTCCAAATTTGACTTAGGAAAATTATACCAGGAGAGACGTTTTCATTGAAGCCAAGAAAAAATCAATCAATTTCATATCGTTGTACTTAAACATTGATAACAAAGTAAAACAGCTTTAAAATAAGGCCAAACTGCAAGGAAGCAAATGATTACTTTTACTTACATTAAAATGACGGATGCTACAAAGGGCAACATAATTTACTAAAATTCAGTCTTTCATAAGATGTTTTTGAAAACAGTTATCATAAATGTTTAATTTTAATTAAAATTCCAGATTTGATTTCATTTTTGAGGATTTTACCGATTTGTTTGAATGTTATTTTTCACAATATAATAGTATTTTCCTTACTTTTTAGAAAAAGTATGGCATATCACCCAGTAAGGTCATCTAGTCTATCATCAAAAACCTGCATTTGTTTCACCAGAAAATTTAAATCTTGATTTTTGTGTAAAATACTAAAATTTTTCTTTTTAATAAAATTGCAGACTTTAACCCAACATAAAGTTTAAATAGTTATTCAACTGTTAAATAGATTGCAAATGCACTTCTTTTATGTTATTAAACAAATGCTTATTACACATATTATTAAATGTAATTTATCGAAATATTCACTATTCTCATTAGTAAAACTTCTTCAGTATGATTGCATGTAGTTTATCATATAGAAATTGTAAAAATAAATTCAGTTACAGGGTGGCCATAAAACAGTGATTTTTGAATGGTCTGTTAAGCCAGTTTTCTAATAGAATTCAAGGTATTTGCTTACAGCACTATTGTTGTTCTTCAATGTCTCTCACTATCTCAATGTTCTCTCACTTTCTGCCCACCAATGTCTGCAAAATACACTAATGTGGTACTGTATGTTTAATGGTCTGAGCAGGCATCAATGTTGGATAGCCACACACATTCCATATATTTGATAGAGGCTTTGTAGCTGCTGTGAAGTATACCACTGAGGGCTTAAAGCCTAACAGACTTCACCTTTCAACCAACCTCACCTTTTCAGAGGAGCTGTTGGCCTTGAGTTCATTTCAATAGACAATAACACAAAACGACATAGAGCTCTTTTGGTCAAAAAGTATCTTGAATATTCACCAGAAGGATTGACCAAGTAGATCTCCAGACCTTAACTCTATACAGCATGTTTAAAATGCTCTAGCGAGGGCAATTACAATTCTCAATCCCCCCGAGAACTATCCAGGGTTTAAAAACAGGGTTGCAGAATGAACAGGACCAATTGCCACAAAAATTCATAAACTGCCTTATTACAAGCATAAAATCACACTAGAAGGCCTGTATATAAGAAGGAACCATACAACCTTGTACCCATTTTTTTTGCTCCCTTCTGCAACTGCTGTTTCATACCTTCAGGCACCAATACATGTTATGCATGATCATAAGTGTGAATTACAGTTGATGAATGGTTATTTTGTATTGTATCAATGTATGCACATATCTAACTTCAGAAAAATCAATCCAATAGTTCTGCAAATAATTGACCAAATCTGAAATTTCTCTTAATTTTGAGCATCAGTGTATTTATATAATATATATAATCTTTTTTAAAGTAATATAAAGTACTATAATGCTTCATAAACTAATATGTTATATACTTTTTCTATGATTAAATTTTTAAATGTGTGCCAAATATTTTGCTCATTTTGTTTTTCTTTATAACTGTCTTTTTCTGTTGTTGTTGCTGTTGTAACAAAATATATTCGGATACTTTAGACAGCCGAATATTAATATTTGTAAATGCTAAAATGGGCTATTTTGATCAGGCAATATTTTGGATTGGTGTTATTTTGGACAGGTGATATTTTAAAACATTCTTAAGGGTTGTTAAATTGCAACACAGCAGTGAAGGCAGTAATGCAAACCTTCCCCCCCCCCTTTAAAAAAATTCCCAAATCTTGCAATAACTTATATGTTCATCAATTGATGTAATGACCTTATATAAAAAATGTCATATAAATATAAAAGAAAGTCAAATTATATAGTACTCAATTTCTATATATGGTTAATTTTGTACCATATCCAAGAAATCAGGATACAAAAACAATGAAAAAAATTAATAAAAGGGTATTAAACAATGAAAATAACATTAAACAAAGAAAAGTTATTTAATGTCAATAATACCTACTTAAAAATATTTACAATTGTTTCTTTTTTGTACTACATTTATTATTGCAGATTTTCCTATCATTAAAAAATTCGAATCAAACATTTGTTTAAAATATGGTCCCTGTTATCTTGATGTGCAAATCAAAAAGTTTTCTTTTATCATTCCAATGAATTTCAATTGAAAAGGGAACTAATGGCTATTTTTGTGACAACTAAAAATTTGTGGATTACTATGTGGAACAATTAAAATTAATAACATAAAATCTGAGTGTTTCTTATATTTAAAGTACTCATTACTGCTATTTATTTGTCCAATTGAATGTCACTTTATAGAGACACATCCTTCTTCAAGAATTATGGCACATATTTCTTCTTATTTCTGACTGCAAATTCTGATCCAGTCTAATCGCAATGGCACTATTCTAAATAACACGGCAGAGCTGAAGAGAAATCGTGTTTGATTATCATAAAAATAGGTAAAAATAGGAAATTCAATGTTTTCCCGTTCAAAAATCCAACATTGCCAGGTTAAACCCAAAAAGTTAGGTCTGATAATGTATTTCCCGACAGCAAATTAATAATGGATATTTAAATGTAAAATACAGATTTATTTAACCTTTGCATTTCAAATTAATTTTTCCTATTCTTAATAGTTTGGACCAAATTAATATTGAACTCATATCAATTTATTGCAGACCTATTGAAACAATAATTCTTAGATTAAAAAGCCATGTTGAACTCTAATCAATATTGTACATGATGTCAAAGATGATGTTGAGTCAGATTTAACAATGAAGTGCAAAAGGTTAATGACCAACAGGTTTATTAAAAACCAATTACATGAAGATTAAAATTGGAAAAACAACAACATTAAACTGACAGCTAGCATGCCTAACAACACATTGCAATCACTGCTTAATGTCACCTCACTCTTTTCCCCTTATTAATCAGCCCAAAATTATTTGCATAGTAAATTTTAGCAATTTTAGATAAAATGCTAAGATTTGTATTGAATTATTTTAATACAAAATGAGTTTATTTACATTATTCTCTATACTATTCCTCAATACAGTCAGTTCAGATCACAAATATCAGTCTGTTTCATCAAAACATATCTAAGAATAGATAAAAGACAACATTAAACAATTTTTAGGCCAATATTGATTGTTCCAGCTTGAAAAGGAATCAAACCTCTAACATATCTATATGAGAACTGCAGGGAACCTGTCAAAAGTTTGAATGCATGTTACGTGTTCTCTACCTTATAAAAATAATTTTTACATAAGTGCTTGCTGAACTGTACAAAAAATAAAAATTATGAACAAATTATGTAATAGAAGCATGTAAAAACGTTCAGTTTAAAATAAAATAATTTTAGACTGGTAAAAGTCAGGGGTGCGAAAACTTTAAAAATAGTAGATGATTTTGCAATTTTAAAAAGATTGGAAAATAAACCAACAAAACTTTTTTCTATAATATCCAACAATACTGTAACTGGTTATGAATTATGTAAAAGATTCCTAATTTAAACTAAAATCAGACTTCTAGCTACAGTAAAATTTCCTCTATATATATTTGAAAAATGATTGTAACATTTTAAATACAGTTAAATTAATATTTTTATGAATACATCTACAAACTTCAGAAGAATATGACAAATTTGTTTGTATGAGTAAAATATTTATTTATGTCAGGCTGAAAATGAAATCCATTTGGTGAGATGGAAAGAAATGATAAAGAAAAATAAACCCTTTTTTTTAATAAAAATTTCATTTCAATACAAATGTATACATAAATTCCAAAAACTGTACATGAATATCACCTTGCATATGGATGCATACTGCCAGCAGATTTTATGTTGGTCTTGATAGCACTCGGAACTTTACCTCCAGATGCTATAATGAAAGAAATATTTTACAGTTGGGAAAAACACAAAATGCTTTGATAGTTTAAAAACATCATAATGATATCTCCATATATATGTAAATACATACAGTTGAACCCCATTAAGTAGTGAACCATCAATGGACCTAATAAATGCTCTCTAAATTCAATTTTGTTAAGTATTGAAATTTCTTAGTGTTTTATGGCAGTTTCATTAGAAATGATCATTGAGATAACACACAATTTAATAATAAAGTATTAATTACTTTAATAAACAATTGATCAAATTATTAGAAAAAAATATTCAGTGTTTGCAGTTGTTTCACTTCAGAAAGACAGTAGATTAGGAAAGCTGCCTTTCGAGAAAATTTTACATATATATATGTAAGTTTACCTTTTAAAAACTGGGAAAAAATCAACAGAAGGTTAATTTTAGTTTAATATAAGTGCTTAAATGTATATATTTAACATATATACACACACATAAGTCAAAGTTTAAAATATAAGCTTAAAATTTAAGGTCATTGTAAGTAGAATTGAAACATGGAATGGAACAGAACCAGAACAGAACAGACAGACATAGACAGAGAGAGAGAGATCTTGGGACATTTAGGTGAAATCCTTGAAAAATCAGGGATAATAAAATTTGATTATATAAAAAAAAAATCCTTTTAAGAAATTAACACAGCATATTATTATGCTGGATATAACTGCAAACAATATGTTTTATTAAAAAATAAAACTTACCAACTGAATATAGCAGTATGTGTTCTGAATAATAATTGTATATATTAGACAAAAAAGGTATTTACTAATAAGTGTATACTACATATCACATGAAACTGCTTTATCCATTCGATCTTTTAAAATACAATTCTCAGATTTGTTTTTGATCCAAGAGATGAAAGAGTATAATTTCGATATATATCTATATAGCTTACCTGGTCTGGTTGGTTGAGGTGGGGGTGGTTGTGGGTTGGTGGGTTGACCCTTGGGAGAACCTGTCTGGGGTTTCAGTCCCTTTCCAATACTGATAGCACAGATTAGGGCACTTGTGTCGGCCAGGGAAGATGTCTGAGTGGCACTTGCCCTTTGACCTGTCAATATAGAAACCACAATTCACAATTTGTAGCAGTTAATTTCTATTCGATAGAACACATATACATCTATATGACCACAATGTATCTAAATACAATTCTATTCAACAGAACACATGCACATCTATGTACACACAATGTATCTAAATTTCTATTTAACAGAGTGCATATAGCATTGCAACCAAAGGTCTATTGCACACAAACCCAAGAAAGAGCAGAAAGGAAAGGTAAAGGAGAAACAGATTGCTGGTGTACCTTTAGATTGCAAAACCTGTGTTTACCTAAAGTAGGTAAACCCCCTGAGGTATGCACACAATCAATCAATCGATCCATCCATATATATATATATATATATATACTCAGTGCTGTGAACTTAGCGAGAGTAAGTTCCATTCCACTCCCCTAGCTTTTTTTTTTTTCTAAAGTCTTTCGACAAAATAAAGTTTTAATCAACTATGTCATTTTAAACAAAATTAACTAAAAAAAAGAAAACAACATCTGTATAAAAATATGTATTTTATTTTCATCCCTTTTCTTTTGCATTATATTTCTTTCATTGAAAAGAACCCAAATTTAGTATTTCAATTTTGTCACAAAATGTGACAAAATCATATACATGCATTCCTGATCACATGGCATTACATAATTTTCCTAATGCCAGTCAGCCTAAAAATTATGTATCATTAATAGAAGTCCTACCTTTTAAAATAAGATGAAAGCATATGGGTTACCTAATATAAGACAGCAGATCACCACTACACACTATATTCCAAACAGCTTTACTGACCATTTCTTAACTTTAGAAACATTATAATTCATTTAATTTCAAAATTTCACTTCCATCTGAAGGGAAGTTGTTTCATCCAATTTCTCCTAACCAGGATATCTGATATCAACACAGATCTTGTGAAGATATCTGTATGATATCCCAGATATTTAAAATTCACCTAGATACAGATAGATGTTTTCTGTCTGGTATAAATATATGTTTGAGGTCTATATATAAATATACACACACACATATATATTTAAATAGACATATACATACATATTCCTACACACTTACATATGCATACATATAAATTTGTGGCAGTGAAAAACGATTGCTAGTACAACTGCTCTTTATCTTTACCTGAATCATTTTCCCAGGCATCTCTGTTTGCTTTCACAGTATCTAATACATTAGTGACGATTTTATTGATAGCAGTAATTTGTTTCTGAAAAAAAAAATAATAATATAATATATATATCACATTATGATACAAGTAATAGAGTGTTATTGACACTCAATCAATGGTAAAAGAGTTTTTGAAACTTTAAACACAGTTAATACTTTTCTGCTTTCTAGGAAATAGAACAGTATGAATAATGCTGTAAGAGAATAGTTCTTAACAAGCATCAATATCATACACTCAGGGTTGAGGCTAGTAAGTTGCTAAATTTTTAGGGCAGTTAATAAAATATCCATTAGGCATACACATTGATATGGGTGGCCAAATACTACCTTGCACGAAGGCAGTTAATAGCCCAGAATCAGCCCTGCCAATATACATACATTGAATATAAATATACACATAGAATCTCATTTTTTTCTTGGCAAAAAAGTACCAAGACCGTTTTTCTAAGTGATTAAAACATCATTTTATCTTTACTTTTAATTTTAGATATATTTTCTTGAGAATTTCCCATAATACTACTTTATAATATAAGGTAATATACAAAATTAATTAGTTGTAGCATTAATTACAGTTAATTCCATGACTAACTTTGACATGTGGGTTTACAGATGTGAAATTAAACCTCAGGCATTTTTGTTTTTTTGGTCAGATTTCTGTCCTAGTGTTGGTGACCTTTCTTGGGACCTATTATTATTCTGGTAAATCTACAGTACAATATTTCTTGACTGCCTAAATTTGATTCCATTTCCATGCAAATGAATAGATTTTTGGTTATCAATGGTAAAAATGTGCCAAGAGATGGTATATCATATTTGTTCAAATATTGTATTTCAGGCAATTATTGCTTATTTTACTAATAATATTTTTAACCTAATTATTCTAATTAAGAATTTGTTGGTTAGAGTGTTTGAGAATATTAATTATTCTCAAAATATATAAATCTCACACAATAACTACATACATAAATTTTTCATTTTCTTTCATAAATCCAACAAATATCTATTACTTCATACGTTTGTTGCCAATTTTGTTTTGCCATTAATTTTCGGGATAAAAATTAGATAACTCATTTGTCATGAGATTTTTTAGTTAAAATTATCTTGTATTTATTTACTAGGTTTAAGTGAAATATATATTATTGATAGTTTTTAAAATTGCTAATAAGAAAACTATTATTTTTTTCCTTTTTTTTTGAGGGGGGGGGGCAGGGGGAGAGAGGTTGATTTTTTAGTAGCTCAAAGAGATCTGTTTAAGTTAAACTGTATAAGCTTTGTTACTATCATCTATTTCGGAATTTTTTTTTATGCTTCTGAAAGTCACCTGGTGGACAAAGCAAGCTAGTATTTAATAATATGGGCAATAAATAGTTATAACAGTTTTCTTAATGAAAGAAGTCTAACTGTAGTTACAGTTAGTCTTTTTAATATTATTGGACACAAGTCTATTTAACAATACTAGGATCAAATAGCTATCAGACATTAAACTTTGACATTAGATCTATAACTATAAAGTCTATAACTTGACTGTAAAATGACCCCTTAATAAATTTACATAAAACCCCAAATTTTCTGGGACGGGGGAGAGAATTTGTTTATCAATAAAATATTCAATTAAAAACAAGGTAGGTTGGTCTTTTTGCCAAAAAAAAAACAAACTTTTTTAAAATTTATAGACTAAATTATATGTATTATGCATAGAACACATATATACATTGTACATATGAATGTATGTATATACATATGTATATACATATGTATATATATATATACACACACACACACAAGGGTGAGATGAAAGGTTTCCCATCTCACCTAGTGATGACATTTTGAAAATTATTTTAACAAAGACATTTAAAACAGCTGTTTCTTTTAATACTGCCAGCATATTTCAAAACATTTGTGTTTGGATGCTCTCTTATACTGTGCTGTTTTAAAATTTTCTTATTTTGTGCTTAAGCAAGTATGGAGAAAACTGAAAAGCAAGCTGTGATAAAATTTTTTAAAGGCTTATCATCTGCTATTAAAACTCAGCTAGATACTACACTGGAGAAATCTACTCCATTGTTTATAACTGTTAAAACATAGGTTGCAAATTTTAAACGTGATTGTATAACCACTCTGAATGTGGAGCTACTACAAGAAATCATTAGAAAAGGTCATAAAAATATTATGAATAATTGCCGATTGAAATTAACAGAAGTTGCTGAGACCCTTGGTATATCCAAAGAACAAACACATATTTTGGTTTGGTTTGGAGCACTACAGTCTACTTTATGCAACTCGAGGGCTAACGAGACCAGGACCTACAGCTTAAAACCGATTCTGAAAGGCTACGAACATCCATACCACAGTGGGATTCAAACCCATGAACAGCAGTTTCAAAGGCCAGCACCCTAACCATTCTGCCATTGTTCGGCCAGACACATATTTTAACTGATATTTTGGGTATGAGAAAGTTGTTAGCAACATGGGTGTCATGTTTACAAATTTTGAATCAAAAACTGCAGTGCATGGCAATAACAGATCAATGTTTGGTGCTATATAAATTCAAACCCAACTGATATTCTGTGGCATTTTGTAACTGTGGATGAGACATGGATTCATCACTATATTCTAGAGACCAAACATTAATGAAAACAGTGGACAGCTAAAGACAAACCGGTACCAATACTGGAAAGCTTATGGCAACATTTTTTTTTTTTTAATTTTATTATCAGATTGTTTAGAAAAAGGTGGGACCATCAATTTTGAATATTATGAAAATCTTTTGGATAAGTTGTATTCTAAAATCAAAAAAATAAAAGGACTAGGTCTGGCAAAGAAGAAAGTCCTGTTCCATCAGAACCTTGTGATGACAAAACTGCATGAACAGAAATTCAAAATTCTTACTTATATGCATCCTATTCTCCTGATATCGTCCTCTTGAACTATAGCCTCTTCCCTAACCTATAAACAATTCTGGCTGAAAGGAAATTCTCATCTGATATTGAAGACATCTTAGCAACAAATGCCTACTTTGAGTCCTTAGATAAAAGTTCTTACAGCGAGGGGATCCCAGCTTTGCAGCATCTCTGTACAAGTGTACACATTTTTAAGGGGACTACATTAATGAATAATTTGCATTAAAGTCTTTTTTTTAAATTTCCTTTGTTAGGCTGGAAACATTCCAACTCACCCTCATATACATGCATGCAAAACTTTACAGCTAAGATGCAATTCTTAAAGAAACTATTAAATATCTTCTAAAATTTGAATAAGGATTTGTTAAAATTTTGATTCAAATACACAATTACCTGTGCCATATCCATTGGAATTGTAGCACTTTTCAGAGTGTGTTGTTGTTCTCTTGCCTCCACTTCAGGATCAGGCTTTGTTCGCAAGTAATCGGGAACAATTTCATGATTGAATGCTTGCACTCTATTTTCAGTCAATTTCTGAAAAACAAATTCATCAGAACACAGTTAGAATCTTATATTTTTATGTCCAAAATAACAAAATCTAAGTTAATTCAGCACTGAAAAGGAGCTTTGTATTTTGACTGTCACTCTGTTTATTACTTTCAAGCTTTTAAAGTAATCTTGAATGTTTTCCCAACTATAATTTCTATCTAGATTCTTTATAGTAGAGTAATAAAAAAAAGGTTATTCTATATATTGCAATGTACTTTTATCGATTTTTTAAAATATATTTATTATGATTAAAATTTCTTTTATTTTTTTAATGGCTTATACATCACATATTTCAGAAATAAAATTGAAAAGAAAAATATATCCAAAAGTGTTATTTGTTAAAAATGCAATGGCTTTATATATTACAAGATATTGGTTCACAGTAATCTAAGCAGGTTTAGCATAATCTCTAAATAAAATTATTATGCTTCCACCAGGGTTGGCAAAAACCCGGGTTTTTTCAGACAAACCCCAACCCAGTGGGTGTTTGAGGTTTTTTCAGGGTTTTACTATACTTTAATGGGTTTTAGATGCTTTTTTGGGGATTTGAAAACTATTCAGGTTTTTGTTATATAAGAGGACAGGATATATAATTAATTGTATGATTAAAATAAATTTAAAATGTTAACCACTTTATAAAATTGAAAAATTTAAAAATCAATTTTAAATTATGCAGAAGAAATTTTTGTCTAAATTAAAGGAAATTTTTGTCTAAATTAAAGGAAATTTTAAAATCTTAAAATAAATTTTTTTCATATTATAAAATTTTTCTAACATCAAAAAACTAGTTTTGAATGGCGATTATTTTATACTAAAAGTTGGCTTTGAAATAGTTGCATTTGAAGTTTTTTCTTTTCAATAAAATGTATTAAATTATTGCTCTATATTTGTTAGCAGTATTGTGTTATTAAAGCATTCAGAAGATATTTTTTTAGTTAATTTGTAAGTTATATATGATAAGTAGCAGAATTAATTATATATGTTATCCCCATGTTTTATTTATTTGCAGTTTATACATATTTTTTCCCAATTTTTCTTGTCCATTTTTCAATTAATTTTATCACATGTAATACTTCATTATTCTTATTTTTTTCCTCATACATTCTTATTAACTTTGTTTAATTTAGATTTTATTATGTTTGTTATACAGATAACTATTTTTCCCTGAAAAGTTTTTGTTTTTTCTAGCAGTTTATACCCCCTCAAATTAAACAAAATCTAGGATCATTGTCAAAGATGAAATATGTAATATATATTATAGATTTAATTCAATATATTTATTATTAGTTAAATTTGTGGAATTTTAAATAAAGATTTTGTGAACCCAATTTTGAAAACCCACTTGGGTTTTTTCGGGTTGAGCAAATGAAGCCAAACCTGGCTTCCACTGAAATAAACTTAGAACACTTGCCACAAGATCTTCATCTCTGTCTGGTGAAAGAACAAGAGGCAGCAACACTTTGTTTCGGAGAAGTGGGGTCTTTTCATTTCTCAAAATTTTTAGAACAGTATTGACTTGACCAGAAAGAAGGGCAAAGTTGTCTAACACATTTGGCCTAGATAAAAAGAAAAAAAAAATTCTTATAATATTCAATACTAACTTTTAAAATAGTCTATAATTATATAAGTATAGAAATTACCAATTTAGAGATTCATTTTCTAGCTTTGCAATGAAAGATCCAATAGCATTTCTTAAATCTGTAGCTCGATTGATCAATGCATCTATTACAACTTCTAAAGCTTTTTCTTCTTTCTAAAATGAACAACACAGGAAATGTCAATGTAGTTTAAGTTGCAGAAACTATACTATTAATATATTTTATACTACATATTTTACATAGTTCAATACCTATTCTTAACCTTTTTGCGACAGGAAGAGCAAATATGCGCCTTTCTCCAAGGCCGGCAGTCACTTTCGCGAGTGAATATCGTGGGCCGGAGGGTTTTATGCTATTGCCTAAATTCATTAAATTAACGAAGTAGCCACGTGTTATTCAATAAAACTGTGTAAAGTATTTAAACGGAATGCGATTTATATTATATGTTAATAAATACTTTATTTAGTTAAGCTATTTCTTATTTAAATATATATTTTACACCTTTTTTTCATTCTTTCCTTACTATTTAATGACTTTTAACGTTACAAAACTGAATACTATGTTATTTAATTTTTTTTTTTTTTTTTGAAAAACTTTAAAAACAGGGATCTACACACAATCCTAAGTTACAATCCTTGCACTCTTAGTAACTCATTTGCCGTTTTGGAGGATTTTTCCGGGAATTTGAAAAAACAAAGCATCATCATCATCATCATTGTCAGAAATGTCCTCCTCATCATTAGAATCACTAGATCCATTATGAACAGAGAGAACATTCCGAATATGTTATAGTGTAACTATTACTACTATCCTAATCTGTTTCAGAATCAAAATCTGTAATATTTTGAGTCATTTCAGTCATTTAAAGTTTATTAAACATTTTCGACACTTCGAAAATCTAACAATAAAAAGAGAAAAAAAGATCAAGTCTGTCAGATCTAATTATAAACCAAAACCTGGACTGCAAACCGAAATACACAACGCTTTAGCAAAAATAAAACTCCCTTGCTTACATAAACAAACACCATGTGCAAATTTAAAGAGCCGTCATAAAACATGTCATTCGGAAACATTCCTTTCCCCTGATGTTTATATAATCAAAAACCATGTGTATGTGTATCATACTACTCTCATATTGAGTGCAAGGTGAAATCTACATGTATCTAAAACCATATGGACATACAATGCCATCTTGTATCAAAAGTTAGAGTTTTTAAAAAGTTCCAGAACAATGGCACAAATATGTAAAGATCGGGAGTGAACGAGAAAACGCTCTGGCACACCAATGTGTCGGCCGGGAAGTGAATGCGTTTCATGCTGGCACATATGTGTGACAGTAGGTGCAAAAGGGTTAATGAACAAGTATCTTGAGAGTCCACCAATATAAAAACAAAATTTTGTTCAAGATTTACTAAAACTAAAATACACAGATATCAGATACTTATCTTAAATCAACAGCAAGTTTATAATATATCAAACACTAAGACATTATTTAACAATTTAATCTAGCAAGCTTAAAAAACAACTTTTCATAATAGCAAAGGCAAGTAGTGGTAGATGAATTCGCAAAGTAATAATCACTTATAATAAACAAACTCTGACATTTTACCTACAACAAAACTTTTAAGGGGTGTATGTAAAAACAAGTTGTTTCAGTTTACTTTAACTAACATATATTGTACAGTTGTTTAGTTTGCTCATCTGTAATAACTGTCATACTGTAACTCATCAGTAATATACATAATTACTAACATAGAACTGTGAAAATTATGTATGCTTTATTTCAGCATAACATAAGGAAGCTACAGGTTTAAGGTTAAATAAATGTATAATGGAAGTTTAACCATAGAAGATTGTATGTGTCAGGTTAAAACTGCGAATTCATCTCCATGGATTATTAAACACTCGTGCAAATGGATTTAAAAGATGACATTTCTCACAGAACTATTAATGTTTTAACATTACAATCCACATGTGATGTAATGGACGTATTTATCAATGTATAAATTTATAGTACCTCCATACTGAAAGATATCTGTCAAGTCTAATACAATAACTCGTTACGAGGTAGAATTAAAATTTTCCATAAAACAATATCTATTTTTACGGAAAAAATGGTTATATATACAAAATACTTCGTATAATCAATATAGCACTGAGGATGGAGTATTTAGCTGCTTAAAATCGTTCAGCTACAGAATTTTCGGATTAAACTGTTGGCCTGAGAAAATATTCAAGACACGGAAATCATTAACTTACGCAAAACAAAACAAGCGTCTGCGTAATGCAACGACACAGAATGTGCAGAAGCTCTTGGACAATTATACCAGCGAATAGCTTGTACACTTTCCCAAGTTGGTATGATACTTCACAGGCGACTAGAATCTGCGCCCAGACAAAACGCACTCGAGCTCTGATTGGCTCCTAGAAACACCAAGTTCTTTTAAAAAACACGCTTGTCTAGCTCCAGAACCGAAACTTTAACATGGCGCAGGGCCGTAGCCAGAAATTATTTTCGGAGGGGGACCAAGGGAGAAAGATATCTATATTTCTGAATAATACTTCAATTGATGAAAGGGAAAGTACTATATTTCCCGAATACAGTTCCGGAAATACAGTGCTGTATTTCCGGCCAGCGGCCCAGCAAGACTTATGGTCTCAGCGGTTTTTTCTAAGAGAATGACAGTCCATGTTCATGAACAGCTAGGCAGATAGCATATACACACAAAAACGTGGGACATTGTCTGTCTACAAAATGGTCTTTCAAAATTTCGGGGAGGGACCAGTCCCCCAAATCCCTCCCCCTGCCTACGGCCTTGACATGGCGAATGCAAGGATGGCTGAATTTAAGTACACTGAATGTGAGCTGATAAAATATATAAATGTATATATTGTTATAAAGTATTTAAATCGCAGGGCAGGAGTTTATACATAGCATCTGTTGCTTAGCAGGGTAAATGGAACATCTACCGAAGACTCAAATTTCAGAAACCAAAATAATTTGCATTCATGAAAAACTTAGATTTTAAAAAGTATATAAATAACAAAATTTGTCAAATTTAAATTATATTCTAACTATGCATAAATTGTACAACCATTCAATAACTTTTCATAGCTTATTCTACACAACATTAGTGTTAAAGGTGCAAAATTTGCCTGAATAGACTAGATTTTGGTAGATTGGAAGAGGGGAGTAGCTGAAGCCCTGTGGACTACTACTGCAATGTAGATGTGTAATGCTTTAATACAATTTCTCATAGAAAAATGATCTAACATGTAGGACTAAAAATGATTTGTCTTGGGCTTCGTATTGTGCTAGTCAGATCCCTGATGTTTATGGAATTTTTAATATTAATTATCTGAGATCTATAAAGTTTTGAAAAAATTGCAGTTAAATAAAACATGTTGCAATGTACCATTACAAACTTATTTTTAAAAAAATTAATATAGAGCACACTTTAACTCATGCGTATATGTTTTAGAATTTGAATCCTGGCTTGCTGAAAAAGAACAAAAATGCAGGAGCAGTTTTGTGATGTCTCGGGGAGAACAAAAATATAGTTCTCATAGAACTAAATCATATATTTGTAGTAGAAGTGGGCACTATGTTTCTCAATCAGAAGGAAAAAGACAGCTTAAGGTTCAAGGCTAAAAAAGAATTGGTTTTCAATATACCTCCCACATTTTTGTAAAACAATCTGAAAACAGTATTGATGTGCAGTATTTTCCAAGTCATTATAAACATGACAGCTTATTAAGTCATATTCCTTTATCTCAAGAAATAAAGAATAATGTTGCAGGTAAGAAAATTATTTTTATCTATACATATAAAAAATTAAAGACGGTAATTACTAGTATAATAGAATCTGAAGATAAAAAAAGTAAGAAGAAAATAAAAAAGATGAGCAAAACTATGGTTGTTTTTGATTTTGTATTATCCTCATTCTTTGTACAATTTTTATTATATTCATAAATTATATTTATTACTTTTCATGCTTATTTTAGCATTTTTTATTTTTGACAATGACTTTTCTTTATATAGAAAAGTGTAATTATGTATATCAGTGTACTTAGTCTTTGAATCCAAAATCATTCATAGATTGCAATAATCAAGTTTTTAAGCCCACTTAGCTGTTGGAATCATTACAGTAGTTTTTGATAAAAAAAATTTGTGGCTGTAAGAAATATAAACAAACTCTATAGAGTTTTTCTCTTAAAAGTATGTATTTTATTATGCGTGCAATAAAATTTTACTATAGAAGAAATATTTTACTTTTCTAGGTAAATTACTTCAAGGTGTCAGTGATTCAAGAATCATTAGAGATATCGGAGGCTGTTTAATTTCTGAAGGCAATTTGGAAAGAAACCATATATTTACCCGAAAAGATTTGAATAACATTAAAAAAGATATTGTTCTAACAGACAATCCTATTTAAACCCAAGCTCATTCGATGAAATAAGCATAGAATTATGGGTGGGAAAGAGAGAAAAATATTATTCTTGATTTCAAAAAACAAATTACTAAGCATGAAACTATTGAAAAAAAAAAAAAGATTTTTTCTTGCCTTTATGATTCCTATTCAGTTAGATATGTTTATTCAATATGGGGAGGATAGAATATGTGTTGATTCAACTCATGGCATATCAATCTATGGAATTGGACTTGTTACCGAATTGGTAATCGATGAATTTGAAGAAGGTTTCCCTGTTGCATTTTGTGTTACATTGACTGTAAATTTTAAATCAATGCAATATTTTTTTAATTAAAAAAATACTCTCTCAGAAGAGATAAAAACCATAGATTTTATGAGTGATGATGCTCCTTTTTTTATCAGGCATGGGAGAGTATTTTTGGTCCTGCCAAAGTTCATCTATTTTGTGCCTGGCATATGTAGATAGAATATGACAAGGACATTTAATTTCTATTCCATTAGAAAAGAGAAGATATGTATAAAGTCAATAACGTATGAGTTAGATGAAGAAACTTTTCACAAAACTCTTTCTCAATTCTTAACAAAATTAGAAAGTGACTGTTATACGAAAGATTTTCATTGATACTTTACAAAATATTATGCAATTAGAAAAGAGATGTGAGCATACTGTTACGGAAAGGGAGCAAAATTAAACACAAACATGCATTTAGAGCATTTTCACAGAGAAATTAAACTTATTTATTTAGAAGGAGGTGCTGCGAAAGTTTGCAAAATTACATCACAGATAAACAGTTTGAAAGACTCATTAAATACCATAAAGGTAAAATCACACACACACACACACACACACACACAAAAAAAAAAAAAAAAAAAAAAAAAAACAAAATAGAGATTCCTATCACCGACACAAAGAAGGCCAAAACATTATTTCGAATTGCCAACAGATATCACAAGATAAATGGGTGGTAAAATCTACTACATTTCCAGGCAAAACACATACATGCAATATTATCTGTCGGGAATCTGTATGCTGTATGTCAGCATATGAGTGCACATGTCTAACTTTTCAATTTTGAACAATATATGTAAACATATTCATGCTGTTAACGAATCATCTGAAATGCACACAGCATACTCTGGTCCTCTTCATATCACACCATCCCTACAAACCACATTACCTAATACAAACACACTTACTGATAACGTAACAAGTAATTCAGAAATAAACAAAGAACACATTTTAAACAAAATTAATCCTTTGTAGCTCATTCGATGAAATAAGCATAGAAATGTGGGTAGAAAGTATGAAAGAGAGAAAAAATATTATTCTTGATTTCAAAAATCAAGATACTGATCATGAAATTATTGAAAAAAGGGATTTTTTTCTAGCTTTTATGATGCCTCTTCAGTTAGATATGTTTATTCAATTTGGGGGGGATAGAATATGTGTTGATTCAACCCATGGCATATCAAGCTATGGGTTTGAGCTTGTTACCGTAATGGTAATCGATGAATATGAAGAAGGTTTCCCTGTTGCATTTTGTGTTACATCGACTGTAAATTTTAAATCGATGCAATATTTTTTTAAAAAATTAAAAAATACTCTCCCAGAAGAGATAAAAACCAGAGTTTTTATGAGTGATGATGCTCCTTTTTTTTATCAGGCATGGGAGAGTATTTTTGGTCCTGTCAAAGTTCATTTACTTTGTGCCTGGCATGTGGATAGAGCATGGCAAGGGCATTTAATTTCTATTCCATTAGAAAAGAGAAGATGTGTGTATAAAGTTTTAAAGTCAATAACGTATGAGCTAGATGAAGAAACTTTTCACAAAACTCTTTCTCAATTTTTAACAGAATTAGAAAAAGATTGTGATACGAAAAATTTTCATTTATATTTTACAAAATATTATGCAAGCAGAAAAGAGATGTGGGCATACTGTTACAGAAAGGGTGCAAAATTAAACACTAACATGCATCTAGAACATTTTCACAGAGAGATTAAACATATTTATTTAGAAGGGAAAAAATGTAAAAGAGTAGATAAATGCTGTGAAAGTTTGCAAAATTACATCACAGATAAACAGTTTGAAAGACTCATTAAACACCATAAAGGTAAGATCACAAAAAAACATACAGATTCATATCACAGACACAAAGAGGGCCAAAATATTATTTCGAATTGCCAACAGATATCACAAGATAAATGGGTAGTAAAATCAACCACATTTCCAAGCAAAACATATACAGTCCAAAAAACACATGCATGTACAAACACATGTAATATTATCTGTCGTGAATGTGTATGCTGTATGTCAGCATATGAATGCACATGTCACGACTTTTCAATTTTGAACAATTTATGTAAACATATTCATGCTGTTAACCAATCATCTGAAATGCACACAGCATACTCTGGTCCTCTTCATATCACACCATCCTCAAAAACCACACTACCTAATACAAATACACTTACTGATAATGTAACAAGTAATTCAGAAATAAGCAAAGAACACATTTTAAACAAAATTAATGCTTTATATTCTAAAATACAATCAAAATCATCAATACATCCAGATATGGCCAAACAAATTATGAACTCTCTCAATTCTGTAGATCATTTATTAAACATTAATATACCAGTAAACATAATTACCAACAATCCTCGAGAACCTGCTAACAAGAAAATAATCCCACAGAAAAGATTTTTTTCAACAAAGAAACAAAAAGCTCAGAAAAAACAGAAATTAAATAAACCATCCAAGGAAGAACAATTAAATACTGAAAACATATTATTAAATAAACCCTACATTAGCATAAATTCTAACAATGATCACAATTATATTTAAATGTATAGATGAATTAAAAGTTAGAATTTCTTTAAGTTAACATGTGAAAGTAAGATGTAACATGAAATGCAATAGCAAATCTATTGATTATGAAGATTTTTTAATGAATACCTCAAATGTTTGAATTTTTAATAAATTTTTACCCATTAGGTTATTTTGTTAAACATAACAAACATCATGTGTGTAACTGAGTACCTCACATGCTTGTTTATTTGATGAATGTACATACATTTTTTTGTTAAATGTAACAGAGTACTTTATATGTTTACTTTTTTGATAAATATATGCAATATCTGTTTTTGTCAAATATAACTGATGAATAATAAACTTGATTAATTTTTTACACATTTCATATTGTCTGTTTCATTTGTCTATAATACATTTTTATATTTTCCCATTACTTATTGTATCTAAATTTTTTATACAAAATGAAGTTAAGAACAAGTCACAATTAATTAATTTACTCAAGATCTGGTAAAAGTAGCTGGGTCTTTTGGGACACTAATGTTGTTAGAAACTTCCAAACAACCCTCGCCTTTATACCATAATTTACTTTCAGTTGGAACCAATTGCCTATTACATTAGAATATATTTTTAAAGGATTATCAAAATAATAACCAAATGTTTTATAATAATCATATAAAGTTTAAAAAATAGTAAATTTTACACATCTGTTTTATAAATTATACAATACATCAAAATAAATAATTTCAAAACAATACAAATCTTGGTCTTGCTATTAAAAATCAATTTAGCCAATCATATTTTGATATTTAATAGTTATAAATACAGGCTAGTTGAAATATAAATATCTAAGTTATAGGCATAAAGAGAAATTTTCAATGGAGGGTTGTGCTTACTACTGTAGAAATCTGAAATTGTCAATAAATAACTAAATATTTATAACAAAATAAACTGTTTTTCATTTTTTTTAACGAGTCTAACACTTAAATTTAGTTAATTACCAAGTTTTTCTAGAAATAATTAAAATCCAGCGTAAAATTTTCTGCAAAATTTATGTATTGAGGAATATTGTATACGTGATCTATAATTATACATGGGAATACCTTCCCCCTCCTAAAAACTGGATAATAGTTATTTGTGAACAACTGAATATATCTACCCTGTATATATAGATCTCTCTGTAAACAAGTACCAAATATTTTTTGACATTATATAGAAACTTAAAAGTGTATACTGAAGCAATTTTTTTACATTTTATAGCATTAATAAGGTTTTAGAAGATACCTTTTATTAAAATGTTGCATTTTTATGATAGCTTTTAAATTCTGGAAAATTTTCTAATAAATGATAGGGTTAAACTAGAATAACATAAAAAATTAATAATTTAATATAAATTATAATGCACTAATTTATGGGTAGTTATTTTACAAATTAATAAATAAATACCATTTACATTATATAAATAATGAACAATGTTGGCCAGCAAATAATAGTTTAAAATAAATTTAACTCTTATTAAAAATTAAAAAACATTTATTTTCTTTCAACATTCGTATCATGTTAAACTGCGGGATGGTAAATATTTCATTTTAAAGTGAAATGTCCGTACAAAATTTCAGGAACTATTAAAATTATATAACATTTTTTTAAAAAAAATTGTATAATTTTTATTGAAACAATATTCTGTGTTATATTGATTCCACTGCAGTATGACACAGAAATATTTCTCAATATTCAAAGCACTTAAATTTAAAAGAACAGCTGTTGTCTTTTTAAACTTGCAACGGATGTTTTCACAACACATTCATCGCAATCAATCAGAAAAGATGAACTCCCCCTGACCAATCAGAGCTCTAGTGCGTTTTGTCCGGGCGCAGATTCTAGCCGCCTGTATTATACCAGCGAATAGCTTGTACACTTTCCCAAGTTGGTATGATACTTCACAGGCGACTAGAATCTGCGCCCAGACAAAACGCACTCGAGCTCTGATTGGCTCCTAGAAACACCAAGTTCTTTTAAAAAATACGCTTGTCTAGCGCCAGAACCGAAACTTTAACATGGCGCAGGGCCGTAGCCAAAAATTATTTTCGGAGGGGGACCAAGGGAGAAAGATATCTATATTTCTGAATAATACTTCAATTGAGGAAAGTACTATATTTCCCGAATACAGTTCCGGAAATACAGTGCTGTATTTCCGGCTAGCGGCCCAGCAAGACTTATGGTCTCAGCGGTTTTTTCTAAGAGAATGACAGTCCATGTTCATGAACAGCTAGGCAGATAGCATATACACACAAAAACGTGGGACATTGTCTGTCTACAAAATGGTCTTTCAAAATTTCGGGGAGGGACCAGTCCCCCAAATCCCTCCCCCTGCCTACGGCCTTGACATGGCGAATGCAAGGATGGCTGAATTTAAGTACACTGAATGTGAGCTGATAAAATATATAAATGTATATATTGTTATAAAGTATTTAAATCGCAGGGCAGAAGTTTATACATAGCATCTGTTGCTTAGCAGGGTAAATGGAACATCTACCGAAGACTCAAATTTCAGAAACCAAAATAATTTGCATTCATCAAAAACTTAGATTTTAAAAAGTATATAAATAACAAAATTTGTCAAATTTAAATTATACTCTAACTATGCATAAATTGTACAACCATTCAATAACTTTTCATAGCTTATTCTACACAACATTAGTGTTAAAGGTGCAAAATTTGCCTGAATAGACTAGATTTTGGTAGATTGGAAGAGGGGAGTAGCTTAAGCCCTGTGGACTACTACTGCAATGTAGATGTGTAATGCTTTAATACAATTTCTCATAGAAAAATGATCTAACATGTAGGACTAAAAATGATTTGTCTTGGGCTTCGTATTGTGCTAGTCAGATCCTAAGGTTTATGATCCCTGATGTTTATGGAATTTTTAATATTAATTATCTGAGATCTATAAAGTTTTGAAAAAAATTGCAGTTAAATAAAACATGTTGCAATGTACCATTACAAACTTATTTTAAAAAAACTAATATAGAGCACACTTTAACTCATGCGTATATGTTTTAGAATTTGAATCCTGGCTTGCTGAAAAAGAACAACAATGCAGGAGCAGTTTTGTGATGTCTCGGGGAGAACAAAAATATAGTTCTCATAGAACTAAATCATATATTTGTAGTAGAAGTGGGCACTATATTTCTCAATCAGAAGGAAAAAGACAGATTAAGGCTCAAGGCTAAAAAAGAATTGGTTTTCAATATACCTCCCACATTTTTGTAAAACAATCTGAAAACAGTATTGATGTGCAGTATTTTCCAAGTCATTATAAACATGACAGCTTATTAAGTCATATTCCTTTATCTCAAGAAATAAAGAATAATGTTGCAGGTAAGAAAATTATTTTTATCTATACATATAAAAAATTAAAGACGGTAATTACTAGTATAATAGAATCTGAAGATAAAAAAAGTAAGAAGAAAATAAAAAAGATGAGCAAAACTATGGTTGTTTTTGATTTTGTATTATCCTCATTCTTTGTACAATTTTTATTATATTCATAAATTATATTTATTACTTTTCATGCTTATTTTAGCATTTTTTATTTTTGACAATGACTTTTCTTTATATAGAAAAGTGTAATTATGTATATCAGTGTACTTAGTCTTTGAATCCAAAATCATTCATAGATTGCAATAATCAAGTTTTTAAGCCCACTTAGCTGTTGGAATCATTACAGTAGTTTTTGATAAAAAAAATTTGTGGCTGTAAGAAATATAAACAAACTCTATAGAGTTTTTCTCTTAAAAGTATGTATTTTATTATGCGTGCAATAAAATTTTACTATAGAAGAAATATTTTACTTTTCTAGGTAAATTACTTCAAGGTGTCAGTGATTCAAGAATCATTAGAGATATCGGAGGCTGTTTAATTTCTGAAGGCAATTTGGAAAGAAACCATATATTTACCCGAAAAGATTTGAATAACATTAAAAAAGATATTGTTCTAACAGACAATCCTATTTAAACCCAAGCTCATTCGATGAAATAAGCATAGAATTATGGGTGGGAAAGAGAGAAAAATATTATTCTTGATTTCAAAAAACAAATTACTAAGCATGAAACTATTGAAAAAAAAAAAAAGATTTTTTCTTGCCTTTATGATTCCTATTCAGTTAGATATGTTTATTCAATATGGGGAGGATAGAATATGTGTTGATTCAACTCATGGCATATCAATCTATGGAATTGGACTTGTTACCGAATTGGTAATCGATGAATTTGAAGAAGGTTTCCCTGTTGCATTTTGTGTTACATTGACTGTAAATTTTAAATCAATGCAATATTTTTTTAATTAAAAAAATACTCTCTCAGAAGAGATAAAAACCATAGATTTTATGAGTGATGATGCTCCTTTTTTTATCAGGCATGGGAGAGTATTTTTGGTCCTGCCAAAGTTCATCTATTTTGTGCCTGGCATATGTAGATAGAATATGACAAGGACATTTAATTTCTATTCCATTAGAAAAGAGAAGATATGTATAAAGTCAATAACGTATGAGTTAGATGAAGAAACTTTTCACAAAACTCTTTCTCAATTCTTAACAAAATTAGAAAGTGACTGTTATACGAAAGATTTTCATTGATACTTTACAAAATATTATGCAATTAGAAAAGAGATGTGAGCATACTGTTACGGAAAGGGAGCAAAATTAAACACAAACATGCATTTAGAGCATTTTCACAGAGAAATTAAACTTATTTATTTAGAAGGAGGTGCTGCGAAAGTTTGCAAAATTACATCACAGATAAACAGTTTGAAAGACTCATTAAATACCATAAAGGTAAAATCACACACACACACAAAAAAAAAAAAAAAAAAAAAAAAAACATAGAGATTCCTATCACCGACACAAAGAAGGCCAAAACATTATTTCGAATTGCCAACAGATATCACAAGATAAATGGGTGGTAAAATCTACTACATTTCCAGGCAAAACACATACATGCAATATTATCTGTCGGGAATCTGTATGCTGTATGTCAGCATATGAGTGCACATGTCTAACTTTTCAATTTTGAACAATATATGTAAACATATTCATGCTGTTAACGAATCATCTGAAATGCACACAGCATACTCTGGTCCTCTTCATATCACACCATCCCTACAAACCACATTACCTAATACAAACACACTTACTGATAACGTAACAAGTAATTCAGAAATAAACAAAGAACACATTTTAAACAAAATTAATCCTTTGTATTCTAAAATACAATCAAAATCATCAATACATCCAGATATGGCCAAACAAATTATGAACTCTCTTAATTCTGTAGATCATTTATTAAACATTAACATGAAAGTAAACATAATTGCCAACAATCCTCGAGAACCTGCTAACAAGAAAATAATCCCACAGAAAAGATTTTTTTCGACAAAGAAACAAAAAGCTCAAAAACAAAAATTAAATAAACCATCTGTAGAATAATTATAGTTGTTGTAGAATTATTGATGTTGTTGAGTATTCCATTTTCCCCTTAGCCCGTAATAACCTTTCACCGGTTATTTGGTGAAACTATATGGCGGCAGACACAACTCACTGTCTTCATATGGAATGCTCCAGAACTTTATAACAGAGGAAAATGCAAATTGGCGAAAATAAAAAAATCCTATTAATTGAATAGCTGAAAGGAGTTTTTATTATTGACTATTCCTTGCTGACTTTGTCAGAAAAATACATGTCCCTCGACATGACACAAAAATCAAAAAAGAGCCAAAATGGCTAAAAAAAATAATTTTTTTTTCTTAAATGATGCGGGTGATCACTCCCCCAATTTCGACCAAAATGATGCCCATTCAACACCGCGAATGGAGAGGTCAATGGAAAAATCCCGCCAGCGGGAACACAAGACGATCGCCAAACGTAGCGTGAGTAGGAAGAACAGCCTAGGAATCTTAGGGCGCCAAGCAACGCTCAAGCTGGACAAAAGGTGAAAGATGGGGAGAGCAAAACGGCAACCCACGGATGGTCAGCGCGGGAAGATTCAAGGAACATTTAAATTTAGTTAATTACCAAGTGTTCCTAGAAATAATTAAAATCCAGTTTAAAATTTTCTGCAAAATTTATGTATTGAGCAATATTTTATACATGATCTATAACTATACATGGGAGTGCCTTCACCTTCCTGAAAACTGGATTATAGCTATTTGTGAACAACTGAATATATTTACCCTGTATATATAGATCTCTCTGTAAACAAGTACTAAATATTTTTTGACATTATGCAGAAACTTAAAAGTGTATACTTAAGCAATTTTTTTTTCTTTTATAGCATTAATAGGGTTTTAGGAGACACTTTTTATAAAAGTTGCATTTTTATGATGGCTTAAATTCTTGAAAATTTTCTAATAAACGATCATTATCATTTATTATCATCATCATTATCTAGTTGAACTAGAATAACATAAAAAAATTATAATTTAATATAAATTATAATACACTAAATTATTGGTAGGTATTTTACAAATAAATAAATAAATAAATACCACTAACATTATATGAATAATGAATAATGTTGTCTAGCAAATAATAATTTAAAATAAATTTAACTCCTTATTAAAATTAAAAAACTTTTTTTTTGACATTCGTAGAGAGTTAAACTGCGGGATGATAATTATTTCATTTTAAAGTGAAATATCCGTACAAAATTTCAGTAACTATTAAAATTGTATAACATTTTTTTTAAAATTGTACTGTTTTTATTGAAACAATTAATATTCTGTGTTATATTGATTCCACTGCAGCATGACACAGAAATATTTCTCTCAATACTCAAAGCATTTAAATTTAAAAGGACAGCTGTTGTCTTTTTAAACTTGCAACGAATGTTTTCACAACATTCATTTATTTATTTATTAATTTGTAAAATACCTATTATGTTTGCACTTGATGTGTGCATATAAATATCTTTTTTCATAAAAACTTTGCTCACATTCAGTGCACTTAAATTAAGCCATTCTTGCATTCACCATGTTAAAGTTTTAGTTTTGGCTCTGACGCTAGACAAGCGTATTTTTTAAAAAAGGACTTGGTGTTTCTACGAGCCCATCAGAGTTCGAGTGCGTTTTGTCCAGGCGCAGATTCTAGTCGCCTGTCCAACACTACACCAAAGGACAACACAAAGTAGGTCTTCGTAATTTAGAAGAAAGGATCAAGTAGAAGATCCCCCCTCCAGGACTGACCTGCCATTGCCAGAGATATCGTTTGGGAACTTGAAAATTACTGAGACCACAAAAGTATTTTAAGTGTTCTAGCTGTTATTAATGAACACTACAGTTCTTTGTCCGGTGTCCGCAATATACCTCTTACTCGATATCTACTTTTGTCGACTGATTTACCGTGGCATAAAATTAGTTTTACCCTTTCATGTAACCCATGATACATTTTAAATATAAATGTGATGTATTTAAAAAGACCTTTTCATGTCGATATGTGCAAGTATCAATTACACGGCTTTCTGTGATTATATTTAATCGATGATTAAATACTGATTTATGTTATTTCTGTATTGAAATTATTAATCTAATTTAATTAAGCAAGAATTTAATTTAAATATATGTAGTCCTTCTTGACTAGTCACACGTAGCTGTATATAAGTGTAAGCGTTCAAAATCAAGTTCTGTTCATGGTATATTGTTTATCAAGTTTTAACTGCAACCGATGTGATTAAAGAATTTTACGTTTTCTCTGTAAAAAAATTGATTTTCTTGAGCAGGAATTCTTGATCTATGGAAGGTGACAGCATGTTTTTATTAGAACACGTATTTATATGGAAATGTGTTTATATTATATAATTGTTTTAAGGACTATGATTTATACATTGTGTTTCTTGAGTATTTTTATAACTTTGAGGAATCCATTTGATAGGTAAGGAATTAACGCACGATATTTTTTGATACTTTGTAATTATATTTATATATCATATTCCTTTTTTTGCTTAATTGCATTCTCAATTGTTGAGATTTGTGTTGGTGTCATAATCGTGTCATAATAGCTTCTGATTCAACTACGGCATCGCAGCCATTGTTCACAACGGGTCATTCGTATTTTCTCATAATGGGCGGTAGGTGAACTTGGCTTTTTACGATGCCATGTAGGGAGCTTTCTAAATTTTTGAAAATATTAGGTGTGTTACATTAATTTATGATTGATTGGTAAATATACATTTAGTATAATAATTGTACATTTAAACTGCTTGTCTTTGATCGTGCAAATGTCCTTTTTTTGCCTATTAGCTAACAGTAAACTTACGCAAAAAATGTATAAATGCTGTGTTATGTAGAAACTTTGCTGAATTTTAATGAAGTCCTTTAAACTTTCCTCTGAAGCTATGCTTTTTCTAGTGTGTATTCATTAAATATATGATAATTGATGCACTTTAATGAGAAGCTATGCTATTATTTTAATTTGTACCTATATTAAAATTTTAAATAGTACAGTAAACCTCTAAATAACACTACTGTTCATTATGTCTTACCAGTGAATTGTAAGACTTCTTTTATCTAAACATTTTGTGTTCTTGTGATTAAAAAACAGAAATACCTAATCTGTTGTTTAATTGATTGTAAGCCTCTTACTGTATAAATATTTACACATTTTCTATTTAGAATTAGTAAATATTATCTGATTCTGTTTGCCTGTGTTTTTTTTAAATTAAGTTTCTTTGACAAATCAAATGTATCAAACAATTCAAATGTTTTAAAGGGGTTTAGAATTCAATTTGTAATAAAGGGCACAAATAAATAATGTTTATTAATCATTATTTATTTGTAATAATTGCTAATGTATTTGTGTAGTCTTTATAATTGGCCTAATGTTAGTTTTGTTTTAAAATGTCATTTTAGACTATATACTTATATATGCATATATTGTAATAAATTTTAATAGATGTAAATTATATGGCAAAATATGCAATTTAGAGATATGTAGGAAGTTTATTTTTAAAATGCAGTGATGAATATTCCAAACCAGTGAAAATCCTTAACCTAATTTTGGTGTACAAATTATTTAAGAGTAGCATAATGACTTCTTTTTTATTGCAAGAAATATAGAAATTTAGGAACATAGTACTTTTTCAATTGTATACTTTCATAACGCAGTTCATTATACAGATTGTACAATTATAAATATAGGTAGACACATAGGTCTAATGTAAGAGGCTTTGTATGCAAATTAAACTATATGAAAAATTTGTGAGTTATAAAACTGCATACTGGAGAAAATACAGGTAGTTTTAAATAGTGTAAATTCTTGATCAACTGAATTTTTGAAGCCATAAAAATTGTTCTTACTTATTGAATTAATAATTTAAAGTTATAAAAGTATCATAGTTTTAAGATTTTATAAATTAAGTATTCCTTTATTAATGAGACTTTATGCTATTAAGTATTCCTTTATTAAACATGACACTTTATGCTATTGAAAGTCTGAATTATATGGTACATAGCATGTACCATAATAGGGCAGATAGGGGCTATAATAGGGCAGATTAGCCCTATTACAGCTTACTTATTTGGTTTAATATAAAATTGTTCTCAAAAGACACAATAGCTTGACTATTTGTCGTAAAAATATAGTTATATCTAACCTTTGCTTTATTTAAAAATATTTAATCAAATGTGATATTAAATTTTAAGAAATGAGAAAAATGTGTAAAATTGTAGAACTGTCTTAACAGTATTTTATAACCAAGAAATTCATTTAACTTTTTGTTTACATTTGGTTTATTAATTACACATACTAAATGCCCAAAGGAAATGTTAATTGTTTTTACCATTTCAATTTTATACTCCTCTAGGATAAACTACTGAAAATTTATCCTTCGCTGGAAAATCTTTTGTTTATACCAGACGACGAATAGCTTGTGTTGTAAGTAAAATTTCAAGTTTATAATTGTTTTATTTTCTAAAAATTTATTTATTGAAATTAGCATCATGTCACTTTTAAGTTCATTTACTATACTTAATAAAATTCTTTGGTATATTTAGAATTGTTAAAGTATGTCAAGATATTACTGTTTTTTATTTTTTATATAGTAATTAAAATGCCATTTTTCTGTAGCTTTATTTAGTGAAGGAACAGTAATTAAAATTTGAAAAATAAAGTTTAAGTGGCAGTTTAATCTATAATTTTATTGGAAAAAGAAAAAAGTTACATATGTGATATAAATTGTTTACACAGAATAATTTAAAGAAATATTTCAGAAGACTGAAGCAAAAAGAGTTTATCCTTCTCAGTTTGAAAGGATATCTTCTAATGTTAAGATGAATAAATAAGAAATGTGAAGATTCCACAGATTTTTATAGTACTAGCAATACTAATAAATGTTTTCATAGTGGAGTGATCATTCAACAAATGAGTAATTAAATTGTGACTTTAAAATTTTCAGCAAAAATAATGTAAATATTGGTGTAAAAAATATTTTCTAAATGTGCCAGAAGTTTTGTAAGTGTGTATCACTTGATAAATGCTGTATTGAATAATTGAATAATAAAGGTCTATGAAAGACCCAAATTTGTTTATTTACCTGCATGTTATAAGTGAAGTTAGTCACTGTGGGGGCATTCTTGTTCACCCTTTGTGCACCCAGAAAACTTTTAGTTATATTTCTTTGGATTATCCAAGCCATTTTATAGTTGCTTTACAAACTTGCATTGTGAAAATCAAGTGACATTTGTTATGAAACTTTGCTGAAATAGAATGATTATTTAATAGATTCTACTGCTTTCTTGTTGATAAACTGAAAAATGAAATCAAGATAATTTTTTATTTTGAAAGCAGAAAATATTTTATCTTTGAACTGATTTATTCACAATAAAAAGCTAAAAATGTTGAGTTACTCAAACACTCCTTTTTAAACTATTTTTAATGCTATTGATATGAACTGAAATAAAGCTCAAGTTCTAAAGGAAAAAAAATGGCACTTGTACAGTGCTTACCAATGTAATTAGAAAGAAATTATCTGAAATTAAAATTCAGTTCTTAAAGACTATAAATAACATCATAATCATTTTTCTTTATCAGCTGTACTTTTAATGTGACTTTTCAACAATATTTAAAAAAAAAAAAAAGTTTAAAGACATAGCTGATTATACTATCTCTTTTATTACATTGTATGACCTTTAACTCAATTGTCACCATTTGAATATGAAGACAAGAAGATATGATCTGTGAACTCTTTATTACTTTATTCAATTCCTTAAAATTCCAGATGGTTCATTTTATTTGTATGCATTTAATGCAAAAGTAAGTAGTTTTAAAGCACAGTTAAACTGTTATTAAATAAACTTTTGACTTTTAAACTAACCAATTTCTTCATACATGCTTTTTTTTTTGTATATTCTGTCTCAAAGTTAGTACTTGATTTTTTGAAAATTTATCAGTGTATATGGTTTATTTTATTTTCTTATACAGTGAGGCGCAATATACAGCATTATTTATATATATATATATATATATATATATATATATATATATATATATTAGTGTGCCATCTCATTTATAATTTGTATAATTTTATTCTTTATGATGCTGAATTTTCATATGCTGTATTTATCCGAGTATAAGCAGAGAAATGTTTTTAATTATCATAGAGCTTAAAATGAAAATATTAGCTTATTTAACACAAATAACATGTAACACAAAAAAATTGCCAAATTGAGAAAAGTAAACTAATTAAAAAAATAAAATATTTAAAGGCTAAAAAAAATAAACTTAAAGTGAAATTTTGAGCTGAAAAACTACAAAAATTAAATATAAATTTATAATGAGTCTTACCTGTGTTATAATTAAAAATGGGGGGTGTAGGCAGGGTTGGCAAAAACCCGGGTTTTTTCATAAAAACCCCAACCCAGTGGGTTTTTTTAGGGTTTTTGGGGTTTTTTCGGGTTTTATCAGGGTTTTTGGGGTTTTTTGGGGTTTTATCAGGGTTTTGTCTGTATAATTTATATGTAAGAGGACAGGATATATAATTGCTTGATAAAAATAAATTTATAATGTTAGTCACTTTTTAAAGTTAAAAATTTAAAAAATCAATTTTAAGTTATGCAGAAGAAATTTTTGCTTTAATTAAAAGAAATTTTGAAATTTTAAAATAAATTATCTTTTACATATTCTAAAATTTTTCTAACAAATAAAATATCTTAAAATTTAAATGAGATTTTCAGTTACTATTATGTTTTTTACATCTTGATTTTTAAATGTGAGTAAAGAAACATATATATAATGGATAGTCAATCTTTTATCAACAATCAATAAAGAATATCTTGTCATTTTACCCCTAAGCATGGGATACTCCTATGCATAAATTAATTTGTCATAGATCAGTATTTATTTAATAATCACATTTATTGCACTTGTATCTATATAAGAGGGAAAAATTAAAAACAATTTCATAAAAGTTTAATGTTTTTATTTAGAATTTTACATACTAATTTAATTTCATATCACTAAATCATATTAAAATACCCTTGTTTCAAGATAACAGTTAATCTGTCAATTGTTTGTATGAACAAGTTTTTCCCTTATATCATAACAGCTGATAAAGAAACTTATATCACTGACTGGATAACATTTAGAATAAGTTGTATACAATATAGAAAGTTCTAATTTGTTTATGTTCTTTTAAATATACTCAAGCCCTCTGGGTAATTCTTTTCTAGCCATATTATTTCTTTTTAATATTGGCTGAAAGACGTCAGTTTTCATCATCTTGGCAGAAATACTGGTTTTTTTGGTTTTTAATTGTTTCTATAATCTTTTCATTGTATTTGTTATACAAATAATTATTTTTCTCTGAAATTTTTTAAGTTTTTGTTTTTTTTCTAGCAGTTTAAACCTCCTCAAATTAAAAAAAAAAAAAAAAAAATTCTACTCTCATTGTCAAAGATGAAATATGTAATATATATTATAGATTTAACTCAATATTTCTACTATTAGTTAAATATGTGGAATTTTAAATAATGATTTTGAAAAAACCCAATTTTGAAAAAACCCACTTGGGTTTTTTTCAAGTGGGTTTTTTCGGGTTGGGCAAATTAAGCCAACCCTGGGTGTAGGAGCCAAAATTCCAAAAATGCTCCAAGAACCTATGTTAAATTTGTATAAAGCATACTTCTACGTAAAGCAAGAAATAAATCACTTAAAATTTTTTTTTAGTTTATATTGCTTAAATTTATGAAAAAAAAATTGTACCCTCAGATTAGGTTACAAAAGGTTAAGCTATTGTTATTAATTTCTAATAAGTATAAATATTATTGCCACATGGTCTAACCCCACAATTTTAAAACTGGTATCATGGTAGAAATAAAGAAAAGTTAGCTCATAATTGTAAAAAAAAATGTTGAGATGCTTAAAAATTAAAAAAAAAGTTTAAGTTATTTTTCTTTGCCATTGTCAAAATATGCTAATAATATCCTTGTATTTGTTTTGAAGTATGCTCAACAGTATAAGCCGAATATCAATGAAACATATGTAATGCATGTGGTTTTGGCAACATTTTTTTTGCCATTGGCAACAAAAGTCACGAAATCAGCAAAAATTAAGGAAACAGTAAAGAACAAAAAAGAAAATGTATAGTGATGAAAAGTATATGAAGTTTTCAAAAATTTTGAAATCTGAAAAAAAACCCCCCACAAAAATTGAAAAATAAATTTAAAAGGGCTCTTATCTGAGTTATAATAATTCCAAAACAACAGTAGCAGATCAGCTAATCTTCTAATAAACACAAGTCTAGTTAAACTGGAAGAAACCTATAAATTGCCAAACATAGTATTTATTCTTTTTCTTTCTTTTTTTTTTTTTTTTTTTTTTTTTTCTAACATTGCTTAAATTTATGAAAAAGTTATCTTTATATAGGGTTATCAAAGTTGAAACTTGTTGTTAGCATCTAAGCTTATCATTGGCTGCATGGTCTAGTGCTGAAATTATTGAACCGTGTGCTAGTAGTAATCTAGATAAGTTAATATAAAATTGTGAAATTAAGACAGCATAAAGTTAATTAAAACTTAAATGTACGTAAGTTGTTTTTCCTTGAAACTTTTGATATGTGCTAAGAGATGCCCTTGTATTTGTCTGAAGGCCGACTGATCTCCTACATCCATGGTACTTAAATTGGATGCAGTGGCAAAAAAAGCGTTGGTCTAGCATTTTACTCTAAAGCAATTTGATTGGAAAATACTTCTCTCATTTTACCTGCTTGGTAACACATTTGGCTTCATGGTGACTTATTTGATCATTCTAGAAATTGTTTTTCATTTCAGTTTATATACAAATTTGAACTTTGGGTAAATTTTTGAGGAAAAATTGCACACTCAGCTTATATTCGGAAATATACAGTAGTTATGTAGGTGGCAAATATGCTTTCATAAATGGATTTTTTTCTATTAATAAATATGGTGGTGACTTTAGTCTAGAAGAATGTAAATTGATGACTTACTTAGACAACACTTGTTGGAGTTGAGGTATGGACACGATAAGTGATATATGTCTTGAGGTCCTATGGCAAGTGGGGCAGATGACCAAAAAATAGCAAACTGAGCATCAGACACAGGACTTTACTGCAACAGCTGGGGAGCATTTCCTAAGAACTGCAAGCCAGGCATCAGATGATGAATTTCTCTAGATCCTGTTCTCTAGCCAGAACCAGACCAAGAGGCTCTTAACATCACTGTCTTCCTCTTTTTTTTTCTCTTCTCTTAAATTCCCCTTTCTTTCACATCGTATTGTTGCCCAATGGTTTCTTAGATCCATTTTATAGGGTATAACCCTTTTTCATATTAGTTTGGTGTGAGCATTCTAGATCCTCCTTAAATACCGTAGGTTCCTTTATTAATTTCGTGTGTAAATTTCTTTAAGTTGTAGGTGTCCACAGGTACAGGGCAATGGTGCACACTTTGGCCTCATATAACCTCTGTACACTGTATCTTACTTTTCTACTTACAACTTGCATGTTAGAGTTCATTAAATTATTGTCCTACAGTGTCTGTCAATTTAACTTATCCCTGCATCTTTTCAATTTTCATCTAAAGTCACCATCTCTTACTGACACATTTTACACTCATGTTGCATCAAGTTATTTGTTATTTCATTTATCTTCTTGCAGTATTAATGTGCCTGATTAACTTACTACATATCACCCTTTTTGAATAAATTTATGAACTGCAGATAGGTTTCTTTTTTAAATTAATATCTGTGTCACCATTTTCTATAATTTTTTTTCTATTTTTCAAACATCTAATTTTGTTTTCTACATAAAATTTTTAAAAGTTTATAATTCTTTAAATTATCAAAATCCAGTTGATTTATAACAAAAATTTCCTTCTCCAAATATCAGATTTGGTACATTGGATAGCTGGATAGTTACTGTGTAATTGTGCTATACCTTGTTGTATTCTATTGAAATAGTTGACAAATACTGTAAACGGTCATTATCTAGTCCATTCATCCTATATGTAGAAAACAATTATCTACTTGTTTATCTTCCTTGAGATTTTCCCCCATTTAAGCAGACTTTATTATAAACAATTTGAATGTTACTTTGTTATTTTACTTTTTGGATAATAAGATAAATTATAAATATATTTTGTATAAAATTTTCTTGTATATCTTTAAGATCTGTAAATACGATCTAATTGTTCATTGGTTGTGTGTATTGAGTAGGCAAACTCAAAAATTTATTGTGTATAACTTTGCATTTTAAAGTTAACTTTTAATTATAATTTTAAGAACATTTCTTTTGTGATCTTTGTTTGTGAACATCTTTTCTTATTTCAGCTGTAGTAAGTTTTCACCATGTCTGCTCTCAGTTCAAACTTTTATCCTCCAAGTAATAGAAGAAGATGTGTTAAAGGAAGACCTTCTTATACTGAACCATCTGATAATATTTTGGTTTCTGAATCTGTGAATCATGATTTTAATAGTAATGACAGCTATGGCCAAGATGAGTATAGTGCTCTGGATGCAATGCAACCTGAGGATGCTGAAGAGGAACCTATAACAATTGATTTATCAGCATTTTTAAATGAAAATCCATTGCTTGCTCAGTCAGCTTTTGAAAGCTGTGCTGAGAATAATGTAGCTTCCACAGAAAGCAGTTCACAATTTCGTGTTACAGATTGTGAAACAAAACCATCAGAAGTTCATAAAGTTTCTGGAGTTGATGAAGCATGTGCAGCTGATGTAACTAACAGTTCGGTTGTAAATAGTATGACAAATGATAATTTGGAAGGTTTGACTGTAAAAAACATAGTTTCTCCAGTTCTTGAAACTGTTAAAGAAAATTGTTTAACTACAGAAGAAATATTTGAAAATAGTGCTAACCATGAAAATGTTACTAGCTCTGAGAAAACCATCATAAATTTTAATAGTGTATCTTCTAAAGACATTATGTTGAATGGAAGAAAGACACCAGTAAAAAAGTTTACAAAAGCAAAACCATTAGGACTTTCAAATCCACTCAAAAAGTACAAAAATTTTATGAAAAGTAAAGACCTTAATAAAACTAATGAGAAAGTTTTTGGTAAATACCCTGTTGTAAAATGTGAAAAACTGGACATAGAAAATTTTGTGAAAAATAACAAAATTAAAGTTAGTAATTGGCCATTACATCATACAGAGAGCCCTAAAAGTAATAAAAGCTTTAGTAGGAATTTAACTAGCAAAAGATTAAGTTTAAATAAAGTTTCTCTAAAACCAAAATTGTTGGGTTCCACAAAACCCAAAGTAATAAAGAAACCAATTAACTTCAATAAATTTTTAGGTAATTTTAGTAAAAAAGCCAACAATGTAAGAGATATGTTTGAGCAATTAAATCCAGTTTCAAAGCCAGTTATAATTCGAACTGATTCATGGAAACCTGAAATAACTAATTCACAAGCTCATATTCCAACATTTTTCAAGAATCTAATAAAATCCCCTTCAGTAAGTTCTAAGCCTGCCTTAGGAGATTTATTAAAAGTTAATGTCTTTAATGATCCAACTGTGAATTACAATGCATTTGCATCTCCTGAAAAAGAAATCATTGATAAAATAAAAGGCCCAATTGTGACAAATGTAAATAAATTTTGTAAAAGTACAAAAAGTTATCAGCGTATTGCACCAAAGCCTATTGTTTTATCACCTGAAGTTACAAGCATTGTTCCGTGTTTTACAAAGCCTGTAGTTGAAACACTTACAGAACCTGTATCAAGTGAATATACTGTTATAGAACCTTATATAGAGGATCCCTCTTCTCCGCAGAAGCCTAAGCCAATACTTACTGTTCCCATTGAAGTAATATCATCTCCAGAAAAGCAAAATATTATACTTCATTCCAGTGCTATTGCAAAAACTGAAAATATTGAAAAGATTAAGACTGTGAAGTCAGTATTTTTAAATGGAGCTGTTAAACAAATTAGTGTGCCTACTAAAATCAAAAAAGATTTACCTACTAAAAGAATACCTGCAATTAAAAGAAGTAGCACTCCTAAAAGAAAAACAAATAAAAAAGTTTTAGATCAAGCAACTGAAGTACATATTAAAGAACAAGATGAATTATCCCAAGAAGATGCTAATGTTCTTAAGGCTACAAATGTAGTTGTAGATGCAATGCAGAATGCATTAGGTCAAAATATAAAAAAAACAAAACCTAAAACCATGAAGAAGGAATCTTATGAACTAAAACCAGATTTATCCATACTTGGATCACCTTACAGTTCAGTATTAAATTGCTCTTCAGCTTATAGTTCTATCCTGAATGATTTTATTATGAGTGGGTTCAATGATATAGAAGAACCATATTTTCGGGAAGAGGAGAGGGACAGTGTTTTAAGTACTGCTTCAACATCATCAGAATCTTCTATAAAAGCCAAAGGAGTTGTTGAAAATGCTACTAAAATCAATAAATCTAGAAGTAAAAACAATAATAAAAGAAAAAAATATGCTGAGGATTTGTCACAGTCTTCTGATACTTTATCAGCTTCTGAATGTGAAGATGAAATGGACTCTTGTAATGTGCTAAAAGAAAAATTTTCATTAAAACGGAAAAAATCTTGTATATCAACAAGAGGTATTTTAGAAGCAATGAACTCAGAAACTACTTCTGAATTTTCTAAAAGCCCCCCAAAATTTAATACTCCTCCTCATATTTCTGTTAATAGTTCTAATTCAACAAATTTGAATTTTGAAAATAAAAATTTTGATTCTAACTCCATTGACTCATCTCATTCATTTTCCCAGTTAAAAAATACTCTTCCCTCTGTATCACATGTTGACAATAAGAACGAAATGCATAATTTATCAGATAATCATAAATTACCAGACGTTCTTAGCTGTACAATGGATGAAACCCTTTCAGATAGTTATGAAAGTAAAATTCCAAAAGAAAATGGCAATCTGTTGAAACAAGAAACTAGTACTAGAACACTTCGTGAAAGGAAATGTTCTAGTACAGAAGTTGATAAATTTTCTGATAATTCTAGTAAGCAAAATCAGAATAAGCATTCACATGAAAAAACTAAATCTGTTAAAGGCACTATTAATTCAAAATTAAAGATTCAAAAGAAAACGCCTCCCCGGAGTACAGCAAAAGTTAAAATTAAAAGAAAATCTTGTAAGCCTGAGGATATTATAAGAGAAATTAACACCATTACTGGTGGACATCTAAATTTGAAAAAGAGACACAGGAACTGTAAAAAGCCAGATTTGAAGGATAACACTCAAAATTCTGACCTTTCAAATATTAATTCTATAAAGGATGATTCTGAATCTAATTCATCTGCTACATTAAATTGGAATCGCCACTCACCTCGGTCTTTCTTAAAGAGAAAAAGAACTCTTAAAGTCCGTATCAAACAGTGTAGAAAGAAAAAGGGTGCTTCATGTTTGCCATTAAGTTCTTTGCCTGATGTATTAGAAAATTCAAATAGCACAAGTTCTCTATCAAAAAGTAATTTAAGTCTTCATTCTTCTTTCAGAGAGGGAAAAGGTGGAAAAAAGGGAAGTCCATGCAAAGAAGAAAACTCATCTGAGTATAGTGCATCGCTTTCTGAATGTAATATGGAGATTGTTGAATCAGATAAGAAGTGTCCCGTTGAAGAACATATACCAGAGTTTGCTCATAAAGATTTAATGGTAAATTCTTCTCAAGCTTCTGTAAGTCAACATGTTAGTAATGTTATAAATTCTGATGCCAGTAATACAATGTGTGATGAATCTTTAAATGAGAGTCTTAATGATAAATCTAGTGTGTTAAATACTTTGGATGAAAGAGATGAATTAGAAAGTGTGAAAAATGATGACAGTGAACAGTCTGATATTGTACCTGAAAATGTTAACCCACTTAATATCAAACTAGATGAAACATGTAATAAAAATATGATAGAAAAAACTGATGTTATGTCTGAGAGTTTTGTTGAATCTTCATCTGAAATGTCTAAAGATAATCATAAAAATATAGTTCTAGAATCTGAAACAGGTCTAAGTTATATTAATGTTCAACCTGAGACCAATATTTTAACTCCAGATGTTAATAATGAACAGGATAGGGATTTAACAGAGAGTATTGAGATAACCAAAGCCATTGATTCTAAGACTATTTCAAAAATAGATATAGAAAATACATCTGATGCAATTATTTGTGAAAATAATGCTGATAGAGTTGAAGATGTTTCAGAGCAGGAAAAAGAAATTTTAAAAATTAAGATGGACAATAGTGAAGATATTTCTCAAGGAAATAACATTTCTTTAATGGAAAATATTTGTAGTCCTGAAACATTGAATGAGAAAGATGATATACAGAGTACTTTTGAAATTCATGAAACCAATAATGAAGAATTGGCTTTAAAATCAGATCTTGAAAAAGTAATGGAAATGCAAGATATTGATGCTGATAAAAGCCAAAATAACAGTAAATCAGATTTATGTATAAACTCTGACAGTAAATCTGAAAATGTACAATTGCCTTATTCAGAGACTTTTGATTCAGATCAAAATGTTATTAAGCCAAAGGAAATTAAACTACATGATGACGATTTATCTGGCACTGCAGAACCAAAGAAATGTCCTAAAATAAAAATATCTTTCGTTAAAAATTCTGGAGATTCCCCAGATAGTTTAAAGAATTGGTTTGTTTCAGAAACGAAACAGACACATGAATTAACACATTCTGTTTCTGATATTAAAGTTCCTAACACTGCTGTAGACTCTGATAGCAGTATTATAGATGGGAATCAAGAAAATAGATTAAATGTTGATTCTAACTCTTCCAAGTATTCAAAGAGAAATTCCATTGCTATTTCATCTGACCCTTCTGTGTCTGTTGATACACCAGATTGTGAAACAGATATTTCTCTTACTGATGATAAACCTGTGTCTGATCATAAATTGACTTCAGTTAATATAAATACTGTTAAGGAAGACAGCCTATTAAATGAAACCACTAAAACTTTAACTAAGGATATGCCCAGTGACAGTTCATTATCTGATCATTTGTCTCATGATATTTTAGATAAAGATTTAGTAGACGAAAAAATCTCTAGTACATTCTTTGATTATAATCCATTAATAGATCTGTGTGATTCTTCCATTAAAGATTTACCCACCGAGAAAACTGATAGCTCATTTTTTGATAATTCATTGTCTGATATAAATGATATTTCAGATAAAGATATTAGTGTTGAGAAAGAGAACATTTCGCTTCTTGAAGATAATCCTTTAGCTGACATTGATAAGATGTTGCCTAAAGATATATCCTCGAAAAATATACGTACTTCACTGTCTGATGAAAATTTCTTACTAGATAAAAGTTCAACAAAGGATGCTGATACAAATATAGTGTTGGATATCGTTTCTCCTGTCAGGATTAAACAAGAACCACTAGATGAAGAGGTAGATATTGGAATGGATTCAAGTCTTAATCTGAGCTCACATGTCAAGTCTCAGGTTGTTTCTGAAGTCAAAAAGAAGAAACGAGGGAGACCTCGTACTGTTAGTGCAAGTAAAGTTTCTTCTTCAGATGTGACAGTATCTGTTGTAATAAAAAAGGAACCAGGCACATATGAAACTCCAAAATCTAAAGGTATGCTATTTTTCTTATCTTTTTTTTAAAGCAGTTTTTATTTCAGAATCACTGTAGCTCAGGTGCAAAGACACCAAGCTCATTACTGGAGGGTTAGGGGTTTGAGGCTCAAGCCAGACAAAGATCTGCCATGTTCATTAATTGTGACTGTGGCACATAAAATAGGTTCATAGTTCAAATGATACCTCTGGAGGTAGCAGGCCAAGCCTAAAGGTTCTTTTTCTTGCTCTGCTTCTAAATTACAAGGACCAAGTTTGAGCAAAAAGTATTTAATTTTATTTATAGTCTTTATTATTATTTCTTATAGGTTCTCTTAATATAAAAGCCCTTTGCTTTTATTTGTTTAGCCGCTGGCTCACATGCCTGGTCTTTGTCAGCTATTTGACTTTATATTTTTGTTTGATTTTCAAATAACTTCAGTCTGTTTTGCTGTATTTAGTGTTATTACAATACTATTCCTGATTTAAAATTTATTAGGTTGGTTTGTATTCTTACTGTTAATGTTTTGCCAAAGGAAAACTAATTATAAACCTCAACCATACTGCTTTTATCTAATTCATAACATTGAAAGGAAATTTCTACTTCTTTGAATATTGTTAAGCCAATTATTTTTTCATAGCCTTATAACTTTGACACATTATTATTTATTGAGTCGTTTTATAAATATTCGTTGAGAAAATTTTGACAAAAATTTCATCTGTAGAGTGATTATTTTAAGGAATTCGTTTTGGATAAAATTTACTGAGCTTATATTAATTTTTTATTGCTTAGTTTTATATACACTTTTTTTAAGAAATGAGTGTGGTTCACAAAACATAAATGCCTTTTGTTAGGAATTCTGTATTATCTGGCTATTTTCATAAGTTAATAAAATCTGTTCAAAAATTATCTGTACCTTTGCTATTTTTAAAGATGTTCAAATGTTTTTTACATAACTTGCCCAATGTAGATTGCTATGAAATTATAGTATCACGATATATCTAGTGAATTAACAGTGAAAATTTAATCAGTTTCATAGCATATGTACATATCTTACTTTTTAAATGTATTCCTTTTTAAATTTAAAGTTAAAAATTTAAGAATATTTTTTAAAAAGATATGTGTTTTTAACATTATTAAATGCTTCTTTTTTCATAAAAATACTTAAATATCCGTGTGTACTCCTGCCAATATTTTATGGAAGTCACAGATCATATCCACACTTTTTTTTATTTGTACAAAGTCCATTTTGACTAATTTTAGCATTACATCTGTACAAGAAAACCTTAACTTGAATTTTTAATTATCAATTTTTACTATTTTTGATTCAACTTTGATTAATTTAGCCATGAAAACTGCATGTAATAACAAATGATTGGTGATATGTATTTTGCATAGCTAACAAATGATAGAATATTGCAATTTAATATTTAAGATTGTTGCAGAATCTAATTGTGTATATCCATTTGAGTGTAACACTTTTATATAATAAAAATTTTCAATATGATGGTTATTAAGGCTGCTAGCCTCTGCCAAATGGCAATATGTGAGCTCTGCACAATACAACAGAAAAATGTTGACAGATTTTCATGCATTTGAAACAATACTTTTTAAATCCACTTAAAAAGATAAAAATATTTGCAGACAGTAATTTTGAATATTTACTGTTTTATTACTTGTTTAAATTAAAGAAAGTTTTATAGCCGTAGAAAATTTTGGGTTTATAATGAAATATCTATAAAACAAAACAAAATCTCAATGTAAATGATGTTAATTTTGCTAGTATCTGTTGGATGGCAATAGTACCTTTACTCAGATAACACTTTTACTTTGACAAAATGAAACTAGCACTAACTTCTTTTTTAAATGGACCTCTAGTTATTCCCCAATTTTCCAAGAGCTGCTCTAAAGGTGAAAGTGAACACTAATTTCGGACCTTTAAGGGAATATGTAAACAATGATGCTGATTATGCATCATGCAATCAAATTGAAAAGAAAAGTTAGTTTATTATCCTACAAGGAAATTATGCAGTGTCCACATCAGATTTTTATATTTATTTGCTCTTATATTGGCTTATATTAATATACATTATTTTATTCATCTATATATACATTGTGCTGTTATAAGTAACTTCAAATGCTTAATTCTATAGTTTTTTTTTAAAGAGGAACACATGACTTTCGAAAAGGCTTAATTTTTTAAACTGTAGGTCCATTATAACAACTTTCCTGAATATTGAACCATACCCCTTGTGTAGAATTTGAAGTTTGACATATGTAATCTTTATTAAAATTCTATGTTAAGTATGTGATTTAAATTAAATCTCATGTTCAGTTATATTTAGTTCTTACAGCAGCACCATCAAATATCTGTATATATTTTTTATCTTGTGTACATAATACTTATATAATTTATATTATAATGTTGCAGGCCAAAAGAAAAAAACAGTTCCACCACCACCTTCCACACCATCAACTGGCAGAAAGAAGAATTATGATACAGAATTAGTTTGTGTGCCATTTTCAATGGGTAATTCATTATATTTTACAATTTAGAAATTAACTAGAAATTGTGCTTAGATATTATTACTGATAGCTATAGCACATCTTCAATAGAATTTAAGTTTCTTAAAACTCTTAAATTTTATATATTTATCAATTTTTTATGCAAGTTTTATGCAGAGAGCTTTTGTATTTCTCTAAATTCAGTTGTATGGTTGCAGCTAAGAGAAATGGATTGTATTTAAAATCAAATGGAACATGCCTCATTATCAGCATTTGGATCACAGCCTTCCAAATTGATGTGTTCATCTCAACTTCCTATAAAACTGCAGATATTTATGGTTTTCTTGAAAATTTAGTGATTTTGTGGAACATATCTGGGAACTTTTTTCTCTGAAAGGGAAATCTTGATTGTTCCATCCAGGATTAAAGATACAGTGCTGCATGCTTTTCTATTGATTTTTAAACCTCTAATTATATGCTTGTAACACCTCATCAACTTATTATCTAACTGTTTTAAACAAATCAAATTTTATTAATGTAGTGATATTTTTAAAGTGTTACTTTTTTTCATAAGTGTGATACTATTGCACTGTAATTTAACCCTAACGTGTTTTTTTTTTTTTTTTTTTTTTTTTTGTGTGTGTGTGTGTGTGTGTGTGTCATATCTTATAGTAAAATATAACATTATACGTGTAAAAAGTCTGATATAAGTACCAAAAAATTATTAATTTAATTCTTTACTGTCAATTTTATTCATAGTTTGCCAGTATAAGTCAATACTGGCCATACATGTAAAATAAGTAATTTTTTGTGCATAAAGATGCTGAAATAATAAATTTTATAGTTCTATCCTGAGGGCTATTCTATAAGGTATTAGAAATATAAACTACAGATGTTTAGAAATTCTTAAAAATCTCTGTATATAAAATTCTTTGTGTGCATATGTATACAATTTTTCTTGCTTTTTGACCATATTTTATTTTACTTACCATATTTTTGGGTTTTTTCATAAACCTAATTTGGGAAATTTTCTTATAGCATAGTATATATCTTTGGTAATATTTTTTTGCCATTGATGACAAGAAATCACTAAATTGGCAAAGCTAATCGAAATAGATTGTTTAAAGCATAAAATAAAGTCAGTATAATAGTATAAAATTAATTAAAAACAGCTTGTAGTAACTTAAATTTGTTTTTCCTCCAAACATGTGCTAAAAAATCTCCTTGTATTTATCTTGAGGTCCGACCAATCTCCTACCTAGTAGTACTTAAATTGGAAGCAAAAGAGTTTAAGAAGCATTAGTCTAAAATTTTATTTTAAAGCAATTTAATTGGAAAGCATTTATGCTGTTTTATCTGCTTGGCGACATATTTGAACATTACAGAACACCATTTTAGCCTACGTAAAGGTTTGGATTTTGGATAATGTTTTGAAGAAAAATTGCACTCTTGGCTTTTACTTGGAAATATACAGTAATTTTATTTTAGCAATTTTAATTTGCCATATTTCCATTTTAAACTTAGTTGTACCATTCTTTTACAAGATATAGCGAAAGTATTGTAATCAACCAAAAATTCAACCTAGAGATTTCGATGGATGTTCAAATTTCAGATATCCCCAAGTTCAAAAATAGAATTTTTGAAATTATGTCATCAGTTTTGAATGTTTTTCTGTTTTACCAATTTGAATTTCATTGTCAGAACATAATATGTATCAGACTAAAAGTAGATTGCCAACTGCATTTGGTGGGGATAATATAATTTGTTCTTTGTTTGTATGCTTTGTTTCTAGTTTATTTTTGTTTTAATTATTTATTAATAAATGTCTCATTGTGAGATCTGCTTTGTAATTTTTAAGGATACTATCAGAGATTTGGACATCAATTACAATTAATGTTATCAAGGTTATTAAATTTGCTTATTAACTTTTCCTCTCTCTTTTCAAATAGGTTGGATGAGAGAACATGTAATTAGAGCTACTGGAAAAGATGATAATAAGAGGCCATCAGATATTTATTATTTTGCTCCAGATGGATCAAAATTGGTAATTTTATTTATTAACTGTAATGTATTTGAATTTCATCTCCTTAACATAAAGAATTTGATTATTGCAGTCCATTCTGGAATAAGTTCTTTACTATTATTTTTCCTTTTTGATTGTCACTGCACTTTAAAATTATTTTAAAATATTTTTCTTATGATTTTTAATATTCATGTGAAGATAATGTAGAGAAATTAAATAGAATGAAATTAAATGAAATAGTCTCACTGGACTATTTTCTTTTCTTGTTACTGATATTGTTTCTTTTTTTTTTTGATATCTTTCATTCCCTTGAAACATTATGTTGAATACCCTTTAAAATGCCACTTAAAATAATAGTGTCTGCATTTTGATTAATTGTGTAGCATTGGCTAAAATTCTATTTTTTTAAACGTGATTTAAAATTAAAGTTTAAAATTAAAATCAAGATTTTATTTTAGTGATTTCTTTTAACTATATCTATATATATTACCAACAGGAATTAATTTTTCTCTACAAATATAAAATTTAAAAAAAATTAGCTGATATAAACAACTGCTTAAAAAATATTTGGAAACTTAAGAGGAAGAATGATAAAATAAAACATTTTATTAAGAGTAGGAGAAAAAAATAGCTTACATTGCTTGAATAGGTGGTCTTACAGCAATATTTTAATAATTTTAACAATAGATTAATATAGATATAATAGATTATAAGCTTAATAATTTAAATAACAAATATTTCACACATTTCATCAATTCTATTAAGTATTACGTGCTTTTTTAATAGTTAATCTAAACATAGCCTTTCTTATTGTATAAAATCTCGCTTATGTAGGACATTAAATAAGTATTACCATATATCTGGTAATACATTAAGTTTACTTTATTCATAACAGAATGCCTAAAATATATTCTTATATAGTAAAAAATACTGAATCAACATAGTAAATAAAGTTATGTAATTATTTTTTAAACTTTGGGAACAGGGTTTCTGAATGGATTGTCATATCCTATGAAAAGTAGTGAATTAAATTTATAAGTGAAGTCATCACTATACTTTTCCCCTCTAACAATTTACATATATTTATGACAAGTATATCATGTACATGAAATAAAATTTCAGCTTAGATGACTTGTTAATTAATGGATTTTTTCTTTTTTTAGCGGTCTATGCCAGAAATAGGATCATATTGTAAGTTAATCATTCAATATTTTGCTTCTGTTCTATGAAATTTTTTAGAAATACATTTCTTTATTTTAGTATAATTTATATAATATATTCTATATTCTTTTTATTTATTTATATATATTATTTTTAAATTGGTATGCTGTGGCAACCAATTTAAAAAAAATGTGGATAATAAAAATTTGGTTTGCTGTGGTTTTTTTAAAAATTGGTATGCATTGTTGGCAAAAATTTATTAAAAGTACCTCTTATTAAAAAAGTTTTGTGAGTTTTATTTTCCCTTTCCTAATTTAAACACACATATGAAACTAATATATGCAGTTAAATTGGATTGTTAGCAGGTGTAAAACTTGGAAACTCATTTGCTTCCTTCAATATAAAATCCTATATTGTATTTTATTAGAAATCTATAAATGTTTTTGGCATAATTATTACAATCTTCTTTTACAAAATATTTTGCTGCAATCCAAACTATCTTGAGATTCTTTTATTTACTTTTAATTTGTAAATTTTAATAAACATACCTAGCATTTTTCATGGGGTATGTAGGGTGTCATGTAACTCCTTTGCTTGTCTGAAATCTTATATGCTAACTGACTATTAAGTATGATATCAAGTTTTATATGTGTGAAAAAAAATGACACACTACTAATTAGGTTTGTTTTAAAAAATTGATTTATTTGATTTAAATTATGTTTTAAGTTTAAATCAAAATATTTTAATGATTTTTTAACTATATGTATGTAACAGAAGTCCATTTTTCTTTGACAAATAAAATTTAAAAAAAAAATTAGCTTCCACAAAAAACTGCTTAAAAAATATTTGAAAAGTTAAGGAAAAGAATTGCATACTAGTAACATAAAATGTATTAAGAGGAGAAGAATAAAAATAGCTGACATTTCTTGAATAGGTATCTTACAGTAGTATTTGCAATACAGTAGCAATAGTTTTACCCACAGTAATTGTTTTTTCCCTTTTTTTTTTATTAATATTAGTTTTGATGCTTAGTGTACATTAAATCTTGAAAAACTTTTTTTAGCATACATAGTTGGTGCTTTAGGCTGTAGTTATGTTCTTAAATCGCATATCCCTCTCCATAATTATGTCTTTACCAGAAATATAAAATTATTCTATCACTCAAAATCATACATTCTTTTTTTCATGCTTTATAGTAAAGAAAGATTTGAGGGACATGTGTATTTTTGTAATGGTTCTGACATATCCAGATATTTAACTGCAATTATTAGAAATTTGGAGTCCTATACTTTGATAAAATTATGATCATTATATAATTTTTGGGGTTAGAAATTACCATTATTGGACTTTGAATATATAGAGCAAATATACATCTTTAAATGATTGTTCCTACCTCCTCTTTTTTTTTCCTTCTTTTTTACATACTAACAAGACATTTTACTGTTTAAATTGTTACTTCTTTTTTACTTCAATTTCTGGTATTATGCTTCTTTACTTCTCCACACTAGATATTTGCATACAAATTCAACATGGAAACAGTTTGTTCCTTTTTGCAAAATGAATAATTTCAACTATTGGCTTCAAAGTTACAATCCTTTCCCCTCAATCCTTTTTTTTAAATCAATGTTTTCAATTTTATTAAAGATGTTATTATTTGTTATTTAATTCTATCATTTAGTAAATATTTAACTAAGCTATTTTAAATAAAACATTTGGTATAAACATAATTGATAGTATTTCCACTTAAGAAGTTTATGCTTCTGAAAGTTAGTAACCTTCTAAAGATTTAATGAAAACTGTATATTAAGTTAATTCATAAATTATGAAAAATAAATTTAGAAATTAAGATAAATTAATAAAGTGAATTTAGTTTACTTTCAGAATGCATAAATTTGGAATAAATTTAGAAATTAAGATAAATTAATAAAGTGAATTTAGTTTACTTTCAGAATGCATAAATTTGGATTGTGTGACATTGTAATGGAGATTCATTTAATATCTTTGGGTTTAAATCTCTTTTGCATTCCTTTTTTAATTTTGGTCATCTAAAAAAATATCTAAAAATAGAGATATGATAATCTTGTAGTGATTAAAACATTGTATTATACTAAACATTTTTATAGTGCTATTTTCCTTTTGGTGTACAGTTCCTTTTAACATGAAAAGTTACTAAATATTTATTACAGCATTTTTATACTTTGAGATTTACACATAAATGTCTATTTCGTTCTTATATATATAAAATGTATTTTAAATGTAATTTAATTTTCATGTATTTAATTACCCGTCCTTTTTTTTTTTTTTAATAACTAATATCTTCTTTGAATCTCCTAAGATGTGGTTTTATACACAGAGTTTTGAAATAGTTTGTAGTAATTTTTAGTTAATAAGTTTGTGTGTGTTATTTCATGGTATAATATATTTTGTGGTAAGATGAAGTTTATTCTTTTCAGTATATTAGAGATGATACAAAATTTATTAGCATTGAACTAGGACATTTGTAAGTTTTTAAGAGTAAATTAGAGTAAATTACATTTGCAGAAAAAGTTTTATGGCATGAGTTATTAATAACTAAAATTTTAACTAAAACATTAAAATATGAATTTTGATTAAATTTGATTATTGTTTCAAAGGGAAATAATAATAATTTTTATTGTAGTGTCTAAGCATCCTGATATTAAGCTGACATTGAAGAATTTCACATTTGCTAAAGAGCTTATATATCGTGAACCATTTGAGATTGAAAGAGATGCAAAACAAATAGTTAAAAAAGCTGTTGTTACAAAGAAAAAAACACCACTGAAATCACCTGAGAATACAGTAAATATGCCAGTTATTGATAAAGGAAGTTCCATGTCTAAGACTTCATCAGGTAGTAAGAAACAAAATAAAACTTTATCTGAAAATATATCACCTCCAGCTGATTCTAAAAAGAAAGTAGTTAGTAAGAGAAAAAGTGCTCTTTCTGAAGATCTTAAGATTGTTTCAGATCAAAACAATAAGTCTTTAAATGATTCTAAAATTTCTAAACATTCTAAGCAAAAGACTCTAGATGACTATATGAATAAAGATTCTGATTCTGTTAGAAAACCTGCAAGATCTTCAAGAAAAATAGTAAAGAAAGTTCCGTTTGATAACTCTTTTGAAAATAAGGTTCCTAAGAAGCCTAAAATATCTGAGCAACGAAATTCTAGTGACAGAATCACACTGAATTTAAAAAATGTGACAGAGGAATGCAATTCCAGGACTGAAGAAGGCTCAGTTAAAAAAACAAAGACTAATTCTCTCATTGATCATTTTCCCAAAGTAACGAGTGAAGGTGAGCATTTGAGTAAGCAAATTATAGATTCCAGTCCATTTACTGTGAATAAAAGCAATGAACCTGTCCTTAATAGTAGCACAACAAAATCATCTGATCAGTTATGTCCTGTAAGAACTAGTAAAAAGTCTTCAAAGATTCAATATAGACTTAAAGTGAAATTTGCCCGAAGAAAAAATGAGCTGTGAGTATGTCTTTTTACCAGTGGTTTTAATTTTGACTATAATCTTCATTTATTTATAAACATTCTTGTACATAAATCTTGTACATGTGACTTGCATGTGTATTTGTATATATTTGTAAAATCTGTTCATATAGAAGTGTAATATGAAATCATCTAACTTTGTGTTTAGAATCTTATAACTCATTTATTATTGCATTTGATGTCTGTAATGTTTTTGGTCAACATGTTTATAGATATTGCTGTTCCTTACATACATTTATATTCATATCTTGTTTTAGTAAATTTTTTATGTAAAAGAAAGAGGGTATTGATTTTCTAGATAATTAAAAATTGGATTATGGAAAAAAGAAAAATAGCTGTTATTTCAACATTAATATCTGTAAATCATATTATTCAACGCTGATATTTTTAGATAATTATTAAGTTAGACATTGTTGAAAAAATTCTATTTTGGGGAAGTATTGGAAATATTTTTAGGGGATTAAAAAAATCCTTAAAGAACATTATTGATTGTTTTTTAATTGGCTGGCTTAAAATATTGGAGAAATTTCAGTGTTTAAGGCATTATACCTATCTGGATTAACCATATTCATATTTTTGTTAAATTTTGGGTGAAAATGTTTAATGCTTAGTTGTATAATTATCAATTGCTTGACAATATTTTGTGTTTGTTGATTTAAAATCTTTAGGCAGATTGTAAATTTACTTTAGAAACATTTCTAAAAGTTTTAGGGTGAATAATTTGTGTAATTTTTTTTTTCTGTATTCCCCCCTCCCCCCAAAATAACTCAACAACAAAAAAACATTTGGATATTGTGTTACAAGAGTTAGTCAGAATTTCAAGTCATAATGCATACAGAAATATTCATAAAGTATGTGGGAATAATATTTTTTTTATATAAAATGTTTAATTTCTAGCCATTACATTTAAGTTATTAAATGATTTTGAAATTTATTTTAATCAGATTACCCTTGATTTTTAATATTTCTTTTATAAGTAACTTATTTTTGCATATTTATATGTTAGTTTTTCTGTGTATGATTAGAATTTCAAAGTTTTCTAAATTGATGACAATCTTTTAAGAGACTCTTATCTATCAAAATACCTATTTAGTATACTTGTTTGTAAAATCAATTTCTACAACACAATAATTTTAAAAACACTACTCTGTCATACTATGTCAATATTTGAAAAAAATTATTTTTGTGAGACAAGTTAAATTTTTTGCTTAAATGTTCTGTATTAAAAATTCATAGCTTCAAATTTAGTAAAAGAACTGTCACAGATAATGCTTCAAAATTTTCAGTAACTACAATGCTAAAATTACCTAAACTAGATTATTTCAGTTTGTCAACTATGTCATAAATTAAATAATTTTAGAAGTAGCTATGGGAATAAATACTGTGAATCAAAGATAAGAATTTCATGCCATACCACGTAACTGATACATGTGCCTTATCTAATGAAATATTGAATAAAAACTGCGACCTTAGTGGCAGTAGGATTATAACTATCATGAATTTATACATAACAAAAATGTTAAGTACTCATATTAGTTGTAATCATATTGAAATTTTTATGAGAAAAGTATTATTCAAGTTTTTTATTTATTTTTAATTTTATCATTTACTTGTCAAGATTGCTTTAAAACTGATATCTAATGATAATACTTTGGGTACTTGAACTCTAGCCATGTAGTGAATTATTTAAGTAATGCTTACATTATTTGGTTTTAATTCATAGTTAAAGCCTATAACAACTATTAATATTGTGCTTAAAACAAATTAATACGAGACAGTGAAGATTTAAGGCTAATTAATAGCATATTCAAATAACATTTTTACTCCTAATTTTCCATTCATGTCAAGTCTATAATGTATCTTATACATATTTATGAAATAAATGCAATATTAATATTTGATACATATGAATTATGTTGACTGTCTCTTTTAATAATACATCAATAGCTTTATTATTTTTATACCTTTCGGAAAACTCTTGAAAAGTGAATGATTGATAAAATTTTTGATTGCCTTTATTTTTAACAGCTCCCTTTTCCGACTTAAAACCAACAGAGCAGCAGTCTTTTGAGATCCACTAATTCTTTAACCAAACCAAATTAATTTTAATTTGAGTGATGCAAAATTGAAACCAATGGCTAATTAAAGCCTAGTTGTGAGCAAAAAATTTGAAAATAAATAAAATTTATGCTAATATATATAAAAGTTCCTTGCACCTTTCCCTTCTGTTGGCCTAAAAGCTGGTCTGGGACCAGAGTTGAAAATAATGGAGACTGTTTCAATATAATCTTCTTCTAAATCTATCTCACTTGTTGGGATTAGTGTTTTATTTTGCAATAAAGTTTAGGGCAACATTGTAAGAATAGGTTATATTGTAAGAACGACAAGTTAAATGTTTTGTGTCAAGGAAAAAGTAGTTTTACAAAAAATATTAATTTTGCTGTCATAATTTTTTTTAAATGATTCAAAATTTGAATTTTTTAAAAAATTATTGCTATTAAAAAAAAAAATTGTGAATTTGAATATGTATAATGTGCCTCCCTCCTTCTTCACTCTCAGTTTAGGCTGCCAGTTTGACTTTACAGGTATGAAAATTTTCTCTGAATCGTGCATAAAGTATTTTATTTTATAATAATGAAGCATGATAATCAAATGGTTTTTTTATCATAATCATTAGTTTGAACAGTGTTGTAAAATTTAATTGATTACTAAGAAAATGAGAGTGAAATTATGGGCTTAAACAGTTGTGTCTGAGACAACATTACCTTTTTATCTTGCTATCAAAACTGCAAATTATTCAGTATAAATTTTAATGTTTTCAATATAGCTGAAAAAAAATTCTGTTTTAAACTTCAGGGAATTCAAAACCTTGCTAATTATCACCATATATCACTGTACTACATGACACTTTGTCTTGAAAGAAAAGAGTGGCTTTTGAAAATTACATTTTAGGATTTATTTCTAAATCATGGATCAACATACACTGTCTTTTGAGAGGTTATGAATGAAGAAATATTTTTTTTCCCTCCTGGCAAAAATTTCAGACTTTAATATATAAAGCATGAAATTGTGGTAGTTTATTATCACAAACTTTTCTTTGTGGCCTATAAACTGAATGTACTTGGTAAAAAGTAGTAGATGTTAGAATTTAGAATATCTTACTGCAAAATAGCTCAGATAAATAATTTCTTGCTTTGTTGGCTTATTTGCATTGTATTGATAATTATACATTTGACATAGTTTAAAATAAAGAGATAAATATGGTTTAGATGGATAATTTTTTTCATAGTTAAAAGTTGTCAAATTTTGTGTAGAATATACTTAAATTTTGAGTTTATTTTATTTTCCAGTATTTTTGAGGATGCTTGTCTGTTTAAAGTAGTTATATCCTTTAATGTTATAGTAATATCCATCTGTTAAATTTTTTTTTCTTAATTCTTACATTAAAATATACGTATTTTAAGGAAATGAATTTTCACCCAATATTAGCAATTAATTTGTAAAAAATATATTTTGACGTAGCATAGCATTTTAAAATGCAAATTTTCATTATTTTTTAATTAAAAATTTACCATATCCCTTTTATGCTTTAAGAATTACCTGTCATACTTTATTTATAGTGAACTTCTGTTGTCCAAAAATAATTTTTTGATTTCATATTATTATATTCTATTTATGTAACCTTTTGTTAGTTTGTAAGTTAATTCTTTTCCTTATTCCCTAGTTTATATCAATTTATTGTAATATTTAAATCTTCCCTTGTGTGATACTTAAAATAGAAAGAAAAGGAAAATAAAAGTGTTTATTGTGATTACCAGTCACCAAAATTTATGTTTGAATTTGAGTACCTGTTTTTAATATCAGTTATTTATTGTCTACACATTTAGGTGTAGTTATATCTGTGCAATTTTTTTTAAAAAAATAATTTAAATATGGATTTGTTTTTGTACTTTATGTACATAATTGTTTTGATAGCTAACATTGTGTTCTGCATTTTGTAACTTATGAGCCTTTAATTTTTGTTGATAAATGCTTTTCATTTGTTAAGTTTCCTAAATTTTTAATCTTTTAGTAGATAACTTCTCTACTTTTAAATTTCTAAACCATCACCTGAAATATATATAAAGTTTTTAAAGGAATTTATGTGATTTTGGAGTAACTTTTAAATTTGTTTTTAAAACAATTTATTCATTGGAAAAATTGTTACGCACACATGCATGCAGCCATATAAAGTTAAGGAGCATTTGTTTTGTTAAAAGAGAAAAAAAAATAGAAATATATATTTGTTATTTTGTGTTATTTTTATAAGTATTTTATATTGCTGTGTGTATTAGAAATGAAGCATGATGCACTGTATATAGAAGCATTAGCTTTTTTAATGGCAAAATTATGTAAGATGAATGGTGTACTGGCCTATGGTTGAGAAATACTGATTAAAAAGCATACTTGTACATTTGTACTATCATTCATTTGTTATATAGTCACTGTATGTACTTGTATCATTGTATGAATAAAATATCTTTTTTGAGCACATTGGCTCTGAATTCATTTACTCTTTTACTCTTGTTGTGAATTCAAATTTTCATTTTTTTTAAAATTTTATTTTTAGTTTGACAAAACGATATTTATTTAGTGTTTCTCAACCATGGTCTCAGTTTTTTTTTCTATTATTTTCTTTCTTTCCTAAAAAATGCTTTGCTTGAGAAAAAGGTTGAGAAGCACTTTTTAATCAACACTTTAAACATTTTTACTGAAGGTTTTATGGATGTAACTAAAAGTAGTTCATATCTCTAAATCTCCAGTAAAACTTTCTACATTTCTAGTATAATATCTTAGTTCCTTCAACATTACAGTATTCAACCCGTTTAAACACGTCATTGAATTTTTTATGGAATAGCTTAGATACAATCTTTCTGGTGAGCTTTTGCTTGGGGACTCTCACTCAATAAAATGTTTGAAAACCATTAAGAAAAAATTCATAACACTGAAGAGCCAAAATCAGTGATCACACGGTTTTGTTTCTTCATTGTATAAACACCACATGAGTATTTAAAATTTATAACTTCTTTTCAAACATTTGGCAATATATAAGGAAGCCCTCCTTTTTGGAGTTAGTTTCAGAGAGAGAAACTGAAATATGCTTCAATATAACAGCAGTATATTTTAAAATTTTTATCATACACACTTGGAACTTTTTTCAAGAGTAACTGTAGCATTCCCCCCCCCCCTCCCAATGCAGCTGGCAATACAGACATATATCCTTATGTCAAACATGGCTATGAAGCTGTTACTCATTTAGAACCACCTGGCGAGCATGTGTACCTTAAGGAAGGAGATCAACTTTAGGGTAGCTCAGGGGTTTCTGAAAAGCGGGGAACTGTGAATATAGGTCTATTGTAACCTAGCTTATGGAATGCTGTGGATGTAAATAACATTGCCCCCTCTAGTTTCTCATAATTTAGAAGTAAGGACTAAGCAGAAGATTCCCAGACTTGGCCTGCCACCTCCAGAGGTATTGTTTGAACTTAGAGGACATTGCAACAACAATCCTATTTTATATGCCCCTGCTGTCATTAATGAGCATGGAGATCTTTGCCAGCCTTAGCCTTAAATTCACAACCCTCCAGTTATGAGATCAATACCATTGCTGACTGAGCTACTGCTACTCTTTCCCTATAGTATTCACTGCAATATTATGTGATAGAATTAGGGATATATTTTGCATATATACAATAAGTGAGAGTATTTCCTTTACATTCTCATATCTAGTCATCAATACAGTTTTTTTAAAACTTAATTAGCACCATTTCTTTTAAAAAGCTACCTTTTCTGTAAATTTTATTAGCTATAATATTATAATATAATTATAAGTAGAAACTTGTAAAATAATTTGTAATGTTAAAAAAAAAAACCTTTATTTGTTTTAATATATTAGCTATGTTGCCAAAAAATCTCACATTGCCAATAGTCTGGTAAATGTTATTAAAAGTTACAAGAAATTTCCAGAGATTTGTAATACAAAGTCATTAAAAGTATTTTTTCATTTTCATATGTGGGTGGTTCCCTAACTGCATCCGAAATCCCTGAAATTTCACTGGAAAATGTGAGTTTGTAAATGCTCTTTACATAGCCAAAGTTATGAATGAATTTTCAGGTATTTAAGAAATTTAAACTGTAACTTCAAAGGGGTAAATGTTTTGGCTCTGTGTATCTATATACAGTGGAAGCCCACTTATATGAAATATTTTTGTATGATTTATTTCTTGTTCCCTCTGCAAATTTCTCACAATGCCTGTGTACTCAATTATTCACTTATATAATAACTTTTATAAAAAAAGTTTGCTTCCTTAATTTAAGTTTTATTAAGGTCTATGAAAAGAGATAAGTCATAGAAGCACTTTTAGTTATTTCTTTTAATTTCTGCTCTTCGCAACTTTCTCTCACTGACATATTTAAATTTTTTAGTAAAGTTGATGATTTTGTAGTGTTTACAATAAGCAGCTATTTTTTAAAAATCTATTAACAAAGTGAATGAACAACAGGCAAGAGAAGAAAGGAATACATTTTCTGTGGAAGATAAAATTTTAAAAGAGGTTGATGATAACCCTATTCAAACAACAACAACAAAAAAAGGCTTAAAATTCTATTGTCAATCATTGCTACTGTTGTGGGAAAGAGAAATGAAATTAAGAGAAACTTAATAAAAGCTTGGATACAAGATGGCCAATATTGCAGATTTTGAAGAACTATATTAATCAAACATTAAAATTACAAATTGTTTTAAGGCCCAAAATGAAACATTTTATGAATCCCTGTATCTCCCTGTAATTATATTCTTTTTCTGTTTCCTAATTTTGATTATGAAGAAATAGATATTAATTTCATTTTTTTTCTTTCTTTTAATGTTTAATATCATTTTAGTGTATATGTGTTTTATAAAAAGGTGTCTGTATTTTTGTATCTATTGCATGCATAGCAACAACTTGCCATATTTAATGCAGATATAAAAATTGATTTTGTTCTCACAGTTTGCAAATATTTAATCAAATCATTTTTCATCATTAATTTACATTTATTTATTTAAAACAAATGATACACTGAATAGTATTGGTTTCATGGTTTTGTACATGGAAACAACAACTATTCACGTCTACAAAGTATTTTTTTGTTTTCCTTTGTGTATGTATGAGTTTTACTGAATATATATAGCATAATAAGGGGGGGTCTATGATGATTTGTAGGGGGTTATAGTAATGGTTGGTTAGTGGTAAGGCAATACAATGAGAGACAACCCTACAGACAAAAGCTTTATTTTCTCCATAGCAGTTAAAAAACTCTCTCATCATTCTAAAGACAGGAAGAAGATACTGATCTGCATAAACTGTCTCAAATGTTCTAGAAATCTTTGCTGTGAACACATGCACCCCCTATTAGTTCAACAATTTCCTAAACTAGCCACTAAAGTTTTGTAAGGTTTTAATTGGCCTTAGTGGTCAATTTAGAGTAGAGATTAAAGGAGGTTTGGGCTTCTGATTACATATCTTACTTTCTAAGAATATTTCAAGATGGCCAATGAGGTTTTATAGACCATAAACTCACTCCAGAAACTTGGAGTTTTCTACTTACAAGAGGACTGAGGATTGCAGCACTGGTTTAGGACTGTATTTATCTGTAGTTATTCTTGTTCAGTTTCAACTTTTCCCTTTTATTTGTGTAAATATAACAAAAATATCTTAGTAAAACTATAAAGAAATGTCTTTATATATTAATTGACCTACACATTATTTCCCAGCACCACAATGAATACTGCCAAAAAGAGCTGACAGTCAACAAAGAGAAATGAAGGATATATATATATATATATATATATATATATATATATATATATATATATATATATATATATAAGCTATACCTTTTTTTATGGTGAAATAAACATGAAGTTTCCATGGGAAAATATTAAATAGAAAGTAATTTTGGTAATGAATAAATCTAATAAAAATAAGCCTTTATATACAGCTATTTTAAAGCTTGAAAAAGCTTTCTGTTCATTAGAAAATACAAAGAGATTATTTCAGATGAAACTATGCATTAGTAAAGCTAAAATTAAAATCAAAACCATTGTTTTCACATTAGTTCAGTTTTATCATTTCTTAAATGCTAAGTTCCAGATAATTTTTAAGGTTCTCTTGCATTTTGTGTATGTATTAATTGCCCTTTTACCTTTTTATGGTGCTATGTGCTTCCACTTGTTTACAGTTTCTTCTTGATTCTCTTACTTCTAATAAATGCATTATTCTATGTCTTAACCTAGTAACATTATATTTAAAAATAAATTTCGGATGGTGTTAAAAAAATTTTATTTCAAAAATCATGGTCTGTGTGCCATTTAAGAACCATCTAATAGGTAGATATTAACTCCATCCATATATATATAGTGCAATGCACATTTGCAAGCTAGGTTCATCTTACTATTTAAATGCATAACAGCAGCATGTGAGTATAGCTTATCATTCAATGCAGTTGCATTAAGCATACACACACACACACACATATATATATATATATATATATATGTCTATGTGTGCATGCATATATACTACTTGTCTTACTTTTTCATATCTTACAACCTTTATATTTGGCAATCGTGTAGAAGCTTTGTATGGTGTTGGGACATCTGTATAATTCATTTCTTTCTACATTTTTTCATTATTGTGTCATGCTATATGCTTCACAGATTTGTTTGAATAATTGAGATCTTTCAATTAATAGTAAAGTAGTTTTTTATGCAATACTAGCTTAATATTTAATATACAGTAAAATATATGTAATAATTATTGTTTATAATGCTGTTATCTTTGGTTCCATTAACCCCCCCCCTTTTTATATAGTTTATTACTTTATTTACTCAATTCAAAATCTCCAAGAGGTTAACAATTGAGTTATAAATATTTAAATTTTAAATTATTAAAATTAAATTAAATTAGATTTTGAAATATAATCCAAAATGTACATTGCATGCTCAAATGATCAAACTGTTTATATAGATAACCTGCCTGTAAAAATTTTCTTGGTTTCTGCAGTATTGTTAGAGGCAGGTTTTACTATGTGTATATATCACACCCTGCCCTCAGACTGGATACCTGGAGGTACTTGATAGATAAATACATATTAAAGAAAATTAGTGATGGGATGAATACTGAGTATTTAGATGAAAATTTAACCCAATATTTGTCCAAATACCAAATATTAGCTTATTTAAATTGTAATATATGTATTAGAGGCCAATTTATTATACATGGTTTCCGCGCATCTGGAAAGTCAGGGAAAATCATGGATTTAGACAATGGATTAATTTTGTCATGGAAAGTCTTGATTTTTCAAGTAAAATGAGTAAAAGTCATGAAAAGTCATGGATCCGCTAAACTACCGATTAAATAAAAATGCATTGAATTGTTTAATTCTATTTTTACTTGGCTGAAGTCAATTGTCATTTGGCTGAAGTTACTGAGTTTGGTATTTATGTATTATCTTATTGACCATATTGCCAAGTAAAATTTGTTCACCAAGGAAACTCAAAGCAAGAAAGCTTAATGGGTGGGTAAATGTATATTATTCTGGTTTTTTCTTAAATTGTAGATTAAAATTTTATTAATATAGTAATAATTATTTTTTAATAAATATTAGTTAAGATTTTGCACAAAATATAACTTTATCTCTAGGGATATTGTATATAAACATTATAGGGTTATATTTGGCTATTATTCATGGTGATCCGGATAATACCAAAGTACCCTGAATTCAAATTGGAAACATTTTGAGTGAAAAATTGTTATATGATCAAACTTAGGTATGTAGATACAACAATTTATTTTTATCTATGTGCGTTTATTAACACTTATAAAGTAAGTTTATAGTTTTTTTATGATAAAATTCCTGTAATTTCTCTAAAAGCATATATTTTATTTGTATGTACATCATAAGTTTTATTCATATATACTTTAACGGAAGCTTTTTAAAGTCATGGAAAATGATCCGCTAAATCAGGGAAAGTCATGAAAAGTCATGGATTTGAAAATTTTTATTTTGGCAGATACCCTGATTATAGAAAAATTTTAACTACTTAGTATAGTGTTTAGATGAATTCATAAAGTTTAATTATTGGATTTATACAAGTTTGAATATTTAATTTTTTTTTCAGTTAATCATATTTCTCTTCAAAATAATCTTTATATATATATATATATATATATATATATATATAATCACAGTGGCTTTTAGTCATGTTACATACTTGTTACCTTGCAAAACATTTTTAATAATAATAATAATAATAATAATAATAATTTTGACATAATTGGCAAACTGAATTTTCAGACTGACAGTATACTGAATATCTCTTTATATAAATATTTGGTACATTCCTAAAGAAAATAATAACAATAAACTACATTAAATGGGAAGCCCAAAGGTATTAGGGTAGCACTTCATACTCGAAGTTACAGTTCTGAGGTTCTATCCTCCGGCTGAACAAATTTGACTCAGTCTTTCATCCCTTCTACATGTAGACAAATTGAGGATGAAACATGTTTTGGAACTAAACACTCGTGGTTCTGCATAAAGTTGACCACATAACTGGGATATGCTTTGCACCCCAGGGCCCTAGGTTTTAAAAATAGATTGTCATTGTAGGCCATGGCTTCGCAAGTTGGACTGAAATGTTGAGTTTAATTCTAGACATTAGATAAATGAATTGAATGTGTATTAGGTACCTAAACACTACTTTAATAAGAGTAACATGTTAGGGTACATTCAAAATATACATATATTATGAAAAATATTTCTTGAATGATGAATGTGGGAATCTACTACTTTCCAAAGCTCTTGTGTAACATTCAGAATCTGTATTAAACAGTTTTTTAAAAATTTCTTTTCAAACTACCATACAATTAAGACTTAATTTAGTATATTAAGTATTTTATTAATATTGATTTATAATTAAAACAATATGAAATATTTTAATTGCTATTAGTAATATTTAATTTTACATTTATACATTTGCACACTCAAAATAGTTTGGGATTTGATAGTGTTAAAAACTTACTTTTAGTTATATGATGTTGAAAAAACAAAAGAAATTTTGATGTAGAAAATGCAATTGAATTTGGGATGTAACTATTTTATTTGTAATTCATTATTAAATTTATATTTTAAAATTGAATTATGCTATTTTTTTCATGTTTATATTGTATACTAATTATAGTTTGAATCTCATCAAATTTCCATTGTTCTGATAGTTTGAGAAATGGTTGTCTAATAGTTATGACAACTGTTTAATAGTTTAAATCACAGCCACTGAGTTATTTTATTGTAATTTGCTCTTCCCTTTCTCATGTTTGGTATTTATAATATTTATTAACTAACAACAATAAAAAAAAATAATAAAACTTTATAGCATTTAGATTACTGTTTCAGTGATCCATTGAATTTTTTAAGTTAGATACATTAAAGTTGCATATTATTTTATTAGAGTTAAAGTTAAAATACATTCCTGAAATTAAAACCTATCCTTTTTTTGCCACTTTGGCAATAAAAAACAAAATATTTTTTTTCAGGATAGTTTTTACTAGTTTTTTCAATCTTTTGCATAAACAGTCTAACCTTAGTGATAGTTCAACAAAACAACAAAATAATCAAATATTTTGCTTTAACAGCAAAAAAAAAAAAAAAATTTTTTTTTTATTTCTCTATGAAGGATCTCAATGCTGTTATGAAATTTACTATTTTATGCCAACCTTTTTTTAGGAGGTTTTTTAATAATGCTTCATTTGCAGTTAAGTAATTAAATGTTATGAGCTTCACACTTGTTTGATTTGGGGTTATATTGCAGGTGATTATTTTTTGTTGTAGCATATGCTGTAAATGTTTTTGAAATGGCTAATTTCACCTGCTAGTAAATGTAATCACCTGCATGCTCTTTTAAGTTTAATAATTTTAGAATTATAATTTTATTAAAAATCATATATTGGTTACTTTTTATAGTTCTTTTTATAGACAGTATAGCAAATGCTTCAGATATAAACTTCAAAATATTCTCATATAGTAATTTCAAATAAAATTTTGTTATCAAGCCAAAGCAACAACTACTTTTAAAGTTGTAAAAAATTGGTGATATATTTTATAAGTTCTCAAAAATGTTAGTGTGAAAGGAAATTTTCTGAGTTCTAAGGTGAATTGTAGATCAGAAATGTATGATTATCCTCCAAAACTTGTGGGAGAAGATGGTGTGAAATCCTGGAAAAAAATTTATTAAAGTGAAGAATACACTAATCTGAATTTCAGAATAAGGGCTTAGAGAAGTTTGCATGATGTCATGAAGAATAACTGAACCAAATTTCAAGCATGTTGCTAATATCCTTACCATATGTGTGTGTGTGTGTCAAATGTAGTCAGTGAATTTATCAGACTAGTTATTCTTGGAGCCCTGTTGTATTAGCATAAACAAACCTATCAAAATACCAGGTTTAGGATTATCTGTGCATTTTATTAAAATTACTTCCTAAAACTGAAATTATTTAGTTTTAGCAGCTCTGTAAAAAAAAAGAGACTTTATATGATTAAGATATATGTTGATTTTGTTTATTTCAAAATGAAATTCTTTCTAGAATGTATATTAATCATAACTTTTTATATTGATTTTATTTTACCTTTTTTTATATTTTATTAGTGTGCTACACAAACCTTGTACCAAATTTTGCAATTTTGCATATTCTCGAGAACCATCTGTAATGTGTTGCATATGTTTATGCTTGTTTCATCCTGAGTGCATTCCTTTCAAGTCAGGTGGGCATGCTAAGTATGCTTGTGTGGTAAGTCTATGTTTTACCTTAAGTGTGAATTAAGTAGCTATTTAAGTGCAGTTTATTTTGTTCATCAACTTAATTTGTTTTATTCGATTACAATTATCTTGTTTTTTCTGCATATCCCTGAATATTTTACTTTTTATAGAAGAGGGAGTAAGTTTCTTTAAAAGTGTAAAACTTTTTTTTATACCATTGAATACTGTTTTATTTTGAAATGATTTATCATTTTAAAGCACTTAAATAATAAAAACTTTTATTGAAAAATTTACAACAGTATATACTTAAATTAGTAACTGTATTTATTTTATTGTATTTGTAAATATTACTCAGCTTAGTTTTATTAATTTATTTTATTTTAGCTTGTTTATTGTAGTTTTTTTTTAAAAGCCTGGTAGTTTAGTAATATATTTAATATTCAAGTATAACTGTTTTTTTATAATGGAATTTTTTTCCTCTTTCTAGCCTTGTGTTAAAACTCAATTGAATGTACTAGAGAAAGAACCATTGGATGTTAATCTTCCTGAAATTGATACAGGGATTTTATATCCATTTGTCAGTCTCCATATTGTTCCAGACCCTACATTCGATGCAGCTTTTAACAAATTTTATTCACCTGTAGATCAGTCATTTGTTCAGTCATGTGAAGAAAATAATTGTCAACCATTACAGATCAGTGGTACACAACCTGTTCCACCTTATCCACATAATACACCTAGGTACTATCTTGTAGATAAGGATTCTTTGAACAATTTATATTCAGATTCATCAAGGCCAAATTCAAATTTGTGGTATCCACCTATGTGTTATGATAGAACTGGTATGACAGCTCCTGCTGGTTTGAGATTTCCTACATCTACTGTTTCATCAAAAAGAAATACTGCATATAATTCAAACTTTTATGGTGGTAATTCAAGCTCTTTGAATTTCCTGAAATCTCCTGCACCCAGACATTTTGGAAGCACACCTTATTTAAATCCACAATCTTCTTTTCAAAAAACATTAAATCAAAAATTAAATTGTGATAACTTATATGCAGGTTGTGTTGTAGATCCTTATATTAGAGATCAGATACTTAAAATGATTCCGATGTCATCTAAACAATGCCATATTTCAGAAATTCCACAAAATAGTTTTACAAATAAGTCAGATAGCACCAATATTTCTCCAGATTTGGGCTTGTCTTTAAACACACCACTTCTCCAATCTATGTTACAAAAAAATAACTATTGTGCCAAAAAGGATCAAGATGGCATGACCAGTGATTCTTTGTCTCTCAACTCTCTGTCCAATACTGAGGTAAAGACAGCCTGTGATATTTCATCTGGAAGTCTAGGGGAAAATATAGATTATTCTAAAAACAGGAAAAGAAAAATTGATTGTTCTGAAGATTCAAATTTTAAAAAGGATATTAAAAGATTGCAAAATAAAAAAAAAATTAAAACTAAAATGAGCATAAAGACTGCAAATTTTTCGGAGTGTAAAGGGAAGAAAACTGATGTATCTGAAAATTCTACTCTTAACTTGGATCTCAGCCAATGTTTTACAGTTAATGAATGTTTGAACTTAATATTCAAGTTTTTGAATGTCCATGACTTATTATGGTATGTTGAAATTTCCTTTCTTTTCTGTTTGGCAAATGATACATTTTTAACACAGGAATGAATTATTCTTCAAATTTAATTTTAGAATAAGTAACATTTCTGGACTGTATCAAATTTTTGTGAATAAGATAGCTTTTAATGTTTCTATTCATTTCTAATGTTTTTCCTTTTACATATAATTTTGTTAAATATGGTTTATAATTAAATTCTGTGAACAGCAGATAACATAAAGTTTTCTGAATAAGTCCCCATCTAGAAAGAAAAAGGAAATTATTTTTTATATAATATAGCAGCATTACTGACTTTTTATATGTAATTTGAACCATGTATGTTCAGTTTGAATTATTTAAACATTTTAATATTACACGAAGCACAAAATTCAAATGAATTTGTGCAGCAAAAATTATCTCCAAAAATTTAACTAATTCAGTTAGAATTAATCATATTCAATTATATGTGCAAGTTGATCAATTTTAAAGAACATTTGTTAATTTTTAGATTTGAATTCTGGTGGCACGTTTCTAATGATAAAGTGCAATTCAGTTTAGAGACACTCAATAAAATATGTTCATGGGTTAAGGGAAGTCTAAGAAATAAAAGAGCTAAATTTTCCACTCCAAGTTTAAGTAAATGCTTGGTCATTGAAAGAAGTGCAAAAGCACATCCTGCATAATAACCATCTATCTATTATCACAACAATTTTACACTAGGTTACTTAATTATGAGACAAATAAGCAAGAAAAAACACTGAATCAGCTTTATTTTAATAGTACTGTTTACAGTAAATCCTTGAAATAGTTTTTACTTTTGTACATATATTTTAAATTTGAGGTGTTATGGACAATATTTCTTTGTTGAATCGGGCAACTTATAAAATTTTCCTAAATTTGTAAAATTATGGTGTTTTAAATAGTCATATCTCATTTTTTGCTGAAGTTAAGTTCAGTTTTTGTCAGTGATTCCTGCAAAAAGTTTGTCTCTGTTTTGTTAGTTGCCATGGGTTTTTTCCAATGAGCTATGTGCTTTCGGTGCTAATTTTGCAAAAATAAATATTGACCCATGGGCCTTTTTCCGTTATTAAAAATGTCTTCATAGGAAGTAAGGTATAGGCGTTTATGAAACAAAATCACCCAAATGTGAAACTATTGCTGGTTGTGTCTTGAAAATTGTTTACAGATAATTCCTTGCCATATTTTAGGCAAATAATACAAAGGAGTCTGAAATAGACATCTTTCAGCAGATTTCTTATGCAACATATGTTCACTTACTCTAAGCTGCTCTTAATACAAAAGATTTAATTTGTATTGATAACTCCTTAAGGATAGGATTCCTATTGCAAATATTTTTGTATCTCACTCCATTTTCCCACATGCCTAAGTGTGGTCAAATGGGTAGGGTGTGTCTCTTCGATACCAGAGTTCATGGGCTCAAATCTGACTGCTGGCATGGTCATTCATAGCTGTTTTGAATCAGCTTTAAACAGTAGGTTCTGGTCTCATTATCCCTCGTGTAGGAGAAAAGATAGTAGCACTCTAAATCAAACCATTTTCCATACTCCAGTAAGAGTATTCAGATAAATAAATGCTATATTAAATAATAAAATATATAAAAGTCATGTGAACAATAAATGTTCATTTATTCGTTATATTATTGTTTTCATAGTTTTTAGTAATAAAATATATTTACTTTTGATATAAGACATTTTTGGTCATATTTTAGAGTATCTAGAATGAATTATAGCATTTACATTTACTCATTGTGAAATAATTACCTCAGTTTTTGCCGGTTTATAATTTTCTCAATTGTTTTCAGATAGATTATTATTATTTTTTTATAAATTCTACACCAGATTCAGGGATGCCAACATTCTAGGATGTGCAGTCCAATACAGGTCAGAAACACATAGAAAAATTATAATAATTTTTAGTAGCATTAATAGCTGCTACAAAATACTTTATGAAAACCAAGGTAAGACTAAATTACTCTATGATAAAAATCCAATGATAACAGGTGTAGAGAACTTCATGCACTTAAAAAATCCTTTAGAAGTTTATTTGATTGGAAAAAAATTACAGCCATTTAAAGGTTATGTTGCCTGTGTGGTGAATGGCACCACATGGCTACATGTCTTGCTATTGTCAGTAATGTGGAGGAATTTATTAGTTAAGTGTAGGTTTCTTATTTGTGTTCATGGTTTTATTTTCTAACCCTTTATTCAATTTTTTTTTATCTTTTCTAGTGCCTCTTTAGTATGTAAAAGTTGGAAACATTTAACTTCTCAAAAACACTTGGTAAGTAATAATTACTTTATGTTTGATTATTTGGATGTTTGTTTACTAAGTTCTTCAAAAATTGCCACAAATACATTCTACTATCTTGTTGCAAAACAAAGTTACCTTCATTAAAATTTTGTAAAGGTCATAAAAAGTGATTTACTATACAGTATTTTGCTTTTCTGATTCATTTCTATTTGCGTCTAAATATTCTAAAATTGGTTAGTAATATAAGATTTTATTTTAAAAAACTTTGAGAATAATTTAAAAAGTGGGTTTTTATTTTATTTACTAGCATATAGCCCGTTATATGGCAGGGTCAGTAAAATTTTTAATTTTCCAGAATTGTAAAGTACCCTATGTGGCAGGTAAAAAAATGTATTAATAGAATATTTGTATAATAGAAAATATTTATTTGTATAAATATTAATATTAGTAGAAAATTAAACAGATGCTTCTTGATGTACCTAAATAAGTAATAAGATACATGCTTATATATCTGTGACTTTAACTTCCTCGAATTTATCTTAAAAGTTTAGAATTAACTGTAAAAGTTTTGGACATGGTAAAATATAAAATTAATATTAAAAAAACTTTACTGACTGTATATTGTTTGCCAACTTTATTTTGTCATATTACATTATAGGATGGACAGCAGAGGTTTTAATATTGATAGTGATTATTTGGCGGCATATATGAATGATGTCCGAAATTTAGCAAATCGATTGCAAACTGTGTGGTTGTGTATGAAAAATAAACATACAAATGAACAAGCTTCTTAATTTTCAAAGATATATAACTTAAACGCTAGATATTTATTAGTCCATGAAATAGACTCCTAGACTTTTATGAAAAGAATTCGTTGTTAATACTAGTGACAAAATTTCATTGCAACAAAAAATAATTGATTAAATTAAAAATTATCAGATATGTACCTAATCTATTATTTAAGCCAAATATAAAAGAAAATTATTTATGTAATATCTAAGTTCTGTGATAAAATTTATGAAAATAATGCAGACATTTTTTAAATAATTTAAAATAAGAAATAATTAATTGGATGGTTAAAGGAATGACGTCATAATGCTAGAAAAAAATGTTATTTTTACTATTTATTTTGTGATAAATTGATAAATTTAATCGCTTGCTCTTAACCAGGGAAAATAGGGCTTGAAATAATGACATTAAATGCTCAAAAAGGGTGGAGGGAAGGGGGGAATTTCAAATGTTTTAAAGACAACAGTATATTTTGCTGTGATATGAAGCATATTTCTACCAATTTATTTTAGAATTGGATTGATAGTTTAGGAGGAGCTTTACTCGCTTTATTTGCTTTGAATTTTGATACTCCTAACTCATCAAGAATCCAATATGGTTGCCTTTATCCATTCTTGGTCTAGTTGCTTCATAAATTCGAATACAGATTGACAGATAACTTAGGCTATTATTATATAGGGGATTTTTAATTAAATATTTTCTTACTAAAAGGTGATATTCTTATAACTTGAAATAATCAAAATGTAAGTAATTCGTATTATTAAAGTACTTTTGCTACATTTTATGGGGGAATTTTCGATTTTGAGAATAATATGATATCCTCAAGATTATTTTTGTATAGGCAAGACTTCTGATACATTTTTAAGAAAATGTAGAGAAATTGAATTATTATTTCCAGAGAGACATAGCAACTAATTCATGTGTTTCAAGCTCTGTCATTAACTGAATTGACCCCCCCCCCCCCCCATAAAAAAAAAAAAAAAAAAAAAAAAAAAAAAAAAAAAAGCCCTGGAAGCAGACAGTGTTGGAAAAGGATTACCACTCCTCATACTGAATGTAAAATAACTGATGACAACTTTCTGGCGAGCAGTTTGATCAAGAGTGTCTTTTAGAAAGGATTAAACACATAGTTGGTATCAAGGTGATGTCTGTAATCTCATTCAAAGGCATGGGGCACCATTACACCATTACATGGGAGGAATCATAGGGCAGGAAGGACCTTATGACCAACTATTAGAAATTTAGCTGTTGCTACAGCTCAAATAATCGGTGATGAAGAGTAATTTTGTATGTATTTTTGCATTCTGCTATACTGCTAAAAGAATTGCATTTCATGGTGAAAAAAAACCCCAAAAACTTAACCATTTTGTTTTGGCTAGGAAAGTTACCTGATTATAACCCCACAGTGCAGACACATGTGACTCACAGAATGGGTGATCACCAAGGAACTGACCACTACTACAAAGTAGTTTTCAATTGAAATACTTTTCAGAAAATATAGCTCAGCATCAAACTATCACAAAATGTAAAAATCGGTGTATAAAGTAGTATGTCTCAAAGCACAGGAACTCTAATTGCAGCAGAAGTTGCATCACTAAATACTAAGGATTATTGTGTATATTTTTTTATTGATGCCCATATTATTTTTATAAAAAATAGTTTTGCCTACTACCATGTTGTATAGCCTCAATAATACACTCTTATAAATAAAAAAAAAATCTTGTGATAGAATTAATTATTTGTTAAAAAAAATTCAGTTATACTAGAAAATACAGAAATTTGAGTAGTGCCCATATAATCTGACCACTGACTGAATATTTTGCTTAATTTTTTTAAAATATATTTTCATTTTTTATCAAACTTTTCCTGGTAGAAGTATATGTAAGCTGTAATACATAAGTATATACTCAAATGAGAAAACTATTTTTTAATTTTGAATTATGATTTTAAAATTATTTATCTATTTTTATATTTAATAAAGATGAAATGATTTTTCTTTCAATTAGTGGGAAAATGTCACATTTTCTGGAATAGCTGTTAAAGATTGGGAAAAATGCTGTAATACTCTAAAGAAATATGGAACAAAATATATTGTAAGAATTTTTTACTTAAGTAAATTTTTTCACTTCATTATTATTACTCCATAATTATGCATTTATTCTACTCCATAGGATTTTCGGGGAATTCAAGAGCAAGATTTTATATCTGCATGGGATTCATTTTGTAAGCAACTTCATTTATTAGGGGAAGTGGAAGAATTCATTTTTGAGAAAGTTCCACCATTTGTCATTAACAAAATTGCTGCTTATTTACCACAATTGAAAAGGCTTACTTGTTATTGCCTTACATCTGTATTCACTGAACCTGAAATATGGTATGCTTTTGCTTTTTAATTTAGATAGTATTTTAAAGTTTTTACTTATTTAACACTTATTTGTAAATAGAATTGTAATAGTACAAAGTACATGTTATTTCTGCTGTGGTGTAGTACATTGCTGTTGTTATTTCAAAGCATTTTATAACCCAAATTTACTTTATATTGTCTTTAATTATAGTAAAATGCCACTGATCTATATTACAACATTCAAAAATTGAACAAAAGGCAAGCAAATATGCTAAAAAAATATTTAATATTTAGGGATGTACTATTTATTTGTGTCTTTCAGATCTCTCAGATTTTAACCCTCATTGTTGCATTAATATGTGTTATGTTATAACAGGCCATTTGTTTCTAAAGTTCTTGCTTTCATCCAAGATATTTTATTTGAATTGTTTTTATTATAATTTGTGTGGATAAAGGCTACCCTCTTGTAAATATGTACAAATCAGAGGCAGGAGAGGAGAACAATAACTTGTTTCTTACATAACTTTAGGTGGTAGGATTGTTATCTTCTTTTAGTATTCTATCAAGGAATTACTCTTTTCTCTCTTTCATTGTTATTTCAAAATTTTTTCCAGTGTTTCAGGAAGGACTCGCGAAAAAGTCAAGAATTGACTTGCATAAACCAAATAAAACTGTCTAGACTATTTTAGAAACATTTTTGATCAGTCAAAACTCTTTAACTTCCCTATTTGCAGAAAAGGTAACTTACCACCTCCTTTTTTCATCGCATTACTGATATTAGTTATTACTTAATTTATATATAATGTATATTTGCTCTTATTTTAGAAATCTTTTTCTATTGCAATATTATAAAATAAATTTATAAAGGATATATAAAGCTGAGTTATTCTAATATGTACTGAAATATCAATGATTAATTATTAGGACCATTTTATCATTTACTCTAGCATTTTAATGCTGGCCTAAGAGTACAGCATAAGTATTTACAAGAGAATATGAATGAAATAAAAATGTAATTTATATGAGTAGTAACTGCTTTTTGAAATGCTAAAATAAAAAGTATCTGTTAAAGGTCTATAGAACCTATGCTATTATCTAGGAAATTAGGTTCTAATGTGTATTCTCTGTTATCAGTTACTGAATGTTTAAGTTTAAAGAAACTTTTCCAAATAGACAGAAATTGAATGGTTATGTAAATTTCAACACTTTTAGTGGCTTAAAAATACACTTTTCATTGTATGCTGTATTGTATTTTTTTTAATTGTACATGCTGAAATTTTGTAGAGAGCAATCATTGTTTATAATTGATAAAGAAAAGGTACTCTTTTCAGATGAAGGCATAGTGATTGGTTCATTGGAGGTTGGGGGATATGGAGGAGGGGGTAATCATGTCTAATAAATAGCACCAAGGTTTAAAAAAAAATTGATAGAAAGAGTTTAGAAGCATGAATTCCAGATTCTAAGATCATCTGAATTAGTTGAAGTAACAGTACAGTAGATTAGATAATGTTATTATAAGAAAGTTTTGGTTTTTTGTGTAAATCTGACTATCCCATGTAAACTAGTTGTTAAGTGGTATTCATTAAGCTTTCTGTTGGATCCCTTATTTGATAGGTATTGATATGTTATGGAATCAGTATAATATAAAGCCAGAGAAAGATTTCCTTATTGAATCAGTGGATCAAACAGTGATTGATCCAATTGAATGATGTAGAATTCTCTTAATAAGCTGGCTATTCATATTACATTGTGTTTTTAATAAATAATGAAAAAATTATAAAAATATTTAATGTATTGCAATTTATTGAAAATTTTATTGACGTATGTAAATTACTATTTTTTATTTTATGCCTGTTTATATTAATAACTTTAGTTATGAAATTATACTTTTCCAAAGAAATGATTGTTATTTTTGAAAGATTTCTCTTAAATTTTTTTTTCTCTTTATTTAGGTCAGCTCCATGTGAATTTAAATTGAGTACTTTAAGATATTTAAACAGATTACAAGCACTAAAAATTTCTTCCATGGGTGGTATAATATTAAAAGATGAACAGCAATCTTTGATGCCATATCTTCCATATTTAACTCATGTGGTAAGCATTTAAAAAAAATTATGAAATATACTCTAGGACAGCAACATAGTGAGAGAAGGGAAACAAAATATCAGTAAAATGCCATTTTTAGGAGACTCTTCCAGCGCAAAAAATATGTATTGTATAACTGCCAACTTTTATGCATTATTCTGTAAAATATATGGTTTTTGGTTTAATTTTAGGGACTTACATATGGGCTGAGAATTTTTATGGTCTTTGACAAATGAAAATGACAATGGACTTGTGTAAAGGAAATAAAAAAATTTGATAAAAGAACAATGGATTACTCACTTTAAGTAATATCTGCAAGTTAAAAAAATCTTATTATATTTGAGCTGAAATATATATGCTGAATAAAAAAAGATCTGTGAATAAATAAACTTAATAAGTTTTAAAGATATTAAATTCCTATATGAATTTGTTAAAATTTAATTGTGATATCACTAGACTAGTGGTTATATAAGTTTTATCAAAGTTTTGTAAATGTGATTAATTAAAAATTTGGAATATTGAAAATATGAACTTCTTTGAAAGAATTAAAGCTTAGTAAATCATAATTTGATAGTTTTAACATCTTATTTTATTAATTTTGCTAAATAAGTATTAAATTTGAAATTTGGAATAATTTTGTCTTTTTTTTTGTCTAGTTAATATGTTTTATTATATATAATGAATGTTATGGAGGTTTTATTATTTTTTTTTTAATCTTTTTATTAAATAGTTTTAAGAAATTAGCATTGTTTTTTTTATTAAAATAATATAATATTATATAAATATAAATGATGTTTGGATTATTTAATAACTTTTTTTATGTTGTGATAAATATGTGATTTTAGAATTATGTTTTATTTTTTATGTTTTTCTTATATTTATTTTTGTGATATTTTATTTTATTATTTTTTATTATTAAATATATTTATTATTTTTTGTTATAATATTTAAATATTTAAATATATTAAATATTTTTTTTTTTTTTTTTTTTTATTACTACTAAATTTATTTTTTTTTTTAAATTTTATAAATTATATAATTTTTTTATTTTTAATGTTATATAATTTTCTTTTTTTTTTTTTAATGTATATAATTTGAGTTGTAATTTTATTAATGATAGTAAAATATGTAAAAAACAATATAAATTTTAAACTTAAATAACATAATTTTATGTATATTGTAATTTATTAAAGTTTTATAAAGTTTTTTTAAGAGTACTCAATTATTATTACATAGTGTATTCAAAGCAGTGTAATAATTAATTAATTAAACAATGCTTTAATTGTCATCGTCTCAGACAAGAAGCACATAGACTGTGCCCATTACGTATGGCAATGTGAATCAAATAATGTGCAATGAATGTGTTTTCAGTAGTGTTTTGGCATAAAAAATAAATTTGAAATTTTCTAATGGAGTTAATCAGTGGAATATTTGCAGAAGGAAAGGAGAAATCAGTATCTAACTATAGCTTTAGACAACAAATGACGTAACATTAATATGGCATACATGTGAACGTTTACCAGATTATCTAAAAAATGTATGATTTTTGGTTTAATTATATGAATTTACAGATAAGACAGAGAATACATTTTTTTTTGTATCTTGAAAAGGAAATGATAATTTTAAAAAAATGACAATGGATTTTCGTTTAATAATTTGTGTAGACTGAAAAATCTTTTTAATTTCAAAACATGTATAAATATCCTTCTGTGATGTAATTATACATTTGGTGTGGCTCTAGCAACATCCAAATGTGACATTGCCCAGATATTGTATTTTGATTGTGTATTTATGCCAGTTTTAAATTGTGAATGATTAAAAAAAATAGGAATTTAATGAAAATAAGTATAAAATCATACATTTATTATGTCACATATACATGTCTTTTGTATCATTTGGCTTGTTATTAAATAGTACTAACCTTAAAATTTTATGTTTTCCAATAAAGTAATTTTGCAGTTGAAATAAATTATTTTGATTTCTTACAATTTTGTATAATGTTTTTAGGTTCTCACTGGATTCAAATTTAAGTCTTACATGAATTTGGAATCTTTATCTCAACAGAAAGAATTAATTACATTAGAATTAGGTGATTGTGTTGATATTGAACCACAGGTACATTTCATTTAAACATTTATATTTTTGTTGTTTTTATATAATTCAATATAAATGCACAATTTTTGTCATATCTAAGAAGTATATATATCTGTGTGTGTGTGTATATATATATATATATATATCACATTTTAAAATATAGTAAATTTTGTACTGCTCATTTATGAGTACATATAACTTAATTTCTGCTTTTTCTTTTTTGGGGTTATGACAGACTTAAGGGTATCTGTGATAAAATTTTAGAAATATATTGTACAAGTGTCTGTAGTTTTAACAAAAAGTTATTTATACCTTATTTTAAATTTTTGTTATAATAAATTTTTCTTTTTCAAAATTCCTTTATTTCATTAAAAAATGTCAAAGTGATTTTTAACCACTTTTCTTTTGGGCAGTGTATACTTACATTTTAATTTATTTGACATAACTTACAAAGCTGCTGTTATTGTCTGAACATAAATGACCAGTAAAACTTGATTAGTCTGTTCAATTGCTTCATGAAGGTCAAATGTTATGAAATTAACTATCCTCATAGGTTGATCTTTTCTGAGCTAATTTTTGATTTTAGCAAATAGTTTTTTGACATTTTGTTTCTGTCATGAACTACGAGAAATAATGATAAAATTTTGCAATCCATCGAAATCATTTTCTATGTTTTCGCTGAGATGTATGAGATATGACTAAATACTGATTCACTTCCATTAATTGGCTAACGTACTATAGCAATTACGTACTTTTATGTACCAATAGAAAATATCAGCAATTATTGAATATTTGGTGCTCCAAATGCTAAAAACCAATCATTCTAAATTATTAGGCAGACTCCAAAAACTACGGTTTATCCTTTAAATTGTTAGTATGTCAAAAACACTTTGTTAAATCTGCATTTTTGGCTGCTACGATTGTTCTCTACTACAAATTTTGTTTTGCTGCTAAAATTGTAAAATGGTAAGGAACGCAACATTCCTGTATGTAGTACTGAATCATATGTGAAAAAAGATTATGTAAGAGAAAAATGTAATTTATAAAGTTCAGCTTTTTTTGTCATTGTCTACTTTATGCATTTTTAGTTAATTTGTAATCATTTTAATTGATTTTATACATTTTTTATGAATAAATATGTAAATAAATTATTGTCATTTTTTATAAAAAAATTTCTTTTTATTATTTAAATTTTTTTTGAATGTATTAATTTTTTATTTAATTAAGAAATACTGTTTGTATTTTTTTGGCATTTTTATAAATATTTATTACATAGATTAGCTTGTATATATTTGAAAAACTAGTAAAATGATTTTGTTAAAATAACAAATAAAAGAAATGTTTTAAAATAAATTTTTAATATTATTTTATGGAAAGAAACATTTTCATACATTTATTTAATATTATTTTTTAAAAAAAAAATAAAATTTAGAAATTTTATTTATTTCATATTGTTTTTTAATTGAATTAAAAATAAGTTCTATTTATTTGACACAGTGTTAACCTAATTAGAAATTATGTTAAGTTATTTGTTTTTAGTATATCAAAAGTTTAGTGTAGTCTAGGGGTTAGCATTCTTTTAAGAAAGAAGAGCCAAATTGTCAGTGAAACAAGATAATGAAGCCATCAGAGCCATTTACATGAATACATGTGTGCACCCCCACCCCTTATTGTAGTGGTGTCTGACAAGACTGTCATTATGATTTTAATATTTTTTTTCATGTTTATTTAGGTAAAGTGTTTTATACATAGTAATATTTCTTTGAATAACAAAGAACCACTAAAGATATTTTTATTTCTGTGGCTCAATGCAAGAACAATCAGTTTTAAAATAATATGGTATTGGGAATTAAACTTTCAAGCTTCATGAAATAACAATAAAATAAACTTCAATGGATACTGGAAGAATTTTATTCGATTCTTTCATGTTCTTACTAATAATTAAAATGTACATTTAAACAGGGCCAGGGCTAGTACACAATGAGCATGCATGCAGATGGCCAAATTTCGAGGGCAGCGAATGAAATAAATAATGTTAAAATATTTTTAGATTCTTAAAAAAAAGAACATTTTTTTATATAAAAAAAGGAAAAAAAAGAGATTTTAACTAAATTATTTAGGAAAAAAAAAAAAAGCTTTTAGGAAAAACTTTTTATTCTATCTGGTACTTTTTGCATCTGAGAATAATTATTGTCATACAGTTTCGTTAGTGTTTAATGAATGCTTTTCATATATTTTATGATTTCAAAAAGATTGATTTGAAATTTTTTTAATTCACTTTAAAAAGAATTTTTACATAAAAAGTTTTCAGAAAGGTCAAATAAAAAATACAAACAGATTTGAAATGAGAGGTACGTTATGTGTATGTATCTTAATACCAATTTAAATTTGTACTGTCCCCTATTGTTTTAGATAGAATTATTACCAATTTAAAAGAAATTATATAAACATTTAGAATTGTCAGATATTAATGATGATATGGCAAACAAGAAAGTAAGTAAAATGCAGTATGGGTGCATTTTGTTTGATAGGATATACATTTTAATACACTTAAATATATAATGTACATTTTAAACTTAGATTCCTAATCAATTATATTGATTGAGAAGTCATAGAGACAAAATAATAAGCTTATATGCATTGGGCTGAGTTATGAATCTACTAGGAAGCTAATAGGGGTGACAAAATGCTATCTTGCACTTAGGGGGCTAATAACCCAGAACTAGCTCTGCATCTAAGTTTATATTGGTTTTTTGGGAGGCATGGGGAGAAATGTGATAAGAATATGACTGCAAAGCTATTGATAAGGCAGAAACCTAAATAGCCACAAATGCTTACATAAAGAGCTGCATGTGGCTCACAAGCTACTGTCTGCTGATCCTTCATCTTAGTCCAATGTGATTAATCATTTATTATTTCTATTACCATATTTAAAAAGTATGCTAGAAAAAATTATTTAATGAAAGAATAATTTGAATGCATCTTTGTTTTTTGAAGTTGTAACAATATTCTTTTTTATTTAATTTTTGAAATGTATATTTCATTGTGATAGCATTGTAACATTGTTTTTCTTCTCCAAATGCAGATTTATGGATTACTTTCCAAATTGATCAATTTACAGAATCTTTGCTTGCAAAATGGCGGATGCATAAGAGATTCAAAGCTAGCTGAAGCACTATCAAACTTAAAAAGGTATGTAGTTATGCATAATAAAAATGTTAATTTCAAATAATCTTTTAGCAGATATATCAACCCCATTTAAGCTTTATTACACTGATGGAATAGTAACTAAGTTACTTCTTCCAATGTACTACAGTCAACTGCAGGCCAACATTTTATCATTGCTTAAATCTTTTCTTAACCATTGCTTTAAAAAGTTAAACCTATTTTGTTTAACTTTTATATTGACTTATTGTTTTAAAACTATATTGCATAGGTTAAGAAACCTAGAACTGATGAATTTTCAAATTTCTTGTCATTTGCCAAGTGTTCTCAAGAAAATGAAAAAACTGCAGCACTTCAGTATATGGCCTGACAACCGATTTGAGGTTTGTACTGATTTATTACTTATTGAATTATTCTTTATTAATGTATTTAATAATGGATCTTTACATGACTTCTAAAATTTAGACTTAATAATATTAAGAAGTTTTTCTTGGTGAATTTATTTTTCCTATAATTAGAATACTTCCTTATAAAAAGAATAACATAATTTAGAATATTGGGTGATGATTGTCTTAATGTTGTGTTTTTAAGAAAAATAATTAACTAATAAAATCATTTAAACTATATCAGAAATATAAGTTACAGCAAATTTAGTTTAACTATCCTGTAATTAAAATTAAAATTTGGGATATTTAAATAGTTTTAAGATTCTAAAGATGCAAATAGTTTACTCTAAAAGTAAAGACTTTAAAATAATGTAGACTTTGAGATATGACCAAACTAAATGGTTACAAACCTGTTAGTCTAAAGTAGAATTCGAACTCACTGGCTAAGGTACCGAAAGAAAGTGCATCCTATTCGATCATCACCCTAAAAATTTACTATTTAAAAATTTTTGTTAATTTGTCCACTTAAAAAAATAGCCATTTGGTTGTGTTTAAAAGTGCATGTTAAAGCTTTGCTATTTGAAATGATTTTTAAATTATTGGTCTACAGTTGAAATTGCTATTCTAACAAACCAGCTTATAACAAATGAAAATTTTGATCTCATGATTTTCTTATTGTTTACAATGCAAATCTCCATTTTATACATTTATATTGATTCTTAGGAATAAAATAGAACGGACCTTTCTATCAGCCATTCACTAAGTTATTTTTTTAAAATTTTTTATAAAACTTTTCTGCAGTTATGAAAACAGATTAAAAATAAATAAATAAATGTTTCTAGATTTAAAAACAATGTGCATGAAATAAATAACATCTTGTCCACACAATTAGGAAAGAAAATGTCTTGTGTTGAATTGGACAAAGAAATTCCTTAAACTATTTTGATACTGGCATCACATCAGTAGAAAATTACAGATTCAGTATTAAAATAACAATAAGCAACAACTAAAGACAAAATTATTATTGCATTTGTCTTCATTTTTGGTCATTCTAATAGGCAATTGTTCAGTTGTATGGTTTTAGTCAATTAAAATCATTAAAGATAATATTTTTATAAATCTTATATATGTAATTCTTATGAAAGTTATAATTTTGTGAGATCTAGCATTTTACTTAAAGGTTCAGGTACCACAAATAAACAATATGGTTCCTTAAAATTTAGTATAATAAAGTTGAAGTATATTGGTAAATTTATTTTTTTTTTAAAATTAGGCACATTGAAAAGTAGCATCTGATTTGAATCTGTTTTAAATATTTTTTACTAGGAAACTTGAGTACTTATTTACATTGATACAAAGTTATTTAGATTCTTGCATATTTCATATTTAGGTACTTGTTTTTGCATTAAATAAATCAAAATATTTTTTAATGATTATTCAAGTTTTTTTCCTCCTTTTTTCACTAAGTTTTCATTTTATTGTCTGATACTAAGCTTTCTATTTTCTTTGACTTTGGTTTAAATTTCAAAATTTATTTATGTGGAATTTTTAATGTTACAGGCTGCACAAGTTAACTTCAATTCCTATTGTGCTGCAACATCCTGCACTAATCTTAAAAGTATCTGTTGGGGAATTCTAACAGATGATGATCAAGTTCCTAATACACTAGAGCTACAAGATAATGCAACAGTGGGTAGCAAAGTAGAAAAATTGAGTTTTCAAGAGCTTTTTCAAGCACTTGTAAAACATTATCCAGGAGTAAAGGTTGAAGTTAAATGTCTTCCCCGAAGTATTTGGTCTGAATTTTGTAGTACAAGAAGTTTTACCTAAAATAATTTCTATTCCTATCTAGGTAAAAATTTTACTAAGTAGGAACAATGGTTTGAAAAATTACGGGTATAAATACATGATGTTAACTCCTCTCTACATTTACATGTGTACCAGTACATAGAATCTTATGGTTTTTAGACAATACCATATTATTACATGTTTACAAGTTATGTAAACTCTTTTTTAAGAGTTACATGTATTTAATTATTCTTCATTCCATTTAAAATATGTATTTTGACTATTTTCATTTTTTCATTCATAGAAGTTGTGCTATTTAATTCTAAGTGAATAAGTTTTCATTTAGAAAATAAGTTATAGTTCAATATTGCATGAATAAAGTTACCATGTTAAATAATTAAAAATATAAAACTCAGATTGAAGAGTTGTTTAATTTATAAAAACAATTAAAATAACATAATTGAAGCCTTAGGGATAATTTTATTTTATTTAGGAAATAAACATATAAGATTTATTTTTATGGACAGCACTCAATGTTTTACAATATTTTGCATAAATGTTAATAGCTGCTTGGAATGAGTTTTAAGCAGTAGGTCCCAGTTTTGAGTTCTAAAGCCTTATAAGTTAAATAAAATAAAGCAAATTTTTACCCTTAAAAATTATTTTTTTTACTGGGCATTTTTATAAATGTGATCAATCACTTGGATCACCATTTATAAAAATTATCCATAGTTTTCCTTCTTAGTTAAATAGTTTAAACATTTCAAAATGCAGCAATAGGTCAGTGTTTTTAATTTTAACAATTATGAAAATTTCATTTACCTGGAGTCAAACATTTTTTCTAATTTTAAAAATTTTTATGTATTATCTTTATAATTTCAGTTTACTGTGTGTGTATTTATATATATAACACATTAAACATTATATATATATATATATACACCGAATTTAATACTAGTTCCTCAATATGTAAAATATTCTCTAGCAAGGGGGATGCTATTATTTTGATAGTTTTGGATATACTATTTAGAGCTGCATTTTTATTTTATAGACTCGGGATTCTAAAAAAAAAATTCCACCATTTTTAATACAATAATGCATTAAATATTTTATATTTTCAATTTTACTTATGCCATAAAAAATAGTTTCCCCCCCTTTTTTTAAGAAAAGAAAAGTAAAAGCATCTTTCCACTGTTAATGGGAATTTTTTTGCTACCTCTGTATTTATATGCAAAACAAACTTTCATTATTTCTTTTAAGTGTCACTCATTTAGAACTAAAGACTGTGTTTCTAATTTGTTTTATAGTATAATCAACAATAGCTTTCTTTAAATGCAGCTTTTACTTGGGATTCCCTGCCTGCTATTTAAAATTAAAAATTTTACATAGGGATAAACAGGATGTCCTGCAAGTAGGAATTATCAAGCAAATTGTAAGGAAAGTTTTCTATTAAAAATGTTTAAAAACTAACAACTTCTGCCAGTATCTTGTGCATTTTTCTTAAAATGCTTAAATGACAATATGGTAAAACATTAAAAGGAATCTTTATAAAATGAAGTTGAAGGAAAAATCCAAATAAGCAATTGGAATAAAAAAATTAATTATCAAAGAAGCTAACAAGGAATTTAATACTATCATGGAACAAGCTGAATCTTTAAAATTATAACGTACCTTTTAATTAATATATTAGGACACATTAATAAATATAAATAAAATGTGAAAAAAACAAAACTGCAAGAGTTGTCAGTTATTCATAATTATTTTAATGAAACTGTTTAATCATCTGTTAATCACGCAGGTTATTCTGAACATCCCCAAAATAGAAAAGAATATTTTTAAAGTTTTAAATGCATTGGATTTTTTTTTTGATTATATATTAAAATTTATAACATTATATAACTATAAACTTATATCTAAAAAATGTTTTATAAAGAATTGAAGTAATTGTATATTAAATAGTGTGAATTTATTATGGAGGAAATTGCAAATTATAGGGAAGTATTGGGTAATTTCTAAATGGTTTCTCTCAGGACACCTTTATAAAACACTGTTTTTGTGGTACAATGCTATTGCAATATATATATTTTGGTTAAAATCACCATTTGTTAGTTGCACACTTCGTAGAAGTTTTTTTTTTTCATTCAATGAATTAATTTTCTTGTAAGTATATAACTTTTGTATTTATATCATTAGGTTGCAAAAAACAATTGTAGTGTTTCCTTCCTTTTTGACACTTTCTTATGCACTTATAAGGAGTAAAATTTTGAATAATTTCATGTAAAGTAACTTGTAAATTAAAGTAATTCTAGTTTCATTTTTATTTTACCACACATGAGTAATATGAATTAATATTTGTATATTATGTAAATATTCAGCATTTCTGTATATAACAGATGTTGGAAATGAGAGCAATGATTTTAAATATTTTTTACTTTATCGATTTTAAAAATCACCAGCCATTTCATGCAGTTATCTGTGATATCTCTCCTGTTGTTGAATTTCATGTTATCATATTATTTAAGTTCTACATACACTGAACTTTTAAATCATTGTATTCAAGCTCTGTATTGAGCTTTTTGATGTGCTTCATATGGAAAGAAAAACTGTTCATCTTTCATGTCTTAGTACTGTTAAACATTGTAGTAGTTTTCAATGTGGTGCTTTAGAATAGAATAAAGAGGGAGGGGGGGTGATATCTGTTCCATTGAAAGCATGTATATAATTTTTTAACCTAATTCACATTGTGTAAATAAAGTTTTACTTGGATAATTTGTGTGTGTTTTTTACTGTTGTTGTATTCTACATTAAACAGGATGAGCTGCAGTTCCTCAGTTGGTAAAGGTGTTGATCTCATTTAATTCAAGGCTCAAGTAAGCCAAAGATCTGTGTGTTTGTTAATGGAAGCTGTGGCATGTAAAATAGGTTTATGGTTACTATGTCCTCCAAGTTTAAATGATCCCTGAAAGTAGTATGCCAAACCTGGGGATTTTCTGCTTCTAATTTAAGGACCCATCAGGGCAACACATCTTGCATACATAGCATTCATTAGGCTACATATGTTCGCTGGATGGTTTTTAATGAGTGCGTTGTTTAAAGATTTAGCTAATTTAATATTGCATTAATCAAGGCATATTGTCTAATAGCTACAGTCATATACAACATTCTATGATGGAGGAATAACCATGTACATAAAACCTCAAATTTTATATGTAAAACATATATATATATATATATATATATATATATTACTGATAAATAGAAGTTAAATTGATGTATTAAAATCAAATAAGATTAATTATTCAATGATTAGATTTGCCATCTGATAAAATATTTATTTAAATAATATTCATGAATATTTAGTTGGAAAATTTTTAAATAAATTATTAAATTCTTTTATACTATCATGAAATTCAATATATAATTGAACATATTTATTCAAATCAAGGCAAAGAATAATTAAATGGCAATATTTGATTACTGTAAACAACCATTTTAATAACTTTATATTACCTTTATCAAAGTATGTAGGTACAGTCATACTTTACATTCTATTAAGATATAATAGCACATTCTTTTATTAATGTAATACTTTATTATGGATCTTTATATAACTGCTTATTTACACAGTAGTTAAATGAAAGGGCTTCCTAAAGAAACAGGCAAGGAATGAATCTTGTTTTATATTTGGAGCCAAATATTTCCCCAAGTATTAGATTTATTAATATATCAGTATTTTAAAAATTCTGACACAAAGATCCTACTGTGGTGATTAATAAAATTACATTACATGGTAAAATAAAAATATTTTAAATATCTGCTTATAGTTTTCAGTACATTACAATATTGACACTCTAGAATTTTACATCACAGAAATCTGAAATTAACTTCATTATTGAATGTCATTGATTTATTTTGTTATAATGAAATTTCTACACTCCTCAATATTAGGTGCTCCTTAAAAATAAGCTATTTTTTTAACTTATTTGTAATTTTTTCATTGAAGTGGAATATGAAATAAATCACAAAAAATGAATGTCAAGCAAATAGCATCAACAAGATTGTTTTGTATGAAGCTGAGCAAAGGGGATGTAATCAAAATTATATAAGTTTCTGTTTACCATAATTTTCTTTCTCAGAGAGGTTCTCATAAAAGTCAAATGCCCCCTTAATTTATACTTCTAAAAAACTTTTATGAACCCTGTTATAAAACAAGCTTTTGCTATTCGAAAAAGAGTAAAAAAGATTTTATAAGGGTTCTATTGCATAACTTTTTGCTATTAGATTTACTTTAATAGAAAATTGCTGATTAATTTTTCAAACAAGCATACTCTGAATATATAAATATGTCAGTAATATTTAATGTGCAATTCTTCCTAACAAATGCAAGAACTTCCAGTCTTTTCTATTTTTAAATTAAAAAACTTAGCGTTTTTTCTGATACTTCTTTTGTGATTGGCATTATTTCTAAACTCTCTGCACTTTTTTGAAAAAAAAAAAAACTATAATCAGACACAAATGTAAAGAAATTTAGATGGTTGAACTAGTAGATAGATGCTGATTATGTACAAGTCATTAAAATTTATTTGTTCTAGCCACAAATATCAAGCAGAAACTCTACCCCGTCCTCTTTTAAGAAGTTTGTGTGGAATATTTTCTATTAAATTTATTTTTATAAAATATACAATGATAAAGTAACAAATTTCAGAGGATAATAAAGGGTTCACACTACCTGACATCAGGCATTTAATAAATGAAATAAAAATATTAAGTTTAAATTCATTAGGAGAAAATTGTGAAACCCTTGTAGGGTTTAGATTCTAATTTGGTCTTACAGTATTATGTTGAAATTGCAAACAGATGGCGCTATTTTCTGCCAGCATGGTATGTAGAGAATACACTTCTGCCAATTAGGGCAGTTTGTTTAGTTGAATAAAGTTTTGTACTTATTATGTCTTTTAAGAAAACATGTTGAGATATTTGTACTCAAACAAACCAGCCACACCAACCCTTTGCTACAAATAAAGCTAAAATCTTTGTTATTACAAGCTATTAACAAAATAAGTTACTGTAATAACATAACTTATTTAATGCTTAAAGTAGAGGTTTCTGAATGGTGTTTGCAATCTGAAAATTATCCTCATAAAGAATTATAATCCATAATCTATCATAAAGTAATAGATTTTGTTTTTCTAATAATTTTGTATGAATAATTTCCAATACTTTATGCTACCTATTATATGAATGATTTTTGATCAACAGAACCTCCAAACAAATATTTCATTTTGTTAAGACATTATTACTGAGTACCTAATATCATTAAACCATAAAATTATGACTTTCTAAACCTTACAAGAATGACAATTGTTCTACTTATTCTTCATATTTTAAATAATATAACTGTACAACGTTAATAAGAGACTAAATTGCATGTGTGATTGCTTAGTTGAAAATTTATCATGGCAATAATTTTTAAATATTTTATTCACATAAAACGAAGAAAAAACATATGTACAACTATATCACTGAGTTGCTTTTGTTGATGCTGTAGCTACCTTCTTTTTATCCTTCTTCTTAAGACCATCCATGTTGCCCTTAAGTAAATTGGCATAAGCCTATAGAAAAGAAAAAAAAATTAGATAAAATAATTCATTTTGCTGTTAGCAAGCTTTCATACTTTTAATTTTTTAAAATACATTCTAAATGTAAAAATTATTTAAGTATTTTACATTATATATTATCTTTCTATATATGATTATTTTCATCATAAATTTTCTAAATTGTACAGGTGAATAAAGATGAATATGGAATGTGTTTCCACTACAAACCCTTTCTGTTAAGAATAAAAAGGGTAGAGATGCTATATCAATCAATTATACCACATGAATTTCTATAAATTTTAGAAAATGCTTAATGCATATTCTACTAATTTTTATGACACTAGCTGTTTTCCCTTGTATCATTTGGAAAATTGGGAGGGGGAGAAAACAAATGTATGTTCACGTATTTACCAAATATTTTTCCAAACATGCAAATATAATCTACTCATTTATCATACAGAGGCGATTGTTTTCTGGGATACCTCGGAATTCCAGGTTTTTTTTTCAAATATCCTTCTGGGTTTGGAAATAATTCCTTTCCGATTGAAACTTTCCACCATGAAAGTGTGAATTTAAAGAAGCAAAATTTTTTAAAAATTAAATTAAAAAGGTCCCTTATTAAACTTTTGTTATATCTTGTGTTTTTTTCTGCAGAAAACGAGTATTCTAATACAGTCAGCATTGCTGGTTATTGGGTAGAAGAGAAAAGGTGATTCACAGAACTATAAGCTTTGATTTTCAAAACAGGCGTAGATTAATTTGCTTAAGCAAAGTGTTATGATAGCCCATTCTCATGACTCTAATGTGTGTGTATTGGGGCAGCGGGGAAAAGAGAGGTATATTTGAGTAGTCTGAAAAAGGAGAGATAAACAATTAAAAGGGGAAGCTTTTGGAATAAGGGGATGGAATTGGCTAATTTCTATTTTAGAAAAAAAATGTAGTGAGTTGAAAGAGAGAATAAAATTAAAATTCACAATTAAAAAAAATGATATTGTGGTATGATGCTTGTTTTTATTTTGGGTTTCAGCTTCAGTTCAGGGCACTATAGTCTGTTTTTCCCCCTCTCTCCCAATGTCAGACAAAACTTAATAAAACTGGTATTCATACTGACGATTCTGCTCATTCAGTTTTAAAGTTTGTGGGATTAAACCACACTGCTAGCATTAACGTTTAAAGCATTCAGGATGGCTTAACAGTAATTCCCGACCTCATAAGCCTTTGTATAGCTAAAAGTACACTGTAAAGCTCCAAGCCAAATTGAACAGCTACAATTGGATGCAAGATGAATCGGTAGAAGGCTGCTGTAGGTTCAAATCTCACTAAAGATGCAGTTGTTCATAGTTATTAAGAATTGGCTTTAAGTAATAAATTTTGATGTCCTTGGCTGTTGTGTAACATAAAAGTAGACCTTAGCACTTCAAAACTTCTAAGTCAATTGTGGAATCAAACCAACAGGCTCATATACTGAAATGAAGCATGTCCGATCAAACATGATTGGAAAATTTTTATTGTCTAAAATGTTTTTAAACTGTTCACTTATTAAAAAAAAAAGTCAGTGTATTTAAACCTGATTTTTTTAAAACATCAATTAAAACAAAATCTAAAGAAAATTATTTAAACTTTACAAATTAAATTCTGATGTTGCAAATTAAAAATTTGTTTTCAGACATGCCTATTAAAAATTTGTTATCTGAAATGCACTCTAAGTTATTAGGGTTATTTGTTTAATAATTAGGATATTGAAGAAACTTTCGATTTGAATTTGTTTTAAACATTTTTTTTGATTAGGAGACTTAAGTGCTTGTTTTTGTATTTTATAAATCAACATATTTTTATAATAGTTCTTTGCTTTCCTTTTTTCCCTCCTTGTTTTTCCTAAAATATTTTACTTATGTGTCTGGTAACAGTTTAATCTAATACTTTTTTACCAAAAAGCAGATTTATTGTAAATAAAATATTTGATATTCAAAATTTAAAAATCCAATTCTATGAAGGGCTAATTTATTTAACATCTAAGAGTGAGATTCATAAAAATAAGTTTAGTAAGTTTATCATTTTAAATTAAAGTAGTCACTCCTTTAATTTACTAATATTTAAAATCACTGTTTGAAATTTATTAACAATAATCTAATCTTAAATCTAATATAAGTAACATGCAATTATTTGTTATATGTAATTAACTTCTAATTTTTAAGGATTTTTAATTATGAAGGATATAAATTTCAGAATTTTTTACCTAGAGGCACAATCAACCCTGATCACAGAAATTTTTATCTGACTTAATAAACTAATACAGCATTGTTATACAAATAAAGATCCTTTGAGTTTATCCTGTTATTTTTCAAGTACAAGAATAGGAGACATGTAATAGCATAGTTTTAGAATTTTAAGGAGTTAAGTGTTGAGTTCCTTTTTTTTCTGGGAAGAAATTTTATGACTGTTTTCAGTATCATCTAAAACAGTGGCTTTCAACAGGAACGCTACTGCCCCCCGGGAAGCAGTGGGATGATGCAGATGGGTAGTGAATTTGTTTAGGGTGGTAGGGGGTTATGTGAGCAAGATTTGGCTTTAAAATTTAATTTTAAAAGGACTAAATAAATTTATTACATTAATTATTTAATTTGCATGATTTTTAACAGTAATAAAACAAACTTATGAGATGGTACCAGAATCATTTTCATCCCTTATGCTCTCTGTGAAATTGAGCCGACATTCAGAAAAATATATTTAATCAACGGCATTTGTTTGAGCGTTGCTTTAAGTATGTCTGAGTAACAAAAATTTCGTTTAACTCTATTGAAGAAAATTGCTTAAACATTTTGCCTTTTATAATTGAGTACTTATACTCTATACTTTAAATTACAAAATTTTTACAAAGGGGATCATTAGCTTAAAAATGGGAAAAAAAATTAAATCTTGAATGTTTTTTGTAAAAAAGATAAATACTAGATAGCAAAAGATACAAAAAGATAAAAATGTAACAAATGTAGTTAAATACTTTTTTTTACAGGAGAATAAAAAATATTTTTTGAGTAATTATAAACTTTTACTAGCATAGTTTGACATAATTTTGATTTCCCCCCATTTTTCCTAGTAATTTAATGATTTTTAAAATTCACTCAATTTTTCACAGGTGCCATAGCAATTCTGTAATATTCTAAAGAGTAATTTTGAAATAGATTTCACTTCAAACTAAAAAATTTACTTCAATATGAGCACCCAAACATAATTCTATTAACTTTCATGAGAATAAAAATAGAAAAAAAAGAATTATTTTTTAAAGTAAAATATCAAAACAAAATTGGTAATTTATTTAAGGATAAACAATTGTCTGATCCTTTAAATTTTAGCCTTAATGTTGAAATTTACAAGAAACAGCATACACATATAGATTATACATATCTATTCTCAGAATTTATAAAAGTTATTGGCATATACTTACAAGCTGGAATTTATTAACATCTTTAGCATTCACCTATGATAAAAGAAATAAGATTATTAACAGAAAATCTGCTTCATGTAACTATATTAGTAGTAAGAAGCAATTATTCCAAATTGCTTAGCGTCAAACAAATAAGGAACAAATAAAACTAATAAGCTATAAATTTATCTCACATAGGAGATAAATGTGATTGCTGAAGGATGTGCAAAATCTAAAATCGTAGGTTTTGAACATGCATGACTGCTAACAAACTTTGAAAATCTTACAATTTTACATACTAAATGTGCAAGCTAAAAATCTAGGCTGAAAACATATTTATAAGTTTATATACATAGTTTTTATATGTAATACTATAACAAATCCTAATCAAAGAAAACTGATCCAAGAATTATATGCAATATAATTCTTTTATTTTTCAGCAATTAGTTATGTAACTATATGCTTACCCTACCTTTTTTTCTAGAAAGATATAAGAAATATCAAATAATTTTAATTGCATATTACATTCCCATGTTATTACATTTCCACATGAGCTAATACTTTATTTTTATCATTTTTTATACCTACTAAAATGAAATCTTTAAATTAAAAAAGACTTGACAAAGATCTGAGAGCATAAAACATGATGCAGAAAAGCATTGCTCAAATCTCTCTCTCTCCACCCCCCTTTTTTACACTTAATTTTTTTTTTTAAATGCACAATTTGTCAGCAATTTTTAAAGCTGCTTAACAATTGGAGATAATAATCATTTTATAAAATGGATTTTTGTGCAGTTATTTGCTTTAGGGTTGTAAACATAATCTCTAACTTACTATCAAAGCATCTTTCCCCATTATTTTAAAAATGATAATTATATATTCTTGCACAGGAAATGATTTCTTCCCCAAATATAAAACCACTGATGTATAGGTACATTCTAGAATACCTTTTTTTGATAATTTAGCAATCAATAAACCTGTTCTTAGAAGTAGATCTCTCTCATTCATATATTTTCTGGTTGGGATCAAGATGAACATAGAAATCTCTGTAGTCAAAAGGACAAACAGTTGTCAGTAAATAATGTCAGTAACAGCCAGTAAATAAGCTTTTCTGACAATAGCTATGTCTTTAGCTACTCAACTACATAGTTTTTCACATGAAAAGTACAAGGTACGGCTAAACTGTACAAGCTGGTAGGTACGAACAATCAAAATCTACCAAGGTCTTTTCCTTGACTTGATTTGACAAATAGAAAGTAAATCTTTTATCCAATTTTGATATTATTAGAAGTTTTACAACATTAACAGTCTTTGGGTTATTAAAAATTTGTCGGATAATGTGGGTGATCAGTTAAATTTTTTCTTTTTCAAGAAGCTCACTAAAAATTATGACAGTTTTAAATTTCTTTTTACACTTAATTTTTTTTTTTAAATGCACAATTTGTCAGCAATTTTTAAAGCTGCTTAATAATTGGAGATAATAACCATTTTATAAAATGGATTTATGTGCAGTTATTTGCTTTAGGGTTGTAAACAATCTCTAACTTACTATCAAAGCGTCTTTTCCCATTGTTTTAAAAATGCTAATTATAAATTCTTACACTGGAAATGATTTCTTCCCCAAATATAAAACCACTGATGTATAGATACATTCTAGGCTACCTTTTTTTTTTTGATAATTTCGCAATCAATAGACTTGTTCTTAGAAGTAAATATCTGTCATTCTTCTACTTTCTGGTTGGGAACGAGATGAACATAGAAATCTCTGTAGTCAAAAGGACAAACAAGCATAGCCAGTAAATAAGCTTTTCTGACAATAGCTATGTCTTTATCTATTTGAAAGCTAAGTTGATTAAACTAGCCTGATTCTACAATAGAAAATTTCTTGTTTCAGAGAAATTCGTTTTACTGGAAGAAGTTTTTATTATATTAATCGAAATTTGACTTTATATAAATCTTAAAGACACTAAATTTTAAATTCATCCCCACTAGATAGCAGAAATTTAATTCAAAACTATTTGTAAGAATTTCATTGTCATAATAAAAAACTATAGTAAAAAACTACTGTCAGCTCATGGTTAAAAAAAAAATGGCAATTGGTTTTGCTTATTTTTTCAAATTATACTATTCTGCACTAGGGATCCATTCTCTCTGAAGCACCATTAAAAATTAAATTTTGCACGACAATTCTTTGGTCTGATGCAACAGTACTTGTTACTTGGAAGCCACAATTTTAATACTGTATTCCTTAAAATAGTTTTTCATTCATGCATGCATTCAAACACAAAATATTTTGATAAAAAATTAAATGGTGCTCAGCTGAGTTAACACATTTGCCAGAACTCGTGTCTAAACACTAAATATAAATTTCTACAAAGTTTCCAATAATTTTTCAAGTGTTTTACACCAGCTTGTATTCCACTACAATACCCAACCATAGAGAAAAGGCATATAATATAGAAAGTTACATCTACTTCATTTTACAAAATTGTTTCTATAACTGTAACATACAATCACTTATACCAACAAAAACATGATAGAATAAAACAAATTTGATGTCAATTATTAAAGGTAAAGTTAATATAAATACTTACAACTGTACTAAGTTTTTTATTTCCTAATGTTGCTCGTATTAAACATTTATATTCTGTTACAGGAGGAGGAGGATTAGTAGCTAATTTACTAGCTCGAGGTTTAGGTTTATTTCTACCATCATCTGAAATTAATACAAAGTTCATTAAAATTACATTAAAAGTGCCAACTTTTATAAATTGGCATCAGTACAATGTTTATCAAAATATCAGCTGGTTAGTTGATTGATTTTTAATGGACCAAGTAATTGTAATTAAAAAGTAAATAGTAATTTTTTATGTCCTAAGAAAATTTAATTAAAAAGTTAGTTGTAATCATTAAAATCTCTATATGTTGATTATAAATAATAAAACATATCTTATTTTTTCAGTTAAATGATTCTAGAGAAACACAAAATCAACCTCAATTTCAAACTTAATATGCATTTAGCAAAATCAATAAAATAAGACCTTAAAATTATTAAACTATGATATAGTAAGCTTTAATTCTTTTAAAGAAGTAGATATTACTTTCAATTTTCTGAATTTTTTAAAAAGTCCTATTAATCAAAACTGGTATAATGGCTAATTGAGTGATATGACTATATATTTTTAGCAAGTTCATACAGGAATTTAATAACATTAAAACATATTAAGCTTATCTATAGATTTAATAAAAATCAATTATGTAAATATCTGCTCAATCGAAATAAATATTTAAATTTTCAGACTACTAAAGTAAAATAATTTTTTTTTGAATTTATTTTCCCAGTATATAAAACCAGTATATAAAGTTTTACAGATAGTTTGTAAAAATTGGTATGCATGTTATATACATAAAAACTTTTGCCATAATTATATGCATATATACTTATGTACAATTAGTGGACATGAAACCCTACATAGAAAATCATTTTTGAAAAGTTCTGGTTAAGTTAATAGAAATTCTTGTTAGACAAAAGAAATTATCATTGATATGAAACTCAAAGTTTAATAAGAGACAAAAAAGGTATTTCATTTTAAACATTTAAAAACTGTATAAGGTCTACAAAAGAAGTATTAACTACTTAACCACCAGAAAAATAATCATTTATTATGGATTTTTTGAATGATAATTTAAAATTCTTCAAATATATTTTTTTAAACCCTGGAAAGTTTAAAAATAGTTAACTATACTTTTAGGTATCGCATAATTTAATCATTAATAATTACACAGTATTTAGTTAAATTTTATATTATATGATTAAGAAAAAAAAAAAAAAAAGAAAGAAATTTCCATTGCTTTAAACTGATTTTTACTTTTTTTTTGTATACATGGACACGCTGCTTATAATGAATTTCTAAAGCCAGCAAAAATGACTTTCTAATTAATTTCTGACTATATATATATATATATATATATATAATACATAGTGTTATATAAAGTAGTATGTACTACCTTCTTCAATATACAATTTATTATAAATGATTATATAATCAACATTTAAAATTAATTTAAGCAACTATTTAAGTCTCTTAAGTTTTTTTTCTTAAACAATGAAATCAGTTTTAATTAGCATTAAAAGTAATCAATACTTTTAACTGTCAATGACATTTTTTTACTGTTTAATACTTACATCTTTTCATAGTTATATATACTGAGCCAGAAGTCCTTGCTTTCTGAAAGAGCCTTGTTAACTCACTTAAAAACTAAAAGAGACATAACATATGTATATTACTGAACAGAAATAGATCACATTATTATGCTACTTAATATTTCATATAAAAGTAGGCTTTATCAATATGAAGTCACTAAACATTTTTTAGCATTTTAGACACTGAAAAGAATATATGCACAGTATTACTCTTTTATATATCAATTTTAGCCATAATGTGAAACTAAGTCAATACTAGCAAACAAACTTATGGGATTATTTGCACAACTGTTATGTAATTAAACTTTTTATAAATTTTATTAAATGGTATAGTATTCATTCGGAGAAAGCTTGATTTTATGATATAACATTCTTTGTCGTGGTTCATTTTTTAAAGAACCAATACCTCTTATTTTTACAACAAATACTCATCAATATCACTAATGGCAATTCAATAAATCAAATCAAATTTAGAGTATTCTTAGGAGTAGATTTAGCTATCCGTAATTATAGGCATGCATAGTAAATGCAGCAGACTTTACAACATTAAATTGGATATAAGTCTTACATATAAAAAAATATGAACACAAAGCCAACATATTTATGAGCTTAGATTATAGTAGCCTAATTGTGGCTATAACATAAACAGCTGTTTTACAGCCATAATTAGGAACTTCTTAAGGACTATAAGTAGTTAGGCTTACTGGTAAATTTGCCTTACTGTAGCAAAATCTGCGTATAATATCTAACAATATTTCTGTTAAATTCCTTATTTATTCAACATAAAACCACCAAGGAATCAGAAATTATGTGTTACAAACAATTACAGCTTAGTTCTGCTTTGGTTACTTACCTCTGAACAGGAGCAGTTTGTGGTTATTAAACTGCTGTAATAACATTAATTAAAATATAATTTAAATATTCTGATAAATTAAGTTTGAATATTACTGACATGCCAGTTTAATTTGATATAATTAAATGCTGCTTTTGTATAAAAATTTTACTTGAAAGATAATGTTGCAAAATATTTTATACCTTAAATCATTCTGTTATAGATTTTAGTGATATGTAGACTTTACATTACATATGTACCTAGGGTTATATCTATATACATGCACATTTCTAAAAAGCAAATTTGAGTAACACTGTGAATAGTGTTTAATGAATCTGAAGTCATGAATAAAATATTATGTGGGCTTTAGATTTTTTTTGTTTGGTTTAAATTTTAACAATTTTGTTTCTAAGTTTCATTATTAATTTTAACTTAGTAAGATATTCATTTTGACAATACATTTTAAAAATTCACTTTACTAAATAATTCAGTAAAAACTATTTCGTTTTCGTCGACAAATTTATTATTTTGTGTTAACAACGTTTAATCAATGTTGTTCAATTACACTTACAGGTACATAAAGTTAAAATTAACTGATAGAATTAAAAAAAAAGTTTTAAGCTTTAAGAAAATTTAAAAGCAATATGTTATGTACCGCTTCTATTGATTTAAGATTTTAACACTGTGATTAAAATTTCTGGCACAAACTTACAACTCAGGTTTATGATTCAATACAAACTAAATTTTTTCACTAATCATGCGATGTATATTGATAGAACATCTGTCAATCAATTGTTTGATATATTTAGTGACATATATAAAATAATTTGAAAGCAATAAAAGCAAATTTATTTACCGCTTCATTTTCAAGTAAAACCATTGTGGGAGATGAAGTGCAATATTTCACTTACTAGATGCACGCTTTTTCATGTAAAACAAAGTTTACAGTAGCGATCAAACAAAAATCCACGACACGAAAGAAGATAGGTATAAGCAGCGAATAAACCTCTAACCGGATTGGCTGATTAACCATGAGATAGGGCGGTCTATTTTGTCTATGCGCTGTGTACGAGAGTATCAAGGAGTGCAATCTTTTTTTAGCTAAGCAAATGAAATATGTATAATTTCTTTCATGATTTTAATGATAACATCACAAACGTATCAAGTTCATTTCATCCGTATGTTAAATTAATTTTCCCCGTGTCAATTAAATGATGTAAAACGTATTTATCTCCCCAAATTCTTCAACGCGAGGAGAGTTTATTCATGAAGAATAAATGTGTCCAAGCTTATAAATCCATCCAGAACCTGTCATACACATGAGCACCTAACCTCCAAATTGAAATGAAGAAATAGAGATTTTAACAAATTAAATGAAATAATATTAAATAGAGTCCAAGATTTTTGTTTTGATGAGGATGAGTTTCTCCCCTTTTTAAATACGATTAATGCGTAGTAACATAGCTATCGTACTGTATTGAAGGCTACTATGGCAAAGAACTCTTGGCTTTCCTTCGATTGTAAGTATGAATAAAAACATTTCCAAGAAAATTAATTTATGAAGATAGAAGTGGTGGTGGTGGTGAGACAATGCTGGTATAATATCATTTCCATTCACCTATCTTTAGTGTGTGGGAGCTCGAATTGTTTGTAATTATCTCACCGGAATATCTCTTGGTTTGCTATGTTCAGTTAATTAATTCATTTTCTATTTTCATATTATGGTTTTTATTCTTATAGTCTTTCGATATGTGTGTGTATGGTTGGGGACAAACCGGCCCCAAATTTATACTTGGAAAAAAAAAAAAACCTTTTAAATTACTCCTATTAAAATCAAGCGCAAACGCACATTTTAAAGAGTAAATTATATCATATTAGATATTTAACTTTCGAGATTTGTTCTGTAAAGCTACGTTTAGATTCACTACAAGTTGCTACTGCCCTACGTAAGTTTATATAATAACAAGTTAACAGGACAAGATCATCGATCGCATCAAAGTTGCAAGCGACTGTCTACGGCGAAAATTTTAGGAAAAGACCGTTTGTATTGGAGTGAATTAAAGTAAACACAATCCAAAAAATTATATTTTGATCATTTGAATCTAGAAAATAAATGAGTAGTGAAAAAATGTTTTTTGGAAATTGTTTTATCTCAGATGAGGTGAAAAACGACATTTTTAATCGCATTTATTTTACTTGTGTGTCAGTTAATATTTTGAAGTAAATTTTTAACTATCTTCCTGACTAGCTAGGTGAAATTCTGCACACAGGTCCAATTCAGGTGACGAAAGAATATTCAATCATTCAAAAAAAATTACATGAGGAAAAAGATAAAATCAGTTCGGTAATAACAAAAAGCTGTTCATCGTACTTGGAAATCCCGATTGCGGATATTTTAAACAAGTATCGCCATGACTAAAAACTCAAACAAAAATTTTATTTTATATCGTTTTTCTTGTTAAATAAAAGTGATTTAAAAAATACTTTTTATATTCTTGTTTTTATTTAAGTTTGCTTACAGTGGTAAAAATGATAGAACTGACCCTAATCGAACACGCCCTTTTCCAAAATAGTTATATTAAATTTTAAAATATTGTTGCACATTACCTATATCTATTTCATATTCCTATTTCTGTATTTAGAATTAAGAAGTAGAATTTAATTAAAACGGTCATGAGATGTAGTAAAAAATTGTTTATTAAAAACTTGAAAATAAGCATAACATTAATACGATATATATATAAAAAAATAATAGATGGTTGAGGCTTGTTGAGTTTTAACAATTTCTTTACACCGGGTTCCAGTTTCGTTAATATCGTTCATAAATCTCAACTTTCATTGATGTTCCTTTTGTTAAAGCCTTATCACACGGTCAACATGTGCGTGTTTGTTTATGACTCCTTTTTACTGATGTAAGATGTGCAGGTTTTTTGTGTTGCAGCTAACAATTGTCAACCGATTTATTTTAGTCCAAGCTAGTTTGTGATAAAGCCTTTAATAGGTTGAACCTTTTTTGATATGCGAGACATTCATGCATTCTGCAACGGGAAAAGAAATCCTAAACTGAATCTGCTACTTTTCAGCAAGTAAGCCTTTAAGAAGCTCACTGTTACTTTAGTAGTAAAACACGAATTATTCTCTTGTCAGAAACCTGTGTTCGATTCCAGACAGATTTTTTTCCCTACTTTTACAATGCTACTTTTACAAGGTTATTTACTATTGATTTTTGTTATACATATCACATAATTCATACTATCAGGATTACTTGCATTTTATTAGAGAATATATTTTACATTTTTATAACTAATTAATAAATAAAAATAATTTAAATAAAAATTTACGATTTGTTAAAAATAATAAAAGTTTTACTTATCTTCAAACCGTTCTGATCTTAAACTCATTGAGTCAATAAAAATTATATTCTTTTGCTGTTTTATACGCCAAACAGAAGGCTTTGGATAATCGTAACTACGATGAAATAATTGATAAATTTGCTGAATAAAAGACTAGAAAAGAGAATTTTTAAATAAAATTTATTCGTACATATATCGTGGTGATTACAAAAATTAATAAAAAGTATTCCACGTATAACGATTAGAGTTTTTGCCCAAATGACTGTAAAAAAGTGTGCAAGTTTGGGAAATTTTATATCGGATGGGCAATCTTTCAAGCATGGATGGCCCAATAGTGTGAGGGCATGGACACGGACCATATTTATTACATACAGACGGATTCGAAGGAGGGAAGAACATCATATTTTTGCTTTCATATAGAATTATACCCATAGAATGTAAATGGAATAAGACATTTAAAACAAAATTTTTATTGTTTAAACAATTTGCGAACAGATGTATCGAAAAAAATATACATGTTTTTATATATCTTAACGCCTTTTTCAGAATAAAATACAAATAATTTATGATTTACTTCAGTTTTGATCGATTGCCTGTATTTCTTCCTCCTACTGTGATTCTACCACAAGAATAGTTCTGTGAACCTAAAAAATGGTGAATGTCTGAGAAGAAGAAAAAAATATGGAACTGTATCGATCATTTAAGGAACCAGATGCAATCAATTACATCAAGGTGCAAAGAATGAAAGGACAGTTCACTTAATAAGGAGGAAAAAAAGCACAAACACAAAAAAAAAACCCCTGCAGACCAACTGGTACACATAGAAGAGGTCAACCAAATTTAAAATCTTTTAATTCTGAAAATATACTGGAGGAAATCTGGAGAAGATTTCTTGAGAAGGTCAAAGCCTACCCTCAAAGACTCGAGCCAATGAGGAAGGAAAGAAGGAACTGACATTTTTCAAACTATTGTACTGAGTTTTCTACTGCAGTAGACAGGCGTAGGTAAATAGAACTATCTTCGTGATAAATTATTGGCCTAGTATAATAGTAAGATATCGTTCAAGGATTTAACAAGTTGTCTGGAGATATTCTTGTGGTAGACAGGCAGTAATCGTGTGAAACAAGCTACATTTAATGATGTCTAAGTTAAACTTCGCATTGAACGATTTGTTAAACTGTTTATTGAATTTATTTATTTTTTTTTTGTCCGTACACGTGGAAAACAAAATCATGGCTTGTTGATATGTTACGCCTTTCGAAAAAGATAATCAAAATGCAATATATTTTCATTTTCGCAAAAGGGCAGCAGGCATACAAAATTCTTCTGTGGATCACATGTGGTTCGTGATCAATAGATTGTCCCCACCCTTGTTGTATATAAAGTAATGAAATTTAATAATGCATCCAATAATAACTACAAAAATATATGTCTTTGCATTGTAAGACATGAAGAATTATAAAATACTACTTAACCCTTTAACTGTGGCTTTTAATTATTCCAGAAAAATGCATCAGAAATGAAAAAAAAAATTCTCAGTGTAATTTGCAGTAATATATAAGAAAAAGATTTTAAAATGTTTATTTTGGTAGATAACAAAATTTTAAGTGAAAGGAATAATTTATATAATTAATATTTTGATGTACATGTAAAAAAAAATTAATGAAATTGAAAAAAATGAATTGAGTTTGGTCTTTACAGAACAGAAACTTTAATTTTTCTTCTGATTGAAGTCAGTACGGGCATTGCAAATTTTTCGCATTTGAGCTCCTGAACTTGATTTGGGCGACAATGACAAGGAGTTAAAAGGAATTAGTTACATTAGTTTTGCAAATAACAGAATTATTTGGCGCATACGACACACGGAACTAACATTCTTTGATCCATTCTTCCGGTTGTTGGTACAATCCAGTTAGGAATGATAAAATTTCTTGATTGGATGTCTGCATTTTTTTCTGCGTTCTTGTCTACACAAACAAATGTTGTTTGCAGTTCATTATGGGTACCACTCAATAACAGACCATCATAGATGTAGTCCCAGTCACTAGGGCACTTCAGTTGACCAGAAAAAACCTGGACAGAACCTTTTGTTCCCAAGCGACAAGTAGAACAGAACAACTGAGAACTATCTTCACCAGGGAGCTTGAAGGATGTTCCTGTTGGTAAACAATTTCTAAGAATGAATTGACATATTTTTAAACTTTAGGTAATATATATATAAATTCTTATTTATCACATAATGTGTATTGACAAACCTCCGTAGTTAAATTTATTACAAGTCAGATATATATTTATCAGAGACTAGAAAATGATAGAATAAAATAAGTTTTTTTTATGGAATCATATGAACTTTTAGATTTATGTGTTGGAACATTATGAAGGCTTGAAACTGAATTAAACTCCTAGTCAAGGTAGCGTGCTGCTCTTCGGAACCGGCGATTGTGGGTTCGAATTCCGCTGCGGGGATGGGTGTTTGTAGCCATTCGGAATCGGCTTTAAGCAGTAGGTCCCGGTCCCATTAGCTCTCGTGTGCAAAACAGTAGACCGTAGTGCTCCAAACCAAACCAAACCGAGTCTGCCCTGATGGATAAAAACTATTGGGATAGTGCTTACAGAGTCATAACGTTTGGAAATGTTTACGGTAGTCAACCAAGTTCCCACCATTTTGTTTTAAATTGTAACATTCCGCTTTTCTTTAAATGATTTTGGCACAATGTTTTAAAATTCGAAAGATAATGTTTTGTTTTACAGGAATCCATTTTATTTTGTTAGAGCAAATTTATGTTAAATTTTAGATCATTAGAATAGAATGTCAAGTCGAGAAAAATGAACATTTTCGATACCTCTGTATTTTTTTGCTTTTAATCAAGATTCTACTGCTGTAAAAGATGTTAGCAACATTTGTGCGGTGTATGGAGTAGGAGCCATAGCTGAAAGAAGTATGCAAGCTAGAATATGAATCTTATTTGATAATAAAAAAACACCGACACTCTATTAATAACAAAATGCTAGTTTTGTAAAAAAGTGCTAAAAGTTTTTTTATAAATATATTTTTTAATACCCTGTATATTTACTTTTAATACAGTAATGTATTGTTGAATAAGGGAATAGCAACTTGTAAATAAAATACAACACGTTCTTTTGATTTTTATTTCAGCATTACAATTTATACGTTGCCCCGTGTGGTGCCCGGGGGGTAAGAATAGTCCCAACGTAACCTATGCGTGTCGTAGAAGGCGACTAAAATGGACCCAGTCCCCGGGGGTATAACCGGGTTGAGCGTGAGGCTAACAACCCCACCCCAGAAAAAACCTACCGCTCAGAAAACTTGGGAAAGCTAAAACCATACAGCACTTAGGGAACACTCATTACCAGTAAAAACGAGATTAAAGTTGAAATTGGTAACCGTCTTTTGATGGCAAACCAATGTTATTTTGGGCTAAAGAACCAATTAAAATCAAAATTTATCTCTGTTAACACGAAAATAAACTTATATAAGACATTAATTAGACCAATAATTTTATATGGCTGCGAGACATGGGCGATGAACAAAACTGAAGAGAACAGGCTCCTAATTTTTGAAAGAAAAGTTTTAAGATGCATTTTTGGAGCAGTGAAAGAAAACAACGCCTGGAGAAGTTTATACAATCATGAAATTTACATAAAATTTAGACAGCCTAACATCTTAAGAGTCATAAAGTCCTACAGAATCAGATGGCTGGGACACGTTTTTCGAAAAGAGGACCAAGAGCCTGTTAAAAAATTGACGTTTTCAAAGTTTGAGGGTAAACGCAAACGAGGAAGACCACCAATAAGGTGGATGGATTGTGTTGAGAGCGATTTGAGAGTACTGGGCATTAATAGATGGAGAAACATCGCGTCAAACCGTGCTGAATGGAGAAAGCTGACAGAGAAAGCCTTGGCCTCCAGTGGGCTGTAGTGCTGCTGAAGAAGAAGAATTTATACGTTACGGAGAGGTATTTTTGACTCATTAAACCCTGATTTGTAGTTCTGATTATCTCGTAAATACTATTTCTTAGTTTAATGCCTAAATTATTTTCTTTGGAACTTCCAAGCACAAGCATTCCCAATATACGTGCCATAGTTGTCCATAATGACTAATAAATGCTGTAGAGCCTAATTATATTATAATGGCACCTCTACGTTACAGTTTTGTATTTGTAAATGCCTCTATTATTTTGGTGATCACACTTATCTATAATTGTTATTTTAGTCAGTTCATTCTGTACTCTTATAGTTTTCAAATAAACTTCAAGATCTGCTTGATGTCGGACAACAGTGTTGTATGGGCCTATACCGTTATTCTTGAGATTTCTTTCAGTGAATCTGTAATAAAACAATCATTATCATCAACAACATTCTACTTCATGCCAAATGCCATATAAAGCCTTCAGTCTACGTCACCATATCTGCAGTCTTAAGCGAGGGATCTTGCTTCCTCTCAGCTTGTCCACCCTGTCTGTTCACTCACACTCTCTGTCATTCTTCTCTGTATCATTCTCTCCCACGATCTCTTTCCCTGCAACTGCCAAGCAGAGTTGTGAGCAGTGGAAAAAACCCGGGTTTTTTGGGAAGGCAATTTTGAAAATTTCCAAAACATGGGAATTTTAAAGTATCTTGTTTACTTTTATCCTAATCACAAGACAATTTTTACATTTCATAAATAATTTGATATTAATAGTTAACTGGCAACTGTAAGGAATAAACGTGTAAGGAAGCCAAACAGCCAAAAAATTGAATAATTGGGATTAACTAACTATATTTGGCAAAGTATCATGTTTAGCATGAAAGTATGAGTATATTTTTTCTTTGAGAAATATCCAATATTTTTATTATTACATAAATATTAGGCAATAATCTGTAGTGTCACAAAACCCCATAAATCATTATTTTTCGAGGATAACATCTCTCTGTGTATATATATATATATATATATATATATATATATATATATATATATATAATATATATATATATATATATATATATATATATATATATATATATATATATATATATATATAATGTGTGCTTGTGTTGAAATTGGGCACAAAATGCAACATTGTCATTTGATTAAACCTTTAAATGATATATACATTAAAAAGTAATAAACAGTTATTTTATATTTAATGATTTACTTTGGTATTATAAAAGGGGGGGAAAGTTTAATATAACGCAATTTACATAATAAATAATGATAAAAAATAATGTATATAATTATTATATTAGTAATTAAAATTGAAGCAACCAGTTATGTGTTTGATAAGACTAACAGGGTAATTAATTACATAAGTACTACTATAAAATCATTTAAATGCTTATTGCTATTATTTCTTGAATATATATATATATATATATATATATATATATATATATATATATATATATATATATATATTGCCAAAAGTAAAAAAAAATCTCTTAGAAATAATATGCTAGTTCTTAAATAGCCACTGTTGAAAAAATAAATGTAAACATTGTTAAAATGATTTCTTCCCAAAGTTCCCAAAGTTCCGGGTTTATTCCCCAAAATTCCCGGGTTTATTCCCACCTCTTCAAAATTCCGGGATTTTTACATCTCTACCGCTAAGTAACTGCATCTGACGGTATTCTGAGACATTTGCAGTTCATGACCGACTCACTTCCGTTTTCAACTGCATATGGTATTTTGTACTATTACAATGAGTGAGAAAAATCAACAACAAAAAGAAGTGAACGAATAGATAAAAATAGATTCGTAAGTTCCTAACACATATTTATCGTGAGATTTTATTTGACCAAAGACATCTGTGCAGGACAGGGACTCTATTAAAAGTCAATAGTTTTGTAATAACGAGAGATTAGAACATGAGTCGCAGGAACCAATCAACGTTTAACGTTGGGACCAATCAGAGTACAGCAAGCTTTGCTGATGGAGAGGGGGCGATCGAAGAATGAGCTGACCGGTTTAACACAATTAAAACATTTTTTTTAATGTTAACAATTATATTTATCGTTTTCTGACAAAAATTTGAAGTAGTGAAATGGTTTTGATTCGAGATGTAAGAAAGGCAAAAATGTCTTGCCGAAAGATGGCCAACTGGTTAGGGTGCTAGCCTTCGGTACCGGAGTTCGTGGGTTCGAATCCCACAGTGGCATGGATGTTCGTGGCCGTTTGGAATCGGCTTTAAGCTGTAGGTCCCGGTCTCATTATCCCTCGTGGTGCAAAAAGTAGACCGGAACACTCCAAACCAAACCAAAAATTCTTTTTACTGAGCTGAACAAAAAGAAATTCAATGGAACAAACCTTGGACTATTGCAGCGTTCTTCAAACTGGTGGGAGAAGTTTCAAATTTAGAGTTTTCTGGTAAGCACAAAAAATTCGATCCACCTCCAAAGCCATTCGATCCGACTGCAGCACCTTCAGACATTTGTTCAGCTGCTTCAGAACAGTTCTTTTTTCCCCAATGGATGTAACTCACACCGTTTCCTCTGCTGCGAGTCCAGTCTGGGATATTTCAATACTTTTATTATAATATTTATTAAAGAAAATTGCAACAATAGCACTTTATTATAATATTCATTAAAGAAAATTTCAACAATAGCACTTTATTACAATATTCATTAAATAAAATTTCGACAATAGCACTTTATTATAATATTCATTAAATAAAATTTCGACAATAGCACTTTATTATAATATTCATTAAAGAAAATTTTAAACAGCTCTTTATTATAAAATTCATTAAAGAAAATTTCAAAAATAGCACTTTATTATAATATTCATTAGAGAAAATTTCAGAAATAGCACTTTATTATGATATTCATTAAAGAAAATTTCAACAATAGCACTTTATTATAATATTCATTAAAGAAAATTTCAACAATAGCACTTTATTATAATATTCATTAAAGAAAATTTCAACAATAACACTTTATTATAATATTCATTAAAAAAAATTTCAGCATCTATGCATATATATGTATATTTATGCATGTGTATATATGCATATATATGCACATGTATATATATATATGCACTTTATTAATACTTTATAATAGCACTTTATTATAATATTCATTAAAGAAAATTTTAGCATGTATGTATATATGTATATTTGCATATATGCATATGTATATGCATATATATGCATATGTATGTATATATATATGTACATATATGCACTTTATTATAATATTCATTAAAGAAAATTTTAGCATGTATGTATATATGTATATTTATGTATATGTCTATATATGCATATGTATATGTATATATATGCATATATATGTACATATATGCATATATATGCGAATATATATGTATATATATATATGCATATATATGTACATATATGCATATATATGCGAATATATATGTATATATATGTTATAGATGTATATATATATGTGTGTGTGTATATATATATATATATAGGTATATAAATTTGTAATGGACATTTTTACCTACCACAAATGTAAAAAGGGGATTCATCCCGAACTGGATGTAGTCGTCAGCAGTCGGGTGACAGAAGAGAAAATAAGGAAGTCTTGTAAAAAAAAATGTGGGTTCATTTGTCATGATCTCTACCGGGCGTCAGGCAAGAAAAGTATATACATGACGTTATATAGCTGTGTGAGCCATCCACTCAGTGTTTTAACTGTTAGTCATGTGATGACGGGAGAAGATGCGAAACTATAATTATATAAGGAGAGTTGAGGGCTATAGTAAACAGGAATTAGTTTTTGATGTATGCGAAGTAGCCAGTTTTCCAGACTGAGAAGAAAAAAAAAGAGAAGATTTTCGTCAAAGATTGAAAATTTAGGATAGAATCGCTAGAAATTTGTTTTAAAATAAAATTAGAATTTCGTTGGTTAGTAGGTTAGTTTTAAGTTAAAAATAATTACATATATGTGTGTATCTGTATATATATGCACACACACAGACACATATATATATATATATATATATATATACATGTGTATATTTATATATATATACATTAACATGTATGTCCGAATAATTCGCTCATCATTCTGTCATATAAATTAAAGGATTCTATAAAAGCAAATAACTTACCTCCTTGATCTCCAGCCTAAAAGAGAGTGAAAGAATTATATTATTATAATAAAGTGGTATAATA
>CM063505.1:34570670-34598170 GCA_032207245.1 Pardosa pseudoannulata | reverse complement strand
AAAAATTTATCTGTTTTTACAGGATAAACAGCCAGAAAGTTTTTATTCTTAGGGTAACATTTCTAGACATATTCTATAATGACTGTATTAAAAGTCACCTTTACCATGAATACATTAATCATTTATTCCTAAACTGAAGATAATGCCGTTTTCCCAGAGTAAAATAGCTTAATTTAGTTTAACAAATGCTGTAAATAAAATTTAATTTTATAATTTAGATTATAATTGTAGAAACCATAGAAATTAGATAGATACATCCTCTTACCACTTTGAACGACGTGTTTTTCGCCATCACCGCCTAAGTGCCAACTGTGCAGAGAACTGAAAATATTATGATCTGTTCATTACCTTCTTCCCGAAGGAAGTAAGAAAATATAATTCGACATCGCCAAAGCACCAAGGGATTTTTTGATGCCTTACCTTAAGGTTGTCTTGAGTGCATCTAAAACGTTTAAAAGTGAGTATTGAATCCTCCCATTGGTTGGAGTCATGGGTTAATCATGGTTAGCCATTAAAGGACTTTGGTGAGACCGGCCTTTAGGAAACTAAAAATTTAAAATTCTTCCATACAACAGCTTTATGACATCATTTCGAATCAGTGACATTATACTATGCAATTCATCCGATGTGTTTCCGATGTGTTACGGATATATTTAATCTTGGCTGTTAACCAAATCCTCTATGCAAATTTAACAACTATTTGTACTACTTAAGCATGTGATTATTCAGCACTCAAGATTTATGCCCTTATGCTGTATGTTAAGAATTTTCTTGATAGCTTGGCCTACTATCCACCTTTTGAATGACTAAACTTATCATTTAACCTATATTATATATTGCCGAATTCTGAAGTGAGTACATACTTTATATTATAATTTAAAATTAAAATATTAGTAAAAGTTCAATCTCTAAGTGAATTTGTTTTTAAACCACCTTTTCATGGAAGGCATTTATTCGTCCGTTCGCTGTACTGCTTTCAGATGCCGATGAATTGGGTTAACTACCAACCAATTTTCCATCAATAAGTTTAAAAAATCTTGTAATGCATTCATTGCAAATATTTTAGGAGGGGTACAGACGCTTCGGACCCGCCATATAAATACTTAAGTACGTATTTACATACGTTACTACATACATACATACTACATACGTACGCATACTACATACATTACGGTAAATTCCATTGATTTTTATAGTAAGGCTGCAATACAAAATGCATGAAAATACAAGGAGTTAATAAAAATTACAAGGAGCAAAAGATATTAAAAATGCTAAAATAATCATCATTTGAATACAGTAGTGAAAATATTCCAAACAACTCTTGGAGATTAATGTTTGGAAACCTGGAGGCGATTGCATACTATTCGAAATTATAAATCTGATAAGGTCGTATCTAAAAGAGTCTAAATTAGAACAGCAAAACAATATACGCTGCATTCTCTAAATTTCCAAACAATCGAAATTACAGCGAATAAAAGCAAAATGCTTAAAACGATATACAGGTGCTCAAAAGAGGAGAATACATCTAAAGTTTTTATGGTAAATATAACTTACAAAACAAAAAGCAATTATTATTAAGGGCGATTAATCTTTTTCGATGTCTAATAAATAATACTATTTGTGACAAAAATGCAGAAAATTGCAAGAAAACATTGAAAAAGGAAATGCATGTTGTATTTTAAATAAACTTTTTTCGATTCACATTAATCGGCTACGGTAAGACTGTGTTATGAAACTCAACTCACGGGGAACTTAACTTATCAGGTACAAAACATAAATAAAGATATCAGTCCCCTAAAATTTAACCTTTTTACAGAAATAATAAGAAAAATAAAAGACTTTAAATAGGTTATAGATATTAAGGTAGATAGAGATTAAGGTAGTAGATATAATTTTGGAACATAATTTAAACAAAAAATAGTTTACCTTTTTCTCTTGTTCTTCAGTGAGAGGTTTTTTCATAGAGCTCATCCATTTAGTAATAGCTGTTTTTGTGTTAAGCAAATCATCGAATTTTTGTTCAAATGACTCTAAAGTGGCTTCCAACAACCTATGTAAAATAATACAGTAAATTCTTTAAAAATTGAGATCTGTTTTGCGCTTTATTTTACTACAGAACTGAGTATTAAATAACAGCACAAGTTTATTGAAATAACAAATAGATTAGTTCATGAAAGCTCCATGTGGAACGTTATGGAACAGCATATATTTAACACGAGATAGAATTTTGTTGTTGTGTTGAGCAGAGTTACTTAAACTATGGGTAGCGACCCCAAATGAGATTGCTAGTAGCACAGATGGGGTCGCCAAAAATGTTAGCAATTTTAATATTGATTTAACTTATTGTTATAATTTTACAAATACCAAATATTTTTACACAATGTATCTGAAAATATATAAAGACAATACAGTCAAAGAAAACCGAAAATGTTTCGACGCATTTTTGAAAGATTGAAACTTTTATTTTACTTTGCACGTGACGCTGTCAATTCGTCAAACGCCTTGCGCATGCAAGATGCATCAGGGTATTTTGGTAACATATGCGCTCTGGGATTTTTTCAAACGGCTCCCAAGCGGCTAATCTTAATGGTTTGGTTTGGTATGGAGTGCTACGGTCTACTTTTTGCAACACGAGGGCCAATGAGACCGGGACCTACAGCTTAAAGCCGATTCCGAACGGCTATGAACATCCATGTCGCTGTGGGATTCGAACCCACGAACTCCGGTACCGAAGGCCAGCAGCCTAACCGATCGGCCATCGTTCGGCCTACACTTAATGGAGAAGCTACAGTTAATGTTTGAATTAACCCAAGTAACTGAGCTTATTTTTATTATTGTATTACATTTTTAAGTTAGTTATTTGTTTAAAATTTTAGGATTGTTATATGTCTTAAAATTAAAAATTAAAATTAATGACCTAAAGTTGTGATAGTATATTACAGAACAAGTGAAGAAACTAACAGTTTTAGTCACTCGTGTGTCGAATTTGAACAGTGCTTTTGGGATCCCACAAAATAGTTTAAAAAATATTATAGGGTTCTCGCATCTAAAGCTCTGGTGTAGTGTATCATGTTTTTCGCCAAGAAATATCTTTCAGCAGATACTTTAAACTTAGTTGTTGTAGTTACTTTTTCTAATGCTAAGAGAATCTAAGCTCGTGAAGCTACTCGATTTAAAGTGAAAAATCGACTTTTAGCTCAATGATGGTTCTCGTAATTTGGAAGCAGAGACGATGAAGACATCAAGGATTGACCTACCGTCTCTAGAGGTATCATTTAAACTTGGACGACATTGAGACCAGGGAACTATTTTACGTGCTTCAGCCGCGGCAGATCTTTAGCCAGCTCAAACCTACAACCCCCCGGCTAAGAGCTCGACGCATTTACCGATTGAGCTTAATGATTGAACTTTTATCTTAGCTCAAGGACATAAAATAACTCCAGACTGCCGAATTAAAAGCAAATGTCTTGAGAATCCGATTTTTTTTATTCAAAGCTACTTGGTCATTTTTTATTTTATTAAAATACTGCGAAAAATATTCGCCAAATTAAAAACAAGTGTCTTGAAATTCCAATTTTCTGATTCACAGTTGCTTGGTAATTTTTATTTCATAAAAAGACAAAGAAAAATACTTGCATAGACAAATTATTAAGATAAATTTTATATATTATCGTTACTAACTTTTTCTTGGAAAAGAGTTTGAAATTCCAGATACTAAACTTTTAATTCTTCATAGAATTTTACCATTGGATATAAGTAAATAACTTGCTTTTATGGTTCGCTTATGTTGATAAATCCCCTACCAAAAGTATATTTAAAATGAAATTTTATTAAAATAGAAAAAATAATTACTTATTGCGCGTGTATTGAGATCTTGAAGGATCTAAGAGAGCAAGAGGCCAGAGTTCCATCTTCAAAGGAACACCTTTTCCATCGTTGAACTTTTTCAGATCTTCTGGAAAGTCATCCAGCATCTTTTTCAAGGAATCCATATCGTTTGGGGCCTTGCTAAGAGGTATTGAGCTGAAAACCTTTATTTGAGTTGATTCAACGGACTTGGCTATATCTTTCATATATTCACCTTCCGCTAGAAAAAAATATGTATATCAACTAAGAATGGCGTGATCCTTCTGGAGGAAATTTCAACATGATTCCCTTTATCCAATAAAATTTACCATCTCCTTATGGTTTTAAGAAACAACGAAGTTCATGCAGATGTAATGTTTTCGGATTATTTGAATTTTTTAAAAAATCTCTCTACATATTTTTTTTTTCAAAAGTTCGCTTTTCTAAAACGTATGCCAAAAGATTTCCTAAATACTTTAAAAAGAAAACTGCTTTTATGTTAAAAAGTAACTGGTAATATGTAGGACTGTTTCATTAACTAAGTGGTAAGTATTTTTACGAGTTTTGACACTAGACCACTTGCTATTTCCTCTGCCAAGAATGCGATCAGTATATATGTATATATATGTTATTATATGTATATATGTGTTATTATAGGCGACTTTATGTAGAAATGCAGAAGAAAGACGTTTATTAATTTTTTTAAAGAGTATTCGACTTTAGTATTACTTTAAAGAGGGTGGAAGGCAATTTGGGACAGTTAAAACGTACTACAACAGATTTGCAACATAAAACATCCTAGTACGATGTAAGATAACTGTATTAGATAGATTCTAAAAATTAATTATAAAATTTTAGTTTTAAAGTTAATATTGAAAATGTTTTCATTTAAGACGAGAATTTACTTTATAATATTTAGTTTTACTAATTATTATTTACAATTGTTCTTTATTTATGTATAATGGGAAGATTCTTTATTAGTCTCAATCATCTTTGACAGTGTTATTAATGGCGACTTTATGTAGAAATACAGAAGAAAGGCGTTTATTAATTTTTTTAAAGAACACTCGATTGTAGTATTACTTTAAAGAAGATGGAAGGCAATTTGGGACAGTTAAAAGGTACTACAACAGATTTGCAACTTAAAACATCCTAGTACTATGCAAAATAACTGTATTAGATAGATTCTAAAAATTAATTATTAAATTTTAGTTTTAAAGTTAATATTAAAAATATTTTCATTTAAGATGAGAATTTACTTTATAATATTTAGTTTTACTGGTTATTATCTATAAATTATGGATATGTCTAAGAGATTATCCTATTAAAATTAGAAGTTATGAAAGAAACAACAGGAAATGCTTAATTATAATCTTTTGTAAGTGTCAATAATGGTAGTTGAAGTTCATTTAACAAATCCAAGCGAGAGATTAAAGCATCAATGAAAGATTATCTAGAATTAGTACACATGTTTAAATCTTAATTTCAAAAATTCATGTGATTATAAAAAAGTTAACGTTAAATTAAAAACCTTCGATTCCGAAATTGAAGATCTCGATTGTCCCCCCGATTTCCAAAGCTGCTTTTATCTTCTGCTTATCTTTCGTATTATTACACTCCATTCTTACAGAGGATATCATTTCTCCCCCGTATGTTATGCTTCGAACGAAATGCGTTCCAAGGGCTTCGTCTCCAAGAGACTGCCAGGAGTCAACTGGCTTGGCATCTGCAGGGAGTTGCTCCGTAATCTGACAATAGACAAATAAGCATAAAAAATTACGTCAGCTTAAATACTTTTGTTAAATACTGAAAGAAAAAAGATACGTCAACTACTTAAAGATACGTCAACTACTTAAAGATACGTCAACTACTTAAAGATACGACAATTACTAAAAGACTACAATTACTGAAAGATACGACTGTTGTAATGTACTTACGACACTAACACAAGTGTTCGTTTTTAGTGGGGAAACACAGTAAAAATATAATACCTTTTGGACTAAAACATTTATTATGTACACTATTTACAAATTAATACATTACTTGGTTAATATGTGACATAACCAGCAATTATTTGGATTTTATATTTGTTAGGTTATACCTGTATTTTATATTTGTCAATGCCTCGTTATTTACCCTACCTCTATGTGAAGTGGATTATCCCAATTCGACTGGAGCGTCACACCTTGTATGGTTCTGCGCATGACTTGTAACTCTGTAGTATAGTATTTGGAATGTACGTAATGTGCTGTGTGTAATTGTCCATGATCGTTTAATTAAAATGTTGTCTATTCTACTGTGCATTTCTTTTATATCACTCTGGTACTAAGCCCAATAATATTCTTCAATACACAATAATTATTACAATTTTCTTTATACGTTATCCCCTTAATAACTGAGGCCCAAGGTAATGATTTTGAATAATTATCAAGTTTACCTCCAGTAATTACAGGGGAACATGTTGAGGTTATCAACCGGATCGCCGTCGTTGAGGGCTTACGAGCACGTAATTTCGATGTCCAGCCACTCTTGAATCCCAACTTCTACTCCTGTTTCTTCACTCTCTTTCCCAACTCATCACCTCGGTTTTAACGCCCCTTCTTTTTCTTTGCCAATCGCTTGTTGGTGAAATTTTCCCACATCTGCACTCTCTTCGGACGTGCAGGTGGGGTCATTAAAATATCCCCTTTTGTGAAAGCTGACATTATTTTTTAGCCCCTGCCCCATGACTCAAAATTACATCTCTGGGCTTGTTGGTTACGCTTGTGCCATTCCTTGATCTCCTTCGTAGGGGTCCCCACTAAAACTCGAAGTCAACAGTTGTACCTAAATTCTTCTTGGAAATTTGTTCCACAGCGTGCACGTGCTGACCATAGTGGGAAAGTACATCGGTACAACTACAATTTCTAAGAGACTGCAAGTACTAAAAGATACTACATTGATAATTTACAGCCCAATTGAGAAGACATAAATTTGTCACTATATTGCGACGCTTTTTACTATTGAGTTTATGATTCCAGAGTTACTTATAACTACAGTTAATTATTTAAATCGTACACCAGGAAAAGAAAACATAGGCTAAATTTCTTATATGATCAAAATAATATAGGTTGCAGGTCTTTTTTCTGATCCACTATCAGCTTGATTCAATCTTATACGTTTTATTAAAACCTTCCATACCTTTCCGAAGACAGAGTTCGTAGAACCCTAATCTTGTTTTGATGTAATTAACCAAGATAAATTAGGAACAACACAGAAAATCAAAGCATGATTTTTATACTCCTCCAAGCTAGTATACTTTAGTGACGATATATCGTATTCAACATCAAGAAGTATTTGAAATAAAGAATAAGATACATACTTTGAGGTTCTAATTAGTACTTGTCATATAAATTATCATCTAGCTGCTTCGCACCCAGCCTTCGGTCTGGGTTATACATGTTCCCAAATAAAGTTGCAAATTATAGAAGAATATCATAGTGTAACAACAATAGATAATTCCAATAATAAATTTGGACGTGTACGATTTCTGTGAAGAACACATGCTTTCATAAATATTATTGTATAACATCTTCGTTGTTCGGCGTTGCTTTAATTATCTCAAAAACAACGAGAAGAAGTGAAGTCAATAATACAACCTAGTTTTGTAGCCCAACAACGAACGGACTAAATGTAACTTCCCAAATAAAGTTGCAAATTATAGAAGAATATGATAGTGTACTAACAATAGATAATTCCAATAATAAATTTGGACGTGTACGATTTCTGTGAAGGACAAATGTTTTCATAAATGTTATTGTATAACATCTTCGTTGTTCGGCGTTGCTTTAACTATCTCAAAAACAACGAGAAGAAGTGAAGTCAATAACACAACCTAGTTTTGTAGCCCAACGACGAGTCATATAAATTATCAATTTTTGACTGGTTATCAGCTTGATTCAATTTTATATATTTTATTAAAACCTTCATGATATCTTTCAAATGTCACAGAGTTCATAAAATTATAATCTGGCTTTGGTATAATTAACCAAGATAAATTAGAAACAACACAGAAATTAGGTGTATGATTTATAAACTCATCCTTATTAACACGACTGGTGCTGATATGTTTGATTCAACATCAAGAACCAGTTGAAATATGTGATGAGATACATACTGAGCTTCTAATTAGTACTTGTCAAAAATTGATAGTTTTTGGCTTATTAGCTTGATTTAATTTTAAACGTTGGATTAAAACCTTTCATGGTAGCTTTACGGTGTCACAGAGTTCATAAAATTATAAACGCTTTTCAGTGTAATTAATCAGATAAATTAGGAACAACACAGACAGCCGATGCCTAATTCTTAAATTAATCTTTTTTAGTATGCCTTGATGGCGATATATTGGATACAACATTAAGAACCAGTTGAAATATGTGATGAGATACATACTGAGCTTCTAATTAGTACTTGTCAAAAATTGATAGTTTTTGACTCATTAGCTTGATTCAATTTTAAACGTTGGATTAAAACCTTTCATGGTAGCTTTACGATTCCGCAGAGTTCATAAAAATTATAAACGCTTTTCAGTGTAATTAACCAAATAAATTAGGAATTACACAGACAATCGATGCCTGATTCTCAAATTAATCTTTTTTAGTATGCCTTGGTGGCGATATATTGGATACAACATTGAGAACCAATTGAAATATAAGATTAGATACATTCTTTGAGCTTCTAATTAGTACTTGTCAAAAATTGATAGTTTTTGACTCATTAGCTTGATTCAATTTTAAACGTTGGATTAAAACCTTTCATGATAGCTTTACGGTTCCACAGAGTTCATAAAATTATAAACGCTTTTCAGTGTAATTAACCAGATAAATTAGAAACAACACAGACAATCGATGCCTTATTCTCAAATTAATCTTTTCTAGTATGCCTTGGTGGTGATATATTGGATATAACATTGAGAACCAATTGAAATATAAGATTAGATACATTCTTTGGTTTGGATTTGGATTTATTACGATACTTTTTGCAACATGATTAATGAGAAACTTTAGCCGATCCGAATTTATCCATGCTGTATTCGAAACGAACATGTTTCCAAATTACATAACTATTGATGTTGACAGATACATTCTTTGAGTTTCTAATTAGTACTTATCAAATAAATTATTAGTTTTTGACCCATTTTTGCTTGATTCAACTTTACACGTTCGATTTAAACCTTCCGTGATAACTTTCAGAATTCAAAGAGGTCATAGAATCAGAATTTTGTTCAGGTGTAATTAACCAAGATAAATTCAGAACAACACAGAAATTAGATATATAACTCATAAACTTATCCAAGTTAGTAAGTCCGATATATTGGATTCAATACCAAGAACTAGTTAATTTTTTTTCACTTCAGCTGTCAGTACAGATAGATAGCTTTATGTCAAACACGATTGTGAAGCTGTTACTTATGTAGAATCACCGGGTAGGACGTGTAACTTAACAAAGGCTATGAACGCGAGTTAAGTCCTCGTAGTTTAGCAGAAGGGATTAAGCAGAAGATTCACTGGCTTGGTATGACATCTCCAGAAGTATCGTTTGAACTTGGAGGTCAAAGCGTTCACGAACCTATTTTACGTGTTCTAGATGCCATTAATGAATACCACGGTACTTTTGCCGGCTCTGCCCACGAACGCCAATCTATCTGGTTATGAAATCGACACCGTTTGCCTACTGATACACCATGGCTCTATTGAAACGTGAAATGAAATATATACTCTAAGTTCCTAATTAGCACCTGTGAAAAAATTATCATCTCTGAATACTCGTTCAACAGTTTATGCGATTCATTTTGACTCTAATTCTGGAGTAAGTAATGTCAGGTAGCAGGATATTTATTGTGACACCCAAGCTAGTACAGTTAGAGTGTAATATAGTAAACACAGGTTCAATTTTCAGTTAATAAAATGTTTATACGGCTTATATGCTAGTGAAATTACATTTTTATTCACGATTTAAGCTAGTTCAAATGCCAATGTCTGCATATTGACAATATACATAGAAATTTTCTTCTGCCTGTATTTTAAAGAATATGAAATCCTGTAATCTAAAGACCGACTTTTAAGTGATTTCGAATACGACACTTACCGTCTGGTACGACGTTTTAATGGTTACATCCACGGTGTTCTCTCTGTCGTACGTATCTCTCAAATACTGCCCTGCAGCTCCAGCCTTAAATATTCCAGCTTTAATGTTCAGAGAGAAAGATCCTTCAACATCAAGCAGGTCTCGCACTTCCGTCATTTTATCTATTATTTTGTAATGCGTCTCAGTCACAGTGTTATTGATTACCTGCAAAACATGCAATATGCTATTAAACAGTATATTAACTCATCAATACCCCATACATTCCTGCTAAATAGATCCATTCGTGAATACCTTAAATTGAATCTATTATGGACTCTGAAGAGTAAACAAATGAGTTTAAAACAGATCTGAGTATTGCATACAGTCCTCATTAGTGATCACCTGTCATTTTAAACGCTTAGGATACCTCGTATTAAAAAATTCTTTGTGATAAGATATTTAACAATAATATTATTACTTGATATAAAGTATTATTAACATTATCAAAAATATGTAAAAACATAAATAAATAATCTATATAATAGAAATAATGTATATAATATTCCATATAACATTATAATATATTAATTAATATTATATATCCCTTCATCTTATAGAGCCCCTCATATTTTTGCTTCCTTTTCGGAAAAAACGGATTTCGAGCTATCAACGACCACTTTCAGAATTTTCAAGCTGTGTTTTTGGGACTTTCACAAAAGTTGCTGTATACATTTAGCTAATAAATTAGGCACATTACATTTTGATTGCATCCGCGCATGCGCAGTGAAACTTTATTTAGTAATCCTGCTCAATTTTCATCCAATATTTATTATTTTTTAATTCCGATTGCAGGGTACAGTGTAAAATGTCGTTTGTCATGTGTCCAGAAAATAGCATTCTTTGATATTGAGAACTTTGCAAATTATAAGTAAAACACTTGGAATAATTTGGGATTGTGTTTATAAAAACTTTAATTTCCCCATGAGTATAAGGGTTATCCTCATATTAATGAATACAGATTATTACAAGAAGCATCGCCAAACGATGGACGAATGGTTAGGGTGCTGGTCTTCGGAACCGGAGTTCGTGGGTTTGAATCCCACTATGGCATGGATGTTCGTAGCCATTCGGAATCGGCTTTAAGCAGTAGGTCCCGGTCTCATTAGCTTTCGTGTTGCAAAACGTAGACCATAGAGCTCCAAAACCAAACTAAACCAAGAAGCACCGTAATCGTGTGCTAAAGTTTTAACGCTTTTCACACATTACTTTTAACAGGGTTATCCAAAACATATTCATTTTTCTACAATTTGTTGACGGTCCCCTATGGAGTTTCGAGAAAAATTCTTAGCTGAAATATATGACGTCTGCCATCCTGTTTACAGGCCTGAGGTTTTAGGATAATTCCTCGTGTATTTTTCTAGATATTAAATAAAATGTCTAACATCGCAAATGACCGGTCATCATTGGCAATATAGTGTATGTATGTATATATATATATATATATATATATATATATATATATATATATATATATATATGTCGGGGTCCAGTAAACGACACTAGAGTCCTGACATCAGCTTCATATCTTTATTTAAAACTCACCAATACTCTACTCAACAATGGCGTCTCATATTGGCGCCCAACTGCTAACAAAGGCAGTTTTCACTGCTTCGAGGAGCCACAGGTCCGACTTTCTTATCGCTCTCCCTCTCTCTCTCTGATCATTGCGCGTGAGCCGTATTTATGTGACTAATAACGCGAGGCGCGTTACTCCCATTAAAAGAATCCCTAATTAAATCTCTTAAATTACTCTATATTTTAAATCCTGACACACACACACACACACACACACATATATATATATATATATATGGCATATAATTATAATTTAAATATATATACAGAAGGCACTGGTACGAAGTCCAAACCTCGGGTTGTGCAAGGTTGACTCAGTCTTTAATCCCTTCAGTGGGTAGACAAACTGAGGACCAAGCATGATCGGGAAATAAACACGAGGGGGAGGGATCTGTGTGAGATTTGCCCCTAAGTGGGATATTTGCTAAGCACCCCAACCCCATGGTCTTGAAAAAAGAGACTGGCACCGTAGACTATCGCCCCACTAGTTGGGCTGTAGAGAGGGGGTGATTAGTTTTAGTTTAATCGTCATTTATAAATAATAATAATAATATATACTATATTTGTCTATAAATATAATTATAATTTATGATTATACTTAAAATTATAGATTATATAATTATATATTATTAATATAGTATATTATATAAAAGATATTAATTAGTATTGTATATATTATATAAATCTTAATATCTCATACACTTATAATATTACATATTATAATATATATAATATGTAAAATATAATACATACAATATTATATTCCAATGAATTTGCCATATATATGCTATTAATAATATTATCTGGTATTAATAACAGTTTGGTAAGTTGTTTGGTATCACATGTAAACAGAGTACCATAAATTGAACTTTGTAACAGATAAATAAAGCTATTTATCATGTTTTCGTTCCAAAGAGTAAAACTATGCTTGAGGATTGGCAAAATCGTCTAACGTCGATCCAAATGACAATTTATAAATTATAGCCGATACTTGAAAACTTGATATTGTTTACTGGATTGCCATCTACCTTGATAAAAAAGAAAACTCGTTCCAAGGAAACATAAAAATTTCACAAATTATTTATCGGATGAAAGCTACTTTTCGATGCTGGAGTCCACGGGTTCGAGTTCCGCAGATCGCAGGGATTTTCGAGCCATTCGGAATCGGATTTAAGCAGTAGGTGCCTGTCTCGTTAGCCCTAGCAAAAAGTAGATCGTAAACCTCTAAACAAAAATAAGAAAACTCAAATAAACTTTACAATATTTTTTAGCTGTTCTCAAAAAGGAACACCATACATCATAGAAAGCCCAGTATCGTTGGAGTAGCTCTTCGCGTTCCTACGCCAAAGGTCCGAGGTTCGATCCCCGGGTTGAGCAAGGTGACAGCCTTTCATCCCTTCAGTGGGTAGGGAAACTGAGGACCAAGCATGCTTGGGAACTCAACACTGGGGGTTCTGTGTAAAGCTGACCACCTAACCGGAACATACGCTTCCCACCCCAGGGTCCTTGGTCTAGAAAACGGAGATTAGCACCGTAGGCCCTGGCCCCCTAGGGACTGTTGCGCCGGGGAGTTTTAGAGAGTACATCAATAGGTTAAAAACACTAAGTTAGTAACCAATATAACACAGTACAAAACACAGCGACTGAATACCTTGTAACACTTTACATGTAAAAAAGTAGAACGCAGGACTCCAAAGGAAAACCAAAACAACCAAAAGGAATCATAAACTTTTTTTAGCTGGCCCCAAAGTGGGACGCTAGGTATTAATAGGTTAACAACTAAGTGAATAATCAATATAACAGTAAACATCTAAAACTGAGTGACTACATTCCTTGTAACATTTTACACGTAAATATTAATCTGTAGCGCTTCAAGCAAAAACAAACACAAACTACAAACTAATTTTTATCTGTTCCTAAAGAGAGACGATAAGTGCGGATAGGTTAAAAATTCAAAGAGAATAAACAGTGTAACACACTACTGAACACAATACAATACTGACTCATGAATAAATCCCTTGTAAAACACGTAAAAAGTAGAACGTAGCTTTAAAAAAACTACAAATTATATTTAGCTGTTTCCAAAAAGAGACATTAAACATTAATAAGTTATAAACTGTAAAGGAATAAACAATATAACTCTTAATTAAAACTCAGTGACTATATTCCTTCCAACACTTTAGGCTTAAAAAATAATTCGTAGAGCTCCAAACAAAAACAAAACCAACAAAAACAAATTGTAAACAATTTTTTTTTAGCTGTTACCCCCCAAAAACTGATAGGTATTGATGGGTTAAAAATTTTGTGGGAATAAATAATATAACACAATATTACAACTCAGTAAATTCCTTGTAACACTTTGCACGCTGAAAATAGACCATAGAGCTCAAAGAATAAACAATGGCAACAAAAACTAATTTTTAGCTCCCCACCCCCAAAGAAAAGGGACACTAAGTATTAATAGGTTAAAAGCTAAGGGAATAAACAATGTAAACCAATACTAAAATTCAGTAACTAAATTCCTTGTAACACCTTACGCGTAAAAAGGAAACAGAGGGCTCGAAACTATAACAAAAGCAACAAAACAAACTTCAAGCTATTTGTAGTGTTCCTCAAATAGGTAACAAACTCTATGGAAATAAACAATGTAACACAATGCTAAAACTCAGTGACTAAATTCCATGTAACACCTTACACGTAAAAAAGGAAACAAAGGGCTCGAAACAATAACAAAAGCAACAAAACAAACTTCAAACTATTTATAGCGTTCCTCAAATAGGTTACAAACTCTAAGGAAATAAACAATATAACACAATGCTTCTTTGTAACACCTTACAAGTAAAAATTAAACAGAGGGCTCGAAACAATAACAAAAGCAACAAAACAAACTTCAAACTATTTGTAGCGTTCCTCAAATAAGTTACAAACTCTAAGGAAATAAACAATATAATACAATGCTAAAACTCAGTGACTAAATTCCATGTAATACTTTACACGCAGTGCCTGAGAAAATGCCATAATGTTTAACAACAATAATGCGGATGAATTGCGTGCAATTAAAATGACGCTGAAAAAGTTCATACTGAAGAGAGAGCTCTTGAATTTAATCAACTAGTTAGAGGAATACATTTAATGAGTCTGAAATGTGCTTTTAATGATTGCGATGTATGCTTTTATGTAGAAACAGAGAATCATTGTTTTAACTTACCACTTTTCTATTAATCTCTTTTAACGGAAAAATATCAACTCCAACTTGCATTTTGTCCAAATTAAATGTTCTACCAAGGAGTAGAGGTAAAATGTACGGTAGCATATGCCCCATTTTCAGTAATCTTCTGTAAATGAAACAAGGTTTTATAACTATAAACATTTTGTTTAAATACCTACAAGGGATAATGTATTTTGGATGAAGAAGTATCTATTTTTTTATCTTTCTATGTTTCCATGTAAATAGATCAAACATTGTAACAGAAAATTTTTTCTAAAGATAAATTTAAAAAATAGCTTACTGTATCAATATCACGCTTAATCTAGAGTTTGTTTTAAGGGGATATAGTACCTTTTGAGACTCTAAATCAATCTTCATTTTAACAGCATTTTTTAATTCATAAAATTTTATCATAAAATAAAACACGAAATTTTATAATGAATACTATATAAATTCTTCTTAACTTAACAGTCTAGTTTAAAAAAAATTATTTATTTTTGTCATTTGAAGTAGTATATTTTTTATTTTAGCTTAAAATAACTGTTTCTAAACTACTTCTAATTTACGAGACTTAGCTTCTAAATTACGAGTACCCACTTCAAGCAAAGTCTTTCCAGCTTAAAAAATTTAGACAATTTTAAACTTTTTCTAAGAAATTTTTTTTTTGCAGAAAGTAATGCTTTAAATTTTAGATAACTTGCTTCTCCAAATTAAGTTTTTAACTATTATTACAATAAAACAAATATTTAATTTAGTCATACTATATCTATTGTAATTGTAAATTGAGATTTATGCTTTTATATTTGAATTCTACATTCCTAATAATATCAAAATGGCTGCAGCTGTAAAATTCTTATCCACAGTAAATATAAAGTGAATGCGATGTAATTTTTATTTAAAATTAATTGCTCAAGCTTAGAAAGCATAAACTAAATAATATAAGTTTTTAACTATTATTACAATAAAACAAATTTTTAATTTAGTCATACTATATCTATTGTAAATTGAGATTTATCCTTTTATATTTGAGTTTTAAATTCCTAATAAAATCAAAATGGTGGCAGCATTATAATTCTTATCCACAGTAAATATAAAGTGGATGCGATATAATTTTTGTTTAAAATTAATTGCTCAAGCTTAGAAAGCATAAACTAAATAATATAAATATCAGAACTAGACAGAGTAAAAAATACTGATCAGAAATGCTAATAATGGAAATGGTATAAAGATATAATATTAGCAGAAACATTGTAGATTAATAACATAAACTATTAATTCTCATAAATCACTTACTGTTGAAAAACAAAATTTTGATAAAATTATCCAAGTGAAGTTTCTTGAAGTCAATGGCTATTTTTCATGCCTACGTCAGAAAAGTTTTAAATCAAGTCGTAACCAATTTTTACATCAAAGACTTGATATCGCTATTTCTTTCCAAATCTATATATATCACTGCAAATACTGATAAAAAAAACGTTTATATCGATTAGAATAATGAAACAGAACACTAGCTGTTTCTCACAGGTGTGCTTTCTCACTGTAGGCTGTAGATGCTAAGTTAACAAAAATAAATCCAGAAATTTTAAAGTTCGACGGAAGGTAGAGATGTGTCAAAGCTATATACTATTTGGGTGTAGATTTTAAATGATTAAAAAAATGTATATGTTATAAAACACACAGACCAATTTTTACTTTCTTGCACGAAGTAAAAAAAGGTGCAGAGCTGTATATTGCTCACGTGTAGAATTTTACATAATGGAAAAGCTGATATGTTATAAGAAACAAAGACAATATATTGTCTTAAAATTTAATTTGTCAAAATATTACCTAATTTTAAGAAAAAACTTTGGTTAATTTATTTACACTTCACTTTATATGTGTACGAATCCTCATAATTCTAAATTAATAATTTATAAAAAAGAAATTGTACATTAGTGGCTTAAATTGTGCGAAAGCTCGGTACTAAGATGTATGTTGTTCACGTGTAGAAATTTACATGATTGAAAAGTTGATGTTATAAAAGAAAAAAAAATTCATAAAAAGTAATTTGTCAAAATATTATATGATTTTAAGAAAATACTTTGATTAATTTACTTACTTCAATTTATATGTGTACGAAGTCTCATAGCACCATTAGTAATTAATTAATTAGTTAATTAGTAAAGTAATAATAATATAGTAATAATAAAGTAGTTAATTAATTAATTAGAAAAGTAATAATAATATAGTAATAATAACTAATTAATTAGTTAGTTAATTAGTAAAGTAATAATAATAAAGTAATAATAATAAAGTAATTAATAATAATAATAATAATAATAATAATTATAATAATAATAAATAAAGTAATTAATTAATTATTATTACTTTAGGTTAAGTACTTTTGAATGTAACGTAAAAGTAATTCAGATTTTAAAATTGTATTGTATTGATTTTACCGAAAAAATATTATTGTTACTCTAAATTATGACAATAACAAACTTTTAACATTTTGAATTAATGTATTATAACTTAGTTTACAGGTTTAAAATTATACTGCATTGAATTTACAAGATTAAAAAATATTCAAATAAATATTTTACACTTTCATTAGTAAAGTTGTTATTGATTTATTAAATCTAACACAAAATTTAAACGAAACTAAATTTATTTTACAAACTGAAAAGTATAAAAATATCAATTTTAATCTTAATAATTACTGCAAACAATCAAGGCAATATTTTAACAAAAGATTAGTCTAGATAGAGAATCTTATATTAACGGAGATATTCATTAAAAATTTCAAAAGAGTTTTCTTCAAATAAAAATTTTTAATATAATACACGCTAGAAATCTAACAGAATTTGTTATAAAATATGGACGATATTTTTTACCTTGCTTTCAGTTTTTGAATAAGAAATTATCATTTGTTGAAACACTTTATCCGTGATTTCATGCTCTTATAAATCCCTGAGAAGAATATTTAAACTAAACTCGAAATAATATACTTTATATTTGCTTTTATTAAGTTTAACTTCTATGCGAAACATAATGAAACTGTTATTCAGTTATTTTAATGCAATTTCGATGTAAAAGAATAAGTACACGTAACGCTTCAATACTGTGGAGATTCATTACGATTTTGTCGCAATTTAATGTGAAGTAAAATATTACGATTGAACACAAAAATAGAATACTCTTGTCTAGTAGTATCTGTTTTATAATAGCCTACCGCTCAATATTTGAAGATTTACCTAGCAGAGAACAAATATAAAGTGAGTAATGAAATGGATAGCTAATCTAATATTTGAAAATAACGTTTTACACATTTTACTTAAAATATTGACATTATTCATAATGAGGAAAGATACACAAAGAATAATGACTTTATATTATGTGATAAGTCACTGAATTTGTAGTAAAAGGAGTTTATATTGATTACATATATGGCTCCTGTTTTTATCTATTTGATTTAAAACACAAATATTTGAATTAGTAGCAGGAATTCGTATATCTAAGTAAAGATAACTTCTTAAACTCAGAATTTTTATTAACCCCTTCCGGTATGATTTAATAATGAAAAATGTGCATGAAATAACCATTTAATTTTTATTTAAAAAACTTGTTTAATTTTACAATTCTTACATATTCTTAATTAAAATCCACTTTTTACATAGTGTTAAATAATATCAGAAACAGTAAAATTAAGAAAATATCAAAGCAAAACATTAATAAGGTATACAGATAATAGTCTTCAAGCTAGTGGTACTTTTCAAAACAAAGTGCAAAGGAATTCTTAATTGTTTACACCGCCAAGTAGTCTCACTTTTAATTTGATTCTTGTAACACACACGGCATTTCTTAGTAGGTTTTCTTTTATTCTGACTCATTAATTTGGCAATGACTTGTACCAAGAAATTCTAAGTAAACAATATGCAATAGGGACTTGTGATTTTCACAAGTGATAAAAGTGTTGCCAAATTCAGTACACTAGAAATTTTAAACTAAATTAATTATCATATTTAACAGTAACTTTAATCGCATGACGAGTGTAGCTCGTCATTGTGCGGTATGGAATGAAAAACTAATGACGAGCTAGACTCGTCATTTTACCGGAAGGGGTTAAAAGCAGCTGCTAATCTGCATAAATATATTTTGTTCACTATCTGCTGGTTTATTGCAGAAGAATTATGTTTTTCGAAGACTGCATAATTTTTGCTAAGAGAAAATAGACTATTTTTTGTGGAAAATTACACATTTATATATTGTTTTTTTTATATTAATCATTTATAAATAATATTCATTTCGTGGATGACAATGAATTACTATGACTTTTACAGGCCTCTCTCCAAGTAAATATATATAATGTATAACAAATGATTTGATATTTATTTATTTATGGATATATCGTACACATACAATTACACGCATGAATAAATTTCAATAGCCTGCCAGATTCAATAGCATTTACAGATACATTTAGATTGTGACATTACATTGTGACCATTTACATTGTGACGTACTGGAGTAAGGGTAGGCGAGGCCGTCAGTGATACAGGCTGGACACCTATTTACTCTGGATTAAATACTTTATTCATGGGAATAATTATGTACAGCTATGTACAGGTTTCAGTAAATTCCAATTTTTCTGATATCTCGTGCTGAAACAAACGTTAACACAAATACAACACGTGGGTACAGAGAAACTAGTCCTTCTCGAACACAAGAACAGTTCGCTAATTAGTGCTGGTACGGGACGTGAACACTATAATCTCTGGGATGACGATCAGTAAAGTTGACTTCCACACTGAGGCTCGAAACACTCAGTGCGTATCTCGCTGGAGTTCGTTGAGGAAACTAAGGATGCAGGACGATCCAAAATGAGAGTAAGTGTCACTCTCAGTGACCTACTTCTAAGCACGAAGTAGAAAAATATATGAAAGATAACGGGAATGAGATCCCAAAGTCGGAAGTCGACTTCTTAGCAGTAAGCAGAAACACAGTCAGTCTCTAAAGAAAAGCAATCTCCATCAATCGGAGAGACAAGTGGATTCCTCTCGAGCTCAACTAAAACAAACTTTTCCAAACCAACTCTAAAAAAAGCCCTCTTCTTGGCTCAGCCAATCTTCTTTTACAGGGGTCCCTATTTCTCCTAGCGTGGTTTTTCCGAAACCTTCCAGAACCAGGGTGGCGCAATGTTGCGGTCAACCTACCAGCCTGGATCAGCTGATCTGTTTCCAAATGTGGCCGAAAGGTCGTCTTTAAGTCAGCCGACCAAAACAACTTAAATTCATTAGCGGCACCAGTAACTGGGTCCATATGTGGACTCCACCGTCACTCGATTTATAATTACTAACCGTGTCTTTTGACGGCAGTAGACATCATAAAGATGTAGACACACTGGCTCCGGCGTACTGACAGTTCTTAATTTACCTACGCTTAAGCGACTGCCTCTGCTTTGTGTCTGAGACGTTAGTGTACGAACAGCTTTGTCCGGACCACGCTTGTCTATTTACCGCTAATCATAATTGTCCGCTGCGAAAGTTCACTTTCCGTTCTTCTTTCGCTCGGGTCATGTAACGGATCGTTACAACATGCTTACTTAAATAATGTACAAAAATTGGCCTGATATTATGTTTATGGCTGTCTATAAAAAATCAATTTTAATTTTAATAATTACTGTGAACAATGAAACAATGCTTTAAGAAAAGATTAGTTTATATCGCATATCTTATATTTACGGAATTTTTCGTCAAAAACTACAAAAACCAAAAATGTTCCCTCAAGACAAAATTTTTTGTATAAAATACACGCTAGAAATCTAATAAAATTTGTTATAAAACATGGACGAAATTTTATCTTGCTTTGAGTTTTCAAATAAGAAATTTATAGAAATATATTGTGATTTCTTACTATTGTAAATCACCGAGAAGAATATTTAAACTAAACTTGAATTAATATAATGCTTTATATTTGCTTTTACTAAATTTTATTTGTTCTAGAAGAAACATAATGAAACTGGTATTCAGTTATTTTAATGTAATTTCGAAGTAAAAGAATAAGTAAGTACACATAACGTTTCAATACAATGGAGATTTATTATGATTTTGTCGCAATTTAATGAAGTAAAATATTAGGACTGAACACAAAAATAAAACACTCTTGTCTAGTAGTATTTGTTTTGTAATATTCTACCGCTCAGTATTTGTATAGTTTCTTATCAGAGAACAAAGATAAAGTTAGTAATGAAATGGGTAGCTAATTTAATATTTGAAAATAACATTTTACACATTTTACGTAAAATATTGACTTTATTCTTAATGTGGAAATATAAGCAAAGAATAATGAGTATTATTATGTGATACATCACTGCATTTGTAGTAAAAGGAATTTTATATAGATTACATATTTGGCTTGTGTTTTTATCTATTTGCCTTAAACAGGAATATTTGAGTTAGTTACAGGAATTTATATATGAAAGTAAATACAATTTTTCAAAGGTAGAATCTTTAATCGTTATTAAAAACAGCTGCTAATTTGCTTAAATAAATTTTGTCCAACACTCGTTGATTTATTGCAGAGGAATTATATTCTGCGATAGTTGCATAAGTTTTTTTCAGTTTTTTTAAGACAATATATTAATTTTTTTCTTTAAGAAGTAGGAGAAAATTACACTTTTATATTGTTTGTCTACAAAGATTCGGGCGTTTTAAACTACTATTTGGTCCTTTCCTTCATCGATTTAATAGACTGAAGAGTTGATTGAAGATGTTATGCATGTCCATAAATCCAACGTCGAAATCTGAAAACAAACGTAACATACAACTATCTTGAAGCTACAAAAGAGATTTTTCCAAAATTGGAAGGCCGTACGATCGCTGAACCAGTTGGACATTGTCTATTGGCTCCGAAGTACGTAAGTTTCAATTTTTCTGCTGGCATGACCACTCAAAACTTTTCGAGATCGGCTTTAACTAGTAGGTCTTGATCTTACTAGTTTTCACGTAGCAGAAATTTGACTGTAGCGCTCCAAGCTAAACCGAACCGACTGATAGCTGAATGGGTAGAGCACTGCTCTTTGGTACCGGAGTCCATAGGTTTGAATCTCCCTGTTTGTACGGATGTTCGTAGTCTTTCAAAATCCACTTTAAGCAGAAGGTTCCGGTTTCATTAGCTCTCGTGTAGCAAAACAGTAATCTGTACCTCTCTAAACCAACCAATTAGCTTACCAAACCTAACCGATAATGTGTGACAAAAAGACAGATTACTGGCACAAAATACTGTCGGTGATAGATGAAATGAGAGGTGACATTTTAGCCCACTATAAGTAAGTTAATGTGAGAGATCTGAAATTTTGAAACTGTCGCATACGATAATCGCGTTTGTAATCAACTCGACTTGTTGTTTCACCGTATTTTGGACCTTTTGCAGCTCTTTCTTTTGAAAATGTGGGAAACCTACTATGATAACACTCATAGCAAAATCTTCTTTCCTCTGAGGAGTAAGTTTGAAACAGTTTTGTTTGATTTATTTTTTACATTTATGCTGTACGCATGTTGGCATTTCTTTCATATGTGTCTGAATGAATGAGGTTGTTGTTCGAAAATTTGGGGCTGAATTTGGGCGTTCGAATCTTGTTGATAGTATAGATAGGAAGTACATAGCAGGTTGGAAAGGGATTTAAATAGTAGGTACTGGTCTCATTAGACCTTGTAAACTAAAGCAGGAAACCGTAGCTCTCCGGCAAGACCAACACAAAAATTTACACAAAAACAGAAGCATACTTATATTATTTATATAAAGCTTTTATCTTTTATTTTGTATAAGAAATTTGTATTAGAAATGTGACAGCATATTTTCAGGTTAGAATACCTATCTAAAATGTTCTTAATTTCTGCAAGATAGTTAACTCTTATTCATTTTAAATAAACCGCAACATTATGCTACATAAAAAACCCTCATGCAATCAATCAAAGAAAAAGTGGTACAATACGTTTATTTTGTTCAGTTTCAGACTCCAAAAGTGAAAATTTTGCCATTTCCCCCCTAAAATAGGAAATAAAGCAATTAATAAATACCTTTACCTCAAAAACTTAAAGCTTCACACAATATTTAAACATTATAACACTTATTTAGATGGATATAGAAAAAAACAGAGTCAAAGTAAAATTCGTACACTATACAAAATTCTCAATATTAGAAAATTTTTAATGCATATTTTTTTGGGATTTTTAGTATTTTATTAGGAATTATCTATGTTTACTAACATGTGTTTTTGTGTTAATCTCTTTTAAAATATCAAATTAAACAGAAAAAAATATTGTACGACTTTGACTTGCTGTTTATATAATCATTTGCACGCCGTATAATACAATGGAAAGCTATTCAGCATTCAGAAAACAACGTATGATTGATGAACACAATTTCATCATTACAAATTATCACTAGATATCCAGAATCTGGAAAACTGTTTATTCACTCCGCTCACATAAATGCTGTAAACTACAACTTCAGTTCACAAACCAGAGATTAAGCTCAAAATTCCAGAACTATCTCCCCTGTTAAGCGAAACGATATATTCTATGCGGGTCTTTTAATGTAGCAATAAGGAAAGGCAAATCTACATTTTCTGCAGCGCATTTTATGATTCGGTTATAAAACAATATCATTTTGTTCGGGAACAGCGTATCAGTCTGCCGGAATAAATTTAGATCAAAACCTTTTTAAAATGTGAAGTGCACCATAAAATGGTAATCAGAGAGCAGCGGAACATTTGAGGCTGTTTAATGATGAGAAGTGAGTGCTGATAGACAATGGAAGGCTTTTGCCTAAGACCGTTTTAACAGCTTTCCGAAAGCTTTTATGTATTTTTAGCTTTAATGCAAAAGCATGGGGATTTGGTTTCTATATTTTTTCCACCGTTCACTGATCTTGTCATTTCAGAATGAGAATAGGAAGAATTTGCCATTGTGCAGTTATTTGGGGCAAAGTAAAATTTGTAATGCTTTCTTTATTTTCCCCATAGGGTGAAATGAAATTGTTTCAGAAGGACGAACGGAACGCATTTTCCCCTTTTCTGCAAGTACTTAATAAACGAATTTAGAAAATATTGTATGTTCATTTTTGTATTAGGAAGAGTACCATGTTTTTATTTTAGAACTGCTATTGTAAATGTGAAGCATGAACAAATTTTCAACATGTCTTATTTTTTAACTATAATGCTTTATAAGCAAGTGTAAAATACAAACTAAAGGCCTTATCATGAGTCAACATGTTGAAAAAGTAGCAGATTCAGTTTAGAATTTCTTTCCTTATATTTTATTTATTTATATTTTTATTTTAAAGGAAAATAAGCGAATTTCTTTATAAAGCAAAGAAAACTTTCCAACTGATTAAAGGCTTTATCAGGTCGACCTGAACTAAAATAAATCGGTTGAAAACCTTTTGTTGTAACACAAGAAATCTTCACTAGTAAAAGGAATCATTAACACGCACATGTTGACTTGTGATAAGGCCTTAACTAACCAAGTTGGCTTAGGTTTGATCTCTGAGTAAGGCTTAAATGTAATACTGCAGATAAAAATAAAATAGTGTCTGTGCTTTACTTTCCAGACGTTCTCGGATGAAAGATACAATAAAGCAGCCACAGGCTCTGTTTACCTCAAAATGTATCAAATGAGTTGACTTTTTATTACTGTAACTGAACTAATTGAAAGTTTCTAGCTTCATTTTATGAATCATAATTTAATAAAAAAAATAAATCCAAACTAATCATACTATATCGGGATCAGTGTGGTCACAAATCCAAAAATAACAAACCTATTTATAACTTTTATTTTAATTCTAAACTAAGAACGGACTGGCCATAAACAAAAGCAAAATGATACTCTTTTAGCCCTTTGTTAATGGTATTATTCTCTACAGTTGTTTACGGTTGTCATTACCCTAAGCAGTTTTTTAAATTTTCCTTGGTAACTTTAAGTTACCTAGTTTTTCAATCTTCTACCTGATAACTATTTGAGCAAGGTTTGTTTTGAGAGCTATGGTTAAAATTTAGTTTCATATGAAGACATTTTATGCTGGAACTGATAGTGTTTCGCGCATTTCGAAGGATTAAAACTTTTATATTATGTATGGATGCCATTGAACAGTATGATCACAAATCCAAAAGTAAAAACAAAAGTAACAAACCTATTTATAACTTTTATTTTAATTCTACACTAAGAACGCACTAGCCATAAACAACGAACAAATGATATCCTTTTTGTCTTTTGTTAATGGCATCATCCTCTACAGTTGTTTACGGTTGTCATCCCACTAACTGCTATGATGAGTCACTAGGCAAAGTGGTCATCGTAAGAACGGTAGCCTTGACCTTTGGGTCAGGCCTTCGCAGTATACCCAGAGGAACCCCACTCCCATAGGAGGAGCCACTGCAAATTCTTTTAGTTCCTCCCTTTTGGTTTTAATTCTTTTTTTCTTTTTTACTATTAGAATTTTTTTTACTATTCCAATTTTTTTTATTAAGGTCAGGTTTAGCTAGGACTTTTCACCCATGAAGCTATTGAAAGGCATCAGAGGTCTTTTTTTCTGCGTGCTAGCAGAGTCAAGGCGGTTCCGCAGGGTAGGCCAAATTTCTGTCATAATGACTTTTGAGTGATGGTTCTGAGGCTCAGGTTTGAGACTGTTGCCTTCCAAAATTTCCTGTTCTTATTTGGCTTTTCGGTTTCTCGTCTCCAATTACAACAGGCTAAACCTCCCTCTTTTGGCTCCTCTTTCGGCCCGCGTAGTTCACGCCAGCCTCACTGATTCCAACTTCAAGAGATCCATTAAGCATCCAGTGGTTTCCAAATTCCTCTCTCTCAGCGCCACTCTACTGCGTTCGCTCGTGGATTGCATTTGTGGCTCGACGGGCGCGCTCTAGGTACTTCAAGGATGACCGGCGGGGTGCGGTGGCGCAATACTCGCGATCTGCCCACCACCACAGACAGATGCCTGGAAGGCCTCAAGGCCATATGGGCCTAGTTCAGTGATTGATTGTCACCACACTAAGCAGTTTTGAATTCTCCTTTCAAGTTACCAAGTTTTAACCTTCTATTTGTTTCAGTAAAGTTTGTTTTGAGCGCTATGGTTAAGCTGTTGTTTTATATGAAGACATTTTAGACTGGAATTTAAAGTCCCGAGCATTTAGAAGGATTACAAGTTTTTACAGCACGTACAGTTCATTCAACAATGATATCTAAAACCGTATACTACTGCACTGTAAGAGATAGAAACCCACCTATTCTCCTAATACAAGACGAAACAAGTTAGCAGGCATTACTGTTTTATTTCGCTTAAAAGTCAGACTAAAGAGTGTAAGGTATTTACTTCTGTTTTCATTGTTTTTATTTAATTACAGAAATGGCTTTAATCGTAAGCACCCACAAAATTCGTTTTGCACTTTGCATTATCATAAGATATTAAAAGAAATTATAGTTTTGAATGTTCATTCAAATAATTCAATCCGTCTTTTAATATAATTTAATATTATTTACATGTAAAAGACTCCACCTTCTTCCGTGTAGGTAGCACAAATGGAAGTAGACTTCAAATATAAAAACACAAGATGCAACCTTCTCCAAAGTACAAAAGCTTATGTAATTTTTCTCCTGTGATGCAGCACAAGTAGTGGTGTTGTGAAGGGTTTACATATTGTTACGAAGTTCACAGCTGGGTTCGGGATTGAATGGACTTTATGTAAGACAACAGTAAAACAATTATTTATTGGCAGTTAGTTGTAAAATACAATGTCAGAAAGGCATCAAGGTTAATGTACTGCACACTCGTACCAAGCTTACAAATTCATCGCTAAATTACTCGAATAGAATGCCGTGGGCTTACGTACCTCTTTTCGCATAAAACAAAAACGGAAGCAGCGGTAAAACACAACCCACCGTGCGTACTCTGTACACCGAGAAATCTACTTAATTACTCTCTTCGTTTTGGACTCAGCTTGCCTTATATAAGCCCGAAAAAACTGCTCGAACATTCCAGATTAGGCCAAAATCCGGAACCGGAAGTTGTAAAATATCACCACATTTGGCGATACTTGGCGATATTTGGCGACGAACTTGTGACAAAAATAAGTTGCCAAAATTGTCGCCAATGAGCCGATATCTCGCCAATTTGGCGAGATACCCATAGGGTCCCATGTTAAATACAAGGTCCACTAACAAATTCATAACAATGTTATGTCCCCTCGTAAGGATTTCTGTACACATACATATGTAAAGGCTTCATCAAATGTCAACATGTATGTGTTGAAAAAATATCAGATTCAGTTTAGGATTTCTTTTTCCATAGAAGAATAACCGAATTTCTCGTGCAATTGCGAAAAATTTTAATCAAATAAAAATGATTGTTAATAATAACCTTTATATGAATGACGTAACATTTACTGTTCTTTAGCCATTTGAAAGTATACATTTTATTAGAAACGTCTGTTAAACATTTTATGATTTTCTTTCAAACTTTATAAATATTATGTTTTGATATAGATTTAGAAATTTAGTATGCCGTCGAAGATATGAAATTTTCCAGTAACCTTGAAAAAATTAATCATTTTAAGCCACGGAAACCAATATTCAAAATCAATAACGTCTCTTGCTATTTCTTTTGCACCAGACACCAGATGAATCTGAAAAAACAGGACTATAAAATCATACTTCGTGAATAGTAATATCTT
>CM063505.1:34518170-34565670 GCA_032207245.1 Pardosa pseudoannulata | reverse complement strand
AAAATAAGTCATTTGAATCATTTCCATTTTTACAGGCAGAAAAAGTCGGACTCGTAGGTTCGAGTGTCCTAGACAAGAATTAAGAACAATTTCTCTCCCGATGGGTTTGTTAAAATGTAAGAAAGTATGGTCCATACCATAATTCGCTGAAACAGTACTTCTACCATCCGACATGATTGATCATGGTTTTACAGAATGGATGCAAAACAAACAAACAAAATGGGTGTAATGAATGGATGGAAATGCTTCTTGGAAGTGATAACAATAAACGAAAGTACTAATTGCAAAATTAGATTATTTAACATCTGTTAGTATATTAGAATTCGTTTCTTTAAGATTATGGTAACATTATGCGCTATCACATTAAGTGGCACCTATTATATTTGATTTACATTAAGTTATTTCGAGAAGATCAGGGTAGGCAAGGTATGTAATGCATTTCGTTTTAACCACGTTTCGTCTTAACCATTAAGGCATGCATGAAGTAATTATATTCATAAGCTAGTGTTATATGTATATCTAACACTCGGCTAAAAAAATTGTTGGATTCTGCAGAATTTCGATTTGATGATTTCTCTTGCTTAATTTCCTAATTTTTATTTAGTAGTGTACTGCAGTGTTTCTTGCATCCTTTTCAGTCTGAGCGTTGCTGTTTTATGGGTGCCCGTAAAGTGTACGCATTAATCCTTCAGAAATCTTTCCAGTAAAACCCAAGATAATAAAAGTTACGTTAATGGCTCCTGTGTGGTCCATAAAATCAATTTCTTATCAGTGAGGACAAGACCGTAATCAGGAATTGAGAATTTTCTCTTTTCAAGTTTATTGCAATAGTTGTGATTAGTTCACTCGAGAGGGGTAAAAAAAAATAAACAGAATGTAGCTAAATGCTAAAATTTTTCTATTTACTTAACTAAACACAACTCGGGTACTTTAAAAAGGCTAATAGGCATTCTTGAGCTGCTTTAAATACTTTATTTTCAGTGTTGTTCCTGGATATTTTAATTGACTTCCTAAGGAAATTGCTTTTAAAGGGGAAAATATTAATCATATCTGCAGCTGACTTTTTAAATTTTGATTTAGGCATGCTTTTGAAATATAATTGTACTTGAAGTAGAATTGATAAAGGCGGTTTACTTATGTGTATAATGATTGTAGCTCATTTTTATCAAAAGAGAGAGTACAATTTGATTTCCACTGCTTTCACTAAAACTTTTGAGAAACTGCATATAAGTAATTCTCAAACAATGTGTCTAGCATTCGAACAGTGGAACACGAACAATGAATCAGATCCATTGTTGAGAAATCGCCGTGTTTTTCGGGTTCTAAAGAGATAACGGTAATCACCTGCCCAATGCTTATTAAATTTTAATTTGATTTTATCTTCATTTTATAAGTAAAAATTTTGCTTTAATAATTTTAATTTCTTGTATATTTTTATTTGAACTTTGATTTCACATATGTTACTTCTTTATATCAAGTAGTGAAATTGTTTTACACCTTTGTATAATTAAAAGGCGAAAATGGTGTAAGAAATTTAAGTAATATATATATATATATATATATATATATATATATATATATATATATATATATATATATATATATATATATATATATATATATATATATATATATATATATATATATATATATATATATATATATATATATATATATATATATATATATATATATATATATATATATACACATATATATACATATATATATATATATATATATATATATATATATATATATATATATATATATATATATATCAGTGGCGTGCGGTCCATATGTGCAGGGTGTGCAGTGCACACCCTAGCAAAATTATGAGAGACAATAATTTTCTGCCCCTATGACTACCTATCTTTATATGGTATATAATAAATATTATTTATAATATATTCAAATATTATGTTGATTTGCTTACTTGTATTCTCGCAGTGCGTGCGGTACTAGGTGCTGCACCATGTAGTGAGCAAACGAACATAGGAAGTTCTGATGTGTACGCACTGCGCACTAAATTGAAAATCTGGAGAAGAACAGCATACTATGGCAATGAGGCAAATGCAGCTATTTTTCCTGCATTTGGCATTCAGAATCATTCGAAGGTACGGATTATTAAGCGTTGTATTAGAGAGGGGACTTACTTGCTGAAGCGCTTTTGGTTTTTTAACTGATTAACTGGCCGTACGATTTTGCAGACTGTTAATGTTTAAATTTATATATTGTAAGATTTTGTTTTCATGGAAATATAAAAAAAGTATTTCATCAATATAAAGGGAAATGTTTTATTGTGGTCAAGTAATTTCGGTGATGTATTATATTTATAGAAATAATTCTCTGAAAAACAATTTTGTTTTGTCAGACAAAAAAGAAACGAATTCTAATAGAATATTCCAAATTTTACCATTCATTGTGTTTTACAGACAGTATATAAGTTATATCTGTAACACCATATTCCTGGTTTTGTTTTTAAAAATTGTGAAGATGTTTTTCGCAGAATATATGATTTCCAAATGTTAAAACAATTAATAACACTGACCGAACGAAAAACAGTTCGTTCTATTGCGCCAGCGTGCAGTGAAGTCCTCTGCACGTGGACTAGACTTTCGGTTTGTCGGCATCTATGAGCATCCTGATGAGGTACCGCAGTGGTGGGCGCCGTGTGGTGCTACGTTTGCTGAAAATATGTTTTTCGTTATTTTATTAGTAATACGGATAGACGTATGGATTTTGTATACAAATGAATAATAAACGTTAAAGAAGTGTTTAATGTACATTTCTATGGTTTTATTATTATTGTTGTTGTTGCTCTCTGCACACCCTGCTTGAACATCTACCGCACTCTACTGATATATATATATATATATATATATATATATATATATATATATATATATATATATATATATATATATATATATATATATATATATATATATATATATAGTACAGTACTACAGTGCGATGTCTAAAATTCATTTCAATAGTTTTGTTTGCCAATTTCAATTTTGCAACACAGAACTAGAAGGCTTGGCCCAGTCAGTTCTGTGCAACTAGTTTTTGTCTGTGTGTATTTGTGATAAAATGTGTGTTCGCGAAATTTAGTTTCTTTATTCATGGTTTTAGCTCATTTTAATATATGTTTTAAAAAGAATATGGCTTTAAACTAAACCGTCGAATGTATTTTTAAAGTACAGACATTTTTATTTTACAAGTAGGTGTTCATTGTTTTTACTTAAATTATTGCCCTGCAAGGATGTCTGCAAAAATAAGAGGACTACATATGATACCCAGGTGAGTCTCAAATAGTTGTTTTGTCTCTTCAATTTGTAATTCTTAATGCCTTGGGTCAAGTGTGAGAGAGTGTATCGTATTGAATTATATCTCTATGACACTGTTAAGGTCAGCTAATCCATATTAAGTTTGAATGTTAGGCTTTATTTTAAGTTTAATCAGAAGTGATAAATGTATTATTGTTTCCGTTTTAGATTAAACATTAATATCTTACTGTGCCACAAAGACTGTATTGTGGCTAGCGTATTATGCTCCCACCCGATGGGTTTGGGTTCGATTCTCGAACAAGTCTTGGATTCAGTTATATTTTGTCTCATAGGGAGTAATGATGTCCGCCTATATGGTGCTCCAATAGTTAAATGGTCAGCAAAATCTGCGGCTTTGCAGCGGCCAATATTCATTAAGGCAATGCCCCCTCACATTGGAAATATATTAATATAGCTTCATGTATATCAAAAATGAAGTTCAGTTCTTTTAATTAAACTTCTCAAGTTTGAGGTTTTTTTTTTGCCTGTCGTATTTTGATGAGCAATAAAGGCGAAACAGAATTTCGGAAAGTCACCAATACATTCTTCACCTTTATCCTCTTTCGATTTCAGTTTTATTAGGTACGGCTCATTAAAGAAATTATGAGTCTTAAGCCTTATTCTACGTTATGCTCTGGAAATTATATTTTAGTCATTTCAGACACGTTTATTACTGTTATTGGATCTTTATAAGGGGGTGCTTCAAAAAAAGGAAGATATTTTAGTTGAAAGAGAACAAAAAAAAAATGTTCTCATCACGTCTCTCATAGGCAAGGATATTGATAAAATAATTCTTAAAATACTAGTATATAGCCCGTCATACGACGGGATCAGTAAAATTTTTAATTTTCCAGAATTGTAAAGTACCCTATGAGGCAGGTAAAAAAATGGTTTGTTTTTTAGCTGAGAATTATGTTTCCACAAAAATAATCGATTAAAATTATCACATATGTGCCTAATCTATTATTTAAGCCAAATATAAAAGAAAATTATTTACGTAATATCTAAGTTTTGTTTTAAAACGTATGGAAACAATGCAGAATAGTTCAGAAATTTAAATATTACGCTCCGCCCTCGCCATCCTATCAAGAATGAATTTAGTATAGAATAAGACGGTGAATAAGGTTTGAAATAATAGCATTAAACACTTCAAAAGGAGGGATGGGGTGGATTTCGAACTCGCTTTGAACTTTGCTAACCCTAACTCATAAAAAATCCAATCTGTATCCATTCCAGGTACAACCGCTTCATAAATTCACGGACAGATGGACAGACAACTTAGGCTATTATTATATAGGGGATTGTCGTAAAGTCATGGCTGTAATAAGAAAAAAATTCGAGAGGGGTTTTCAAATTTTTTTCTCAGTGGTAATTTTTTGAAATCATTTTTTGAGTACGCAATTGATAATACAATCGTCTGGGCAATTTACCAAGGAAGACATCTAAAATAACCCAAAAGCAGAAATATTTTCATCAAATTCTTTCATTTTAAGTTGTCAATAGATATTTTCTCTAAAAATATGCCATAAATAGTACTGTTTTAATGCTTACTACAAATAAATGTGTTTAAACCTTAAAAACCTTTCAATTTATAAATGACTGCAGTGGGAATTCATTCAATTCATGCAGTGGAAATACAATTCAAGTACATTTAAATTTAGGCATAAATCTGAGCCTTAATAAGCATCAAATAAATTTTTTTTTTATTGAGAATACATATATTTTGTATACAGAGAAACATATGTCTGAAATTCTCGCAATGTGTTTTGTGTGAATCCCCCAAAGCGATTTTGGATACAGCCTTATTTAAAGTAGACTCTTATAAGAACTCAAATGCAGGAAAAAAACATTGTTTCCTACACTTTCGAAAATGAGCTGCAACGAATACTTTAAATTAATCCAAGCTTTTAGTAATTAACGGTATTACGAATTCCTATTTGCCAATAACATCGGGAAAAACATCCACCAAAATTTTCTCTAAATTAACGGAATTAACGGATACACAAAATAAATAAAAAAAACTGTTAGAATAGATGTCAGTTCAAAATCGTTATATCAAGAGCTTCGTATTTGCGAAACTCTCGAGCATTTTACCATTCGGAATTAATTAATTGGCAGGCAGAAATGTAAACAAGTCAACTGTATATTCGATTTGACGTGAATAATTATTTTCGCATGAGAGTAGATTAGTGTAAATGCTGAATTTTACGTTAAATCAGGTAGTAAAAATTTATACGCTCACTACGGTTTGAAGTTCAGGTTAAATAGGGTACGATAGTCATAGCAGACTGCATCGAAGTGTCTATAAAAGTTCTAGATAAATACGAGTAATTGTCGAAATTTGATCACTTAGGAAATAATGGTAGAATAAGCGGTAAATTGTTTCCCTAGTGTAAATAAGTTTTTATGGAATAATTCATTTCATAGAGAAATTAGTGTTAAACATTTGTATGAGGGCGATTAATTAGTAACTTGAAATGACACTGTAAATTTAACAGTACTCCTTACCATTTTCTAAAATTAAAATCTTGAGAGCAAATAGAAGTATTCATCACTAATTAATTGAAAGTTTTATTCGGGAAATATAACTATCATATGGACACTACGAGCATGTTGTCATTTCAAAAAATATCTTAATTGTTGATTGTTTTTAGTACGGCCAAAGGGGACATTGCGTTTTCGTATAAAACGCTCTGAGGTTGATAGTAAACTTTATGGCGGCTGTAAAAAAGTTATCGAATTCAAGGCTGATAAAGAAGTTTTTAAAAGTATTTAAAAAGCACAGTATAAAGTATTAAACACAGGTCAAACTATGGCCGAAAGGAATAGCGCTGTAAATTTAACAGTACAACTTACTATAATAAACTACATTCTAAAATTAAAATCTTGAGAACAAGCAGAATTCATCATTAATTAATTGAAAATTTTATTCTTGAAATTTAACAATCACATGGACACTACGGCATGTTGTCATTTCAAAAAATAACTTAACGGTCGGTTGTTTTTAGCACGGCCAAAGAGGAGACTGCGTTTCCTCATAAAACGCTCTGAGGTTGATAGTAAACTTTATGACGGTTGTAAAAAAGATATCGAATTCCAGGCTGATAAAGAAGTTTATAAAAGTATTTTAAATATTCTAAGATTTTTTAATTGTTTTCCAATTTGCAGTTCTTAATAGCAATATTTAAATAATGGATAAAAGAGTTACCAATGCCTGCAGTAACTTTTTTCTGAATAATATTCAGGAGTAGTATATTGTATCACATTCAAATTATTATCTTCTATTGTAATAGCCTTTATAATTCTGTACAGATCACTGTTAGGGGAATCACACCTTTATTTTTTTAGGAATTATATTACCTTTCTATAATTTATTTTAATTTTTAAATTTATTTTAACTTCTTTTCATTTTACATTTCCTAACAGTAATATTTAAATGTATAAAAATCTTACCAATGCCTACAGTACTTTTTATTCTGAATAATATTAACCCTTTGCACTTCAAATCATGTTTCAATTATGTTAGCTGTAGCTTTTAAGTGTTTTATTTGAAATATCCTCTAACTAAAAAAATAGGGAAATTTAAATGAATAAATGAAAAGATAAATTCAATCAAATGTCTGTTTCATTTTGTATGTATGTGTGCACGTTTCACAGACACACATACATACAAAAAAAATGGTTTGCCTTCTTCCTGAAGATATCTTTGTATTTGAGAATCTGTTGGTTTGGATTTGAAAAAATGTCTGAGACAAAAGGTCTCCATTGATGAAATCGGATGTCGAATTAAACTCGATATAGGAGTGCAAACGGTTAAACGGTATTTTGTACCACCTTCAGATTATTTCCTATTGTAACAGCCTTTATAATTCTGTTTAGAACGGACTTCATATCTAGCAATTTATTATTTTGTTAATTATATTTGTTTCTATAATCCGAATCAAATTATTATATATTGTAATTACTGCTATAATAATGCCATGGATAAAATCATGGACATCGGTGAAATCATGTAAAGGGTACTTTCCTAGTCTGTTATTTTAAAAATTATTTGTTCCTTCCATGAACATATATCATTTTTTATCCTTTTTAAACTCAAACTTATTGCAGAGTCCCATGAAGTTCATTTTCAGTGGATCCCATTTCACGTCGACATACTCGGCCACAAGCAAGCGGATAGCTTGGCCAAAGAGGGTTGCAGCTACTCCAATTTTTCCTCTTCAACCCTTACTTTTTTAAAATACCAATCCACTGTCAACGCTGAACTTTCAAAGGAGTGGAGGGTCCATCCTAGCCATTTCTGGTACTCTGGCAAAGAGCCTGGTTCTCCGTTTACACTCAGTTGTGACAGCCTCTCGACCGGCAATTTGCAGACTGGCACGTGGTCATACTAAGTCTCTCATTTTTCGAAGGCAGAAAGATGTTTTGCAGTCTGATCAAAATGTCAAGCTCAGCAAGTTTCTGCGGAGCACATCTTAGACTGATTGGGACTTTCCAGAGAGGATATATATTCGTCCCCCCTTCTCATCCTTGATTTCCTTAGGGTCAGCGATCTGATGGATCTTGTCCGACTACGTCAGACAGCTGGTGGAGAAGCCACAACAACAACAACACATATCATTGCAGTGAAATGTAATATTAAGTTCAGTCTTAATAGCTTGTTACGTGGTATTTTTTGGGTATCATTTGGCTATTTTTACGTGGTATCATTTTCATAAATTATATTAGCTTTTAAATTGTAAAGCTAAAAACCTTAAGGGGCATTTCAAAACTATATTATGATTGAATCAATGATAATTTAAAACAAAATTTATTTAGCCATTGTAAACTTTGTATTGTATATTAGATATATTATTGTGGTATGGTTGCGTAGGTGGTTTATATAACACTGACTCCAATTAAATTAAAACATCATTTTATTTTAAGTAAGGCCGGCTTCAGCTCGATAGCACGTGCACACTCTGGTTCACCTCACCACCAATTCAAGTTTTTGAGTACATGTGTACTCGCTCAGTTGAAGTAGCAGTGAAGGTGATATTTGATTTGCATAAAGTTCACCATGGAGTATGGATACCTTACCATACTATAAATTTTGATAATAGCCTTTAATTATTAGTTGTACATACATATAACAGCGAATGTTACTGTTATATGTATGTACAGTTATAGAAAATCATAAGCGGTATATATAAATGCTATTAAATGTTTTATATATATATAGTTATTAACACATTGTATGCGGCCCACTTACTAGCACATTTTCCGACTATTGATACTTGAGCGCGGGACACGTACTAGTACGGGTTAGTGTAACAACATGGTTTGTTTGTGAGTACAACAATAACGGTATATACAGGAAAACGAAGCCGAATGTTCTTGTCTACTACATAGATTCTGGAAAAATTTAGGCAAAAAAATTAGTTTTTACATTATTAGTTTTATGATTGCTCTTTTCATTTTTTATAATGTAAAAATGTTTATATATAGCATAATTCCAAATACACTCATGTCCATAAATTAAGGATAATGAAGTTCAGGCACTGAAAGAGACAAAAGCAAAACAAATTTGACTTATTTGTAAAGTCTATTTATTAAACAAAAGGTAAAGAGCAAAAAAGATGCTATATGTTTGACATAATTAATAAAAATTGCGATTATTACTCCCTGGATCAAATTTCAAAAAAGAACCTATTTACAGAAAACAGTATAACATGGTTAGTATGATGGTTAATACGGAATATGTCTCCCGGACGATGCAATACAAGCGTTACAACGCCTACGCATGCTGAGTATCAGATTATCAATCTGATCTTGGGGAAAATTACACCACTCATCAAGAAATGCCCTCCGAAGTTCCGATAGACAGTTGGAAGGGGGTTGACGGGCTGCAATTCATCGGCCAAGCATGTCCCACACATGCTCTATTGGATTCAAGTCCGGTGAGTATGCTGGCCAATCCATACGGGTGATATCCTCCGATTGAAGGCATTCGTCTACAATGTTTGCACGGTGAGATCGGGCGTTGTCATCCATATACAGAAATTCAGGACCCATGGCTCCCCGAAACAAACGTACATGTTGCTCCAGAATGACATCCCGATAGATGTGGCCTGTCATCGTTACACTCTTAACATGCAGGTCAGTTCTGGAACCAAGAATAATTCCTCCCCAAACGAGCCATCCTGCACCACCGTAACGGTGTCGTTCAATGGTGTTCTCTTGGTGGTAACGGGTACCTGGCGCTCTCCATATGAAAGTCCGGCGAGAATCATAATGTAAACTGAACCTGGACTCGTCGGAAAACATCACGCAAGACCACTGTTGCGGTGTCCACAATGCATGCTCTCTAGCCCAGCATAATCGCAGGCGACAGTGAGTTGCGGTAAGGGGAACACATCTGACAGGCCTACGAGCATATAGACCAATGTTCCCTAAGCGTCTGTACACGGTCTGCCTTGAAACTGTCGTACCGGTAGCTGAAGAGAGCTGACGAGACAGGTCTGATGCTGTGCTCCGTCTGTTTCTTTTGGCAGTAACTGCCAAATACCGGTCATCATTCGGCGTAGTAACTCGGGGGCGACCTGTGCTATAACATCTACTCACATTACCATCATGTTTGAATCGTTGCCAAAGCCTGAAGATGAAACTCTGGGCGATTCCAAGTTCCTCGGATACTTCCAGCTGGGTACGTCCACATTCCAGTCGTCCGATAATTCTACCACGTAAAAAATCATCCAAATGCTTCCTTTGTGCCATAACTATGCGGTTATTGCACTGAAAGGCTTTTAAAGCGCTTGTGAACAATTTTACTTCTTTGCTACCATTCCTTATATACCCCTTTCACACACTCTCGTCATTGTGACGTACTATCCACGCCATCTGGTGGTTTCCTGCAATTTGCGTATTCTTCTTCAAGATGTGTGTGATAATTCTACAGGTGAAATTTTTATTTTAGAGCTCAATTTCTGTGTGATTCTGAATTATCTTTAATTTATGGACATGAGTGTAATTAAAACTATATACTACTATTTCTATTTAATTTTTCATATTTACGATACAATTATAAATTTATCCACTAAAAATATATTTTTTGTTTACAAAAATCTGATGGTTATTTCTACATTTCTATTTATATATTTGTTTATATATTTCAATATAAAATACGAAAAGTTGGTTAAAATATTAAATAATTTTCAATCTATTGAGATTTAACTGAATAACTAAATTTACGCTTAAAACGCCCAATCCGGGTACAATTCCGCTGCGAAATGTACACGCACACAATGTGTTAAATCATTATGTGGTATTATGTTGTACTACTTTCGTAGATTATATTATCTTCAGTCTGTATAAAGTTTCTAAAATGTAAAGTTAAAACTTTAAGGGGTATTTTAAAACAATATCGAAAATAAGATCTGTGATATTTAAATCAATATACCCTATATTTTGGTAATCATTTCCAAAAGTCACCAAAGGGTCAACTGGTACTCTAAATAAAATTAACATCTTTTGATGTCAATATCCACATTTACATAAAATCTGATCAGTGATATAATACAAGTAAATGAAAAATAAATCAGACTCTAAAAGGTTAACAAGCACAGGTCAAACTACGGCGTAAAGGAACAGCGCTGTAAATTTAACAGTACATCTTACTATAATGAACTACATTCTAAAATTAAAATCTTGAGAACAAACAGAATTCATCATTAATTAATTGAAAGTTTTATTCTTGAAATTTAACAATCACATGGACACTACGCATGTTGTCATTTCAAAAAATAACTTAACGGTCGATTGTTTTTAGCACGGCCAAAGAGGAGACTGCGTTTCCTCATAAAACGCTCTGAGGTTGATAGTAAACTTTATGACGGTTGTAAAAAAGTTATCGAATTCCAGGCTGATAAAGAAGTTTTGAAAAGTATTTAAAATAGTCTAAGATTTTTTTAATTGCTTTCCATTTTACAGTTCATAATAGCAATAATTAAATAATGGATAAAAAAGTTACCAATGTCTGCAGTAACTTTTTTCTGAATAATATTCAGGAGTAATATATTGTATTACATTCAAATTATCTTTTATTGTAATAGCCTTTATAATTCTGTACAGAGCACTGTTAGGGGAATCACACCTTTATTTTTTTAGGAATTATATTAGCTTTCTATAATAAGAATCAAAACACGTATTATGTTTTCTAAATACCGGAAGAGTGATATAGAGAAAATCATGGACTTTATTTTTGGTGAAATAATAAAGTTCCTGGGCTGTTAATTTAAAAAGAATTCTTTCCTTAAAAGAATACTTATCATTGCAGAGAAATGCAATTTTACTTTCAATTATAATCCCATGTTATAGGATATCATTTTGTACTGTTTTCTTGAATTATAGCAGTTTCTATCAGCATAAAATTTTAAAACTGTAAAGCTAAAATCTAAAGTGGTATTTTAAAACAATATTAAGACTATATTAGTGATAATTTTAAGCTAAATTTATTTAGCCATTGTAAGCTTTGTGTTATATATTAAATAGATGTATCGTGATAGGCGGTTGATAACCAGTGATAGGCGATTGGAAGAAGCAGTCTTTCTTGTTTAATATCTTTTTTGAAAGCCTAGTTTCCCTTTTAGGCGTCACCTACGCCATTTTCATTTACTTCGTGTAGGCTGCTGACAGTTCTACGTTTCCACGCCAACTGCCTCTTATCGCCTTGCTTACTCATCAAATTCCTACGAATGTCTTTTCGCTTGACCGACTTATGCTAAAATATTACTCGAGTTTGGGGTTTTCATTTGTTTTGTTGTTACCAAAGAGTTCCCTTATAAATCGTTTACAACTCTCTTAATATTTCCAAATCCCCCCTTTTTAGACCTGACATGGATATACAGTTATAGAAGATCAGTATTATGGTGGGTGTGTTTTGTTTTGAAGCGCTATGGTCTTCTGCTTTGTTACACGAGGGCTAATGAGAACGGGAAGTACTGATTAAAGCCGATTCTTAACGGCTGTGTATACCCATGCCACCAGCAGGACTCGAATTCGCAAACTCTGGTACCGAAGAGCAGTGCCCTACCATTCAGCCATCCCTCAATGTATTGTTGTGGGGCGGGAGATATTTTGTACCATTATCATGAATTATATTAGATTCGGTCAGTATGAAGTTTTTCAATTGTAAAGCTAAATACTTAACGGGGTATTTTAAAACAATATTAAGAATATGATCAGTGATAACTTTAAGCAATCTACCTTGCTGTGGCAATTATTTTCCAAAAAAGCCTAAGAGTCACCTGGCCCCCTAACTTAGATTCTATGTTAGTGGTATCTATAAATGATATTGAACTTACATAGTTATAGAAATTTAGTGATATTTTCTATGAAAAGGAGAATCTTACAAACTCCTTAATGAACACAGACTTTTCGTAACTGAGTACAGAAATACAGATAGTTATTTTTTTTATAATTTTTTTAAAATTTAGTACCACATTCATGAGTTAGATTAGCTTCGGTCAGTATTAAGTTTTTAAATTGCAAAGCTAAAAACCTAAAAGGATATTTTAAAACAATATTAAGAATAAGATCAGTGAGAGTTTATGCAATCTACTTTGTTTTAGTAATCATATCCAGAAGTTGCCAAGATGTCAACTGACCTTATAAACTTGGATACCTAAATGGTATCTATACATGTTATTAAATACTATGTGTACAAAGAAAAAGATGAGTGATATTTTCTATAAAAAGAAAATTCTTCCAAACTCCTTAACAAACACAAAATTACTGCAGAAGAGCTCAAAAGTACAGCTAGCCATTCTTTTATATAATAATTCTACAGATTTATTGAAACATTTATTAAACTTCTAGCTAATACATTGTTATTATAGAAACTATAATTTTATTATTTAGGAGATATTGTCTAATATTTATTTGTACTAATAAACTCGGATTAAACTAGAACCCTTTCAACGTAGAAGTGAACAGCAATTGAGCCTCGTGCTGTAAATAAGAGAAATAACCCACACAGTTCTCAAGTTCAAATGAGCATCCGGTTGACGTCCACAATTGTATCTGGACTCCGACCGGATGTTCAATAGAACTTGAATGAAACCTGGAAAAGATTATTTGGCTTTCTAGTGTAAAGTTCATCTGGAATTGTATTGTGTTTGTTATTTGAATGCAGAGCTAAAATTAGTAGATGTAAAGAGATTTAAAGCATATTTAAGATTCTACAATTACAACAGTACTTAGGTGAATCAAAAATTAACATTATACCGCAGTTGGATGTCGTGTAGTTCTCGTTTATATTTGAGTATTAACCTGTGATCAAATGTATAGTGGTATTTATTTTGATTGCGTTGTGTAAAAGTATTTTAGTACTAAATTTAACCACAGGTTCTGAGCAACTACAGACATAAGATAAGAAAATAAACTAAAAGCTAAATTAAAAGCATCTGAAACCAGATTAAAATAAAAATGTAAATTTATTATAATGATATGTAAACATCTATGTACACACAAACTGATTCTATCTTCATAAAATATGCTTTATCAACACCTTCAAAATTATGTGCCACTCTAAATTTGTTCTGACAATAATTTTTCATCACTTATGTAATTATGTAAATATAAGAGAGATGACCTAATCTCAATTTCAAAATGTATGTAAAAAAAAAAAAGGTGGGGAGGTACCTTTGTGAGTTAATATGTTGTGTCCGGAACACTGCTGGTTGATGGCTGATCAGGATTGGGTATGTATGGATCTTCCGTCGGTCTGGTCAGGAGCTTCCTTCTGAGTATTTGGGGTGCGGCCTCGATATTTGATACAGGAACACTTCCCGTCGGACTTGTCTTCTTGACTGGACTCTCGAACACGTTCCGTCGGACTTCTCTCCTCGTCTGGACTACCGAACACCTTCCGTCGGACTCTCTCCTCGTCTGGACTCCCGAACACCCTCTCTTTTTTAGATTTTTCTTATTTTATTAATTTCATCCTTGTCCCCTCTTCCTTCTTATCGTCCAATCGGGATAGTTGTAAGAATCTAATTGGTCTGCTTAAACCCCACCTTGAGACCGCCAACGTGGAAAACCTTATCCCTTCTAATTGGGCACTGTCCCTTAGGGACTCATAAATAACTCCACAAAGGTACATTCTTATTTAGTGTCAAGTACGGAGACGGGATTCTAATCTGGGACTGGGATCAGAACCCCGCCCGAGACCACAACAGCCAAGACAACAATATCCGTAGAATATAATTTTATGGTCCTCTGTCTTTTACAAAGATGTGATGAGGTCAGATTTAGATCCCGAGCATTTTACTTCTTGTATGAATGAATCAATTATATTACTGATCAAAATCGCCTCATCACATTAGAAAGTGAAATCTTTGTAGCATAGTAAAATTAAAATGAAGTCAAAACTCTGCTTAAAACACAGCACGCATATTTAAAAACCCATGGCTGAAATAGTACGATATTCATTTCTTAATAACATTACAGATTAGCTGTATTTCGGTGTTTCGCTGAATATTTAAAAACCCATGGCAGAAATACTATAATCTAACATACCTTTATGTTGAGATCTATTCAGTAAAAAATAATTTACCCTTATTTTTTTCTGAAGTAATATTTATTCAGGGGTTCAGTTGCTATGTATGTGATAGGAAAAGGGTTTCGTGGGATAAAATGTTTGAGGACAACTAGTCTTTAAAACTTAAGATTATCTGATTAAATTAGATTCTGTAGCTTATTTGTTTATTTTGGAGGGTTTTTGGTTGGACACAAAGGCTAAAGGCTCCTCCACACTATGGTCCACTGCAAGCCATCACCACCGTCTGGAGGGGCTTTGGCTTATCATGGCCGATGGCGGCAGACGATAAAATAGCCTTGGCGGACGATGTCTTCGGAGGCAGTTTTTCTCCTAAGATCAAAGGCATCCAGCTGCTCAGCTAAAGTGCAAAGTAGACCCTATGGACGAATCAATGCGCTCAGCTCATTTAGTGGTCCAGCGTGTGGATGTGACCCTTGAACCATCGTTCGAGGTCACTATCAGGAAGTGGTGAACAACTGGCCATAGTGTGGAGGCTTCATAAGAATTCTACAGGACTTTCTTGGGAACACCGTTGAAATGAAAAATAACTTTATGCAGATAAAGATTTTTCCTAATCGTTGATTAATTCAAGAGGTTTATAAATGTAAGGGGGATAAATCACGCACCACGGAGAAGATGTAAAATAACGAAAACTTCAATAACAAGAACAAATAAGAAAAAACATTAAGAAATTTAAGGGATGCCTCCTCGCATCACCAACGGTCATTAGCTCGACTGTTCACACACACTTCGCGTTCCACTCGTACACTGTGTCGATGCAAGTCCTTTCGACGAAGGCAGCGCCTTCTGGCTGTAACATTCAGCGGCATGGAATGTTGAATACCACATAAATGAGCAAATTGAAAATTTAAACTTGTGGTGACCCCAATGTTGCACATATATTTGCAATCAGGGCTGTAAATAGATCCTTTATAACCCGTGGCAGAAAACTGGTCTGTGCCCCTACTACCAAATATAGTGAGAAAATATATAAACATATTTTTTTTCTGTATCATATATTCAGAATGAATTCACAAAATATTTTCTTAATTCTTAAAATGTTCCTTGTATATTAATTTTTTAATTTTTCTTCTATTTTTACCGTATTAATACTTAAATATTTTTGAAAATTTTGTTGGTATTGTCGCGCCTCACGCGTCTCCGGCTGCACTTTCCGATGACCGCACGCCTCGTTTCTATACCTGCTCGCCTATTGTTACTGGAGCAGGTATCCTGGGGTTCGATTAAAGCCTATATTGCCGACAATTAAGCACTGCAGCGACAAAACTCTTGACTAAACATTTATTTACAAATTCTGTTAAGACATATGTACAGTCAACATCTTACGCCTAAACATGGCTGAAATAAGACCGAGGGAAAAAAACAAATTGTGCCGAGCGGAAAACACCTCTCTCAGTCTCAGCTCCTTTCAGAAAAATTGTCCGTTCTCCGTCGTTCCGACCGGGCATCTCTCTCCCCTCTCCGCGAGGGCCGGAGTGGAAACCCCCCTCTCTTGTTCAAGCTTTCTCCTCCACGGGAAAAATGACCTTTTCCGCAGATGGCGCCGGCGGGGGTGGCATTCCTCGTCCCCTCCTGTTGAAACACTCTGGAACAAGGCTTGCCCACCCTCTCTCGGGGTGTCCGTCTTCGGCCGCCGAAAAAAAAAGCAGGGGCCCATGTAACACCAACTCGATTCTTGAGTCTAGTATTACAGATATTATTTTCCTGATAAATAGTTTATTTGAGGGTGATATGTTTTATTTAGACGTTGAATTTTCATAAAAAAATTATCGAATTTTTAAATTTAAATTTAGTTTTAATAATTCAAAATTTAAAACGGAAACTTAGGTTTGGTTTGGAGCGCTACGGTCTACTTTTTGCAACACGACGGCTAATGAGACCGGGACCTACTGTTTAAAGCCGATTCTGAACTGCTCCGAACACCTATGCCATAGTGGGATTCGAACCCACGAACTCCGATTCCGAAGGCTAGCACCCTAACCATTTGGCTAAAACTTGGATTTATATAAATTCATATTAGGATTGTTTGATAAATATTTTGCAAAAATCTGTAACAAGTTTAGACTTTAGAAGCATATTAAAAAATAAGAAAATTCATAAAAAATAATTTTTAAACGCATTGGATTTTATAATAAAAAATGATTTTTAAACTTTCCTTATTTCTACTCTAGGTGAATTGTTCTCTTTAGACCCCATTTTAATCACAGTGGGGATCCCCTATGACTGATGCACCCGTGGCAAATGCCACTATTGTCACGTCCTAGTTACGGCTCTATTTACAACTGTAAATAGTTAAATTTTTGTAAGTTGTAAATGTTCATAAAATTTCATCGCTAGCTGTCAGAAAGTTTCGTAAGCTCCAGTCTGCCCCCTGTAAACTGAAACAAGTATTGTATTCTGCAGTACCTGAATCAGCGGTACTGTGTAGCAATCGCCTTCTACCTTCAAACTCCTTCCCGAGTAGTCCTGACGAGCGCAAAGGTGAAGCTCTCCCATTCATCGCATTTTTGTTGTGGGGCCAACAACAGTGACCCTAATTCCTGAGTTATTTTCAGTTTGCTATTTTTTTTTTATCTTTGCCCTTGAACCACTATATCTCGATGTGCAGTATCGAACTTTAACCCATTAACGCCCAGCGTCCTTATTTGAGGACAGTCAAAAAATGGTTTGTAGAGTTTTTGTTTTCTTGAAACGATTCTTCCTTTTTAATAAAAATAGATATTAATCTTATGAATAATCTCCCAAGTTTTCAAATATGATCTTATCTATAATTTTGTCATTTCGATCGGCATTTTATGATTTTCAAGCTTAGAATAGGAACGTATTATGACCGGTATTCTGAACGTATACCGGTCAAAATCATGGCGAATAGCCATATCTGTAATAAGTCATCTCTTTTCAGTACTTTTCTCATATATGATAGCAAATAAATCTCTTATCACGAAGTTTTCCTTTTTTTTAAAGACATCTTATTATGTTTTAAAATGACACCTCCTCACTAATGATGACTTGATGTCATATTTAAAGGTGTTTAAATTTCATACTTTGTTTTACTTCCAGGTGTCTATAATAGCTTCTATGTTAGGTATTTACTAATATATAGTCATCAGAAATATCCGGGCGTTAATGGGTTAAGTATAACTTTGTTTTATATTCAGCTGCTTTATTTATTTATTTATTTTTTAACTTTTTACATTTGTAACTTTTTGATTTCTTTCTTAGTTTTACATGTGCACAGTGGTATTTGTAGGGTGTTTATATTTTTCAGCCCTACAAACTTTACTCAAAACAATGAACTTAAAACCAATAAACCTATTTCTTTCTATTATTAAAAATGAAATAATAGGTCTTCCCCTTAGGAGGGCGGTGAACATTAGTTAGTAAAATATGCATTTAAAATTTGTTGTATACATTTTATCCCTGGAGGAATGAATTTAAAGGGGAGATTTATATACAGCCATTTCAAATTACTTTGCAAATAGTGATATATGCAAAGTTGAATGAAATCCTGGAAATCACGTTACCTGATTGTATCAGTTAGAAATTTTAGGATCTGTGTTAAATAGGTTTATTATAATTCATACGTAAACTTCAAAACTTATTCTACCGTTTATATTAAAGTAAATATTGAATGTAATTAGCTGGTACAGTTGACTAATTTTCAAATGAGAACAATTTTCAAAATTTTAGAGTTAATCAGTCTTAAATTGAACAGTTATAAATGTTGTATTACTATCATTTCAGAATTTTTTGAATGTATGAAGTCATAAACTTTAGAATAATAAAAATTTAGAATTTTTTTTGAGAAATTTAGATCAGATCTAAAAAATGCCAAAGTACATGAATTTCTTAAGGAGAATTACTTTAAATAATCTTTAACCCTTTAATGGACAGTGGTTTCGTAGTAAAACCACCTATTAAACATCTTTTTTTTTAAACTTTATTTTTTGGATTACTTTACTTTTATCTTTTTATAATTATTTACGGCTCCAATCTCATACATCTGTGATATGTGGAAGCCAATGATGTAGAATCAAGAGCTTTTGCAATTAAAAAAAACTTTTTGGAGACATGGATGAGTTTTCGATTATACATATATATATTTATATTATATATATATATATATATATATTATATATATATTATATATATATAATATATATATATATACATATATATATATATATGTATATATATATACATATATATATGTATATATATAATATATATATATATGTTATATTATATATATAATATATATATTATATATATATATAATTTATATTATTATATATAATATATATTTATATTATATATATATATATATATATATATATATATATATATATTTATATATATATATATATATATATATATATTTATTATACATATTATACATCTTATATATATTATACTTTTGATATTTTAAATATATAACAGATGATAGTTCTACGTTTAACTTATTTATTTCTTTTTCTATTGAAATATATGTATTTAAACTTTCTGTACTTGAGAAGTCAGATTCTTCTGACCTCAAATAAAAGTATCTGTACAAACAACACTTTTAAGTTGTTAAGCTATTTATTTATAATACCAGTTTAAGGATTATCATTTATTGTCCTTCCAGTATAGTTCAACTTTTAAAAAGGCATAATGTTCAAGTACAAGGGTAGGGGTTAGTCAGTTAAACCACTTCTCAAACCCTAATTTGGTATCCGCTAAGGCAAACCCTTCTAAGGAGTGTAAATATATATATATATATATATATATATATATATATATATATTACATATACAAGGCTTATAGATATCATTTATAAACAAATTACATAAAATTCCCATGAATTTATTTTGGTGACCTATAAAGGGTTAACATGAAGAGGTATTGATTTGTCAGGAATAAATTAAAGATGTGAAGGAAACTAAAAATCCATGGTGAAATAAATTATAAAGTAGTTACCATATATACCCTACAACGGGTATGTATGGTAACTACTTTATGATAGATATAAAACAAATGCAAAATTTTTAAAAAGTTAACGAAGTTACTGAACTAATTCAAAGTTCTTCAGTATCTGGCTACTCGTAATGATTAGATAAATACGAATTTTATATCTGTATTTAAAGATAACTTTCTATTCCTTGAATGATAAATGGTTTGAAGGCTCAAATTCAACGACATGAAGTAATGTATTGAGATTTGCAGAAAATATAATTTTATTGATCAAGGGAAATTTAGAGTAGCATTTAGTAAGTCGTGCATTGAAGAGCACAGATTAAAGATGAAATGATAAAAATTATGTTACATTATAGGTATTTCTAAAAAAACCAGGTTTTACAAAATATGGATACGAATAAGTTCTTGATTGCTTGTTACTTGATTTGGCGTTAAGAATATTTTGTAAATATTAATCACCAATATATTAACCCCTTCCGGTAAAATGACGAGTCTAGCTCGTCATTAGTTTTTCCTTCCATACCGCACAATGACGAGCTATACTTGTCATGCGATTAAAGTTACTGTTCAATATAATTAATTTAGTTTAAAATCTCTAGTGTACTGAATTTGGCAACACTTTTATCACTTGTGAAAATCACAAGTCGCTATTGCATATTGTTTAATTAGTACAAGTCATTGCCAAATTAATGAGTCAGAATAAAAGAAAATCTACTGAGAAATGCCGTGTGTGTTACAAGAATCAAATTAAAAGTGAGACTACTTGGCGGTGTAAACAATTAAGAATTCCTTTGCACTTTGTTTTGAAAAGTACCACTAGCTTGAAGACTATTATCTGTATACCTTATTAATGTTTTGCTTTGATATTTTCTTAATTTTACTGTTTCTGATATTATTTAACACTATGTAAAAAGTGGACTTTAATTAAGAATATGTAAGAATTGTAAAATGAAACAAGTTTTTTAAATAAAAATTAAATGGTTATTTTATGCACAGTTTTTCATTATTAAATCATACCGGAAGGGGTTAAATAATCTTTAACATGAAGAGGTATTGATTTGTCAGGAATAAATTAAAGATGTGAAGGAAACTAAAAATCCATGGTGAAATAAATTATAAAGTAGTTACCATATATACCCTACAACGGGTATGTATGGTAACTACTTTATGATGGATATAAAACAAATGCAAAATTTTTAAAAAGTTAACGAAGTTACTGAACTAATTCAAAGTTCTTCAGTATCTGGCTACTCGTAATGATTAGATAAATACGAATTTTATATCTGTATTTAAAGACAACTTTCTATTCCTTGAATGATAAATGGTTTGAAGGCTCAAATTCAACGACATTAAGTAATGTATTGAGATTTGCAGAAAATATAATTTTATTGATCAAGGGAAATTTAGAGTAGAATTTAGAAAGTCGTGCATTGAAGAGCACAGATTAAATATGAAATGATAAAAATTATGATACATTATAGATATTTCTTAAAAAAAACAGGTTTTACAAAATATGGATACAAATGAGTTCTTGATTTGTTACTTGATTTGGCGTTAAGAATATTTTGTAAATATTAATCACCAATATAGTAACAAAAATTTGCTTTAGAAACGTTACTGGAAATTGCATCTTTAAAACACCATATATTTTCTTTTAAAGGGTTTCATACTTTCTAAAGGAGTTTTGATACATGTTAAAAGTGTATTTGTGCCTATACATCGTACGTCTTTAACCCTTTCGTGGGCCTTGAGAAATACTTACCACCTTAATTATCTTGGGAAACACACATGCGGCAGGTGCAAAAGCCAGTATAGACTTGCTAATATTCCATACATTCCATCCTTAGTTAGCTGATACAGGGATATTCTTCAAGAAAGTGAAAAATAAAAGACAGACCTCGTCCACTTTCCTCAAGAAAGTCGTCCTTCTAGCTTCCAAGCAAAGAAAGGTGTGGTTCCGAAGGGTGTGGACTCATTATGGGATATCATGCCAATGCTGCTTTTTGACTAGAGACAATGAAGGAAAGTAGCACAGACGCCCAAGAAAAGTAGACCATTTATGTGTGTGCAGAATGGGATGTATCCTTGTGGATTGCCAAGGCAAATAATCACCCTTAAACTGAATTTTCCTTATGGTTATAAATGGTTTCCCGGGAAGTAGAACTACCATCCCTACAATTTAAATGTAAAAATAAAATTTGGGACAATAAAAAATTATACAATCACACACAAATTTGTGAGGTATTTATATGTTTTAACTATTAAATAAGTAATAAAATAATCCGTTTATATACGTTTTAATAAAAATTACAGAATATTAAAAATCTCATAATTGGTAATTTCATAACTTTATAAAAGTTAGATTCCTTAAATATCTGATATTTTTGTATTATTAGATATTTAAAAACATACTGATTCTAATCAGACACATTTGTAGAAGGCCTTAAGACTCTTTAACTATGTACGCAATCCCTTAATCTGCTGAGGGAGAAAATGTAAAATTATGTGCTAAATTAGGAGTAGATTTAGAGATTCTGGAAAAATTCCAACTTCATCCCTGTGTACTGAACCATTTTTCAAAAATTACTTTAAACTACATAACTGAATTCAAAGGAATATAACAATTGTTTAGGATTTTCAATAACACCAGAGAAATATTGAACTAGCTTTGGTTCATATTGGTTTGGAGCACTACGGTCTACTGTTTGCTATATGAGAACTAATGAGAACGGGATCTTTTGGTTTGGTTTGGTTTGGAGCGCTACGGTCCACTGTTTTGCACACGAGGGCTAATGAGACCGGGACCTACGGTTTAAAGCCGATTCCGAACGGCTACGAACATCCATGCCAGCAGCGGGATTCGAACCCGCGAACTCCGGTTCCGAAAAGCAGCGCTCTACCATTCTTCCATCGTTCGGCGAGAACGGGATCTAAAACTTAAAGAAGATTACGAGTGGCTACAAACATCCATGCCATCATAAGAATTAGAAAGCATGATTTCTGGTTCCGAAGAGGAGCATTCAATCCATCTGATTAAAATTTATTAGGAGATAGTATTTTAACACAAGTATTTATATCCTAACTTACAATCAAAAGTAAAGAACAAGTAAAAACATTTATGAATACAACAACGTAAGTGATGCCATTCTAAAAAGTGAAATGCTAGTTATTTATTACTAGCACGTTTTTCATTCGCCGAAACATAATTTGGCTACATTGAATAAGGAAAATTCCCCTATATAATAATAACCTAAGTTTTCTGTCCTAAGTCCTCGAATTTATGAAGCGGTTCGAACGCGAACTAAGGAGCATCCATATTGGATTCTTGAGTAGGGAGGGTTAGCAAAATTCAAAAGAAGATTCGAAAACGAGCTCGTATTAGCATCTAATGCCATTATATCAAGCATAGATCAAGCAACAAGAATACATAAGCCATTGATAGTATTTTAACAAGTTTATTTTAACCTAAGAAAGAAAGTAAAGACATTTATTATAACAACGTAAGTGATTTTCATTCGTGAGGAGTTATTTATATGCGTTTTTTTAAGCAAAACTACATAATTTGAATTCTTGAATAACGGTTCATTTTTATCTGTCCAAAGTTTCTCGAATTTAAACGTTTTCTATTGGAACTTGAGCGTGCAATCAAAGAGAGCTCGAAAACGTTTGAACGTTTTCCCCCTTTTCTAGCGTCTAATGGCATTATTTCAATCCCTATTTTCTCCAGTTAAGAGCAAGTGATTAAGTTTATCACATAACAAATAGGTAAAAATACCATTTTTCTCTAGCATTATGACGTCTTTCCTTTAACCATCTGATTTAATCATTTCTTATTTTAAATTATTTAAATATCGTCTACATTATTTTCATACATTTTATCACTGAACATACATTTTACGTAAATAACTCTCTTTTATATCTGGCTTAAATAATAGATTAGGTACATATGAGATAATTTTAAATTTAATCATCGATTATTTTTTGTTGCAATGAAAATTTTTATCACCGGTAATGACAACAAATTGTTTTCATAAAAGTCTAGGAGTTTATTTCACGGACTAATAAATATCTGGAGTTTAAGTTATACATATTTGAATTAAGAAGTGTGTTTGTTTGTGTGTTTTTTTTTATACATAACCACACATTTTGACTAAATGAATTCAATTTCATTCTAAACTGCATTCACAGTATCGGGAAACTTTAGAGGAATATGAAGATAAACAAATTATTTAGCGTGTATCAGATAGTTCGAAGCCAAAAACAAACCTGCATCATAAGTTACTTTACAGATTTGGAAAATTAAAAATGTTTCTAATCCCGTCATATGACGGGCTATATACTAGTTAAACAATAAATAGCATTTGGCTGGATGATATTAGATTTTGACAGCTTGATATAGTTTATTGAAATATTTAAGGATATTCCTAAAGATTTAATCATTCTATTTTTTTATTTTTACAAATGAAACTAGATTTGTTATGGTTGTCATTTCTAAAGTTTTCATTTTTATATCACTGTAATTATACTCAAATAGTTGACTTATTTTTATCTGTATTAAACAGAAAATTCCTTTTGGAATATTTGGATAAACGTATTACTTAAATCTACTTGGAGAACTTAAATCAGTTTTACTTTGTTTTGTGAAATAAAGTCCCTACTGAATTATGGGGAAAGAAGCAACACGAAACTGAACTTATAGCCTTATCATATGTTAAGATGTACTTATTTGTTTGATTCCTTTTACTGAAGAAAGAGTAACTTTCTTGAGTTGCAGCGAAAAATTTTTAGCCGATTTATTTTAATTCAGATTAATTTGTGATAAGGCATTTAATCGGTTGAAATTCTTTTACTTTCTCATGAGAAATATGTTTATTCTTCAACGGGGAAATTAATCCTAAATTGAATCTGCTGTTTTTTCAACACGTGCATATTGGAGTGTGATAAGTCTTTTAGATTAATATCTTTATCTGATGCATTCTCTTCCAAAATTATGTATCCAGGTCTGAATAATTCATAGCAAGAATCAGAATATACTGTAAATAATTTGGTAATCAAAGTAACTTAGTTAAAATTGACAACGAAAGTGTCCTCAGGTATTATGCCCTATTGTGGGAGAGATTAAAAAACCCAATCATACAACACAGCACATGCTAACCAATGAACCAGGTCTGTTGAGAAACTCAAGCAAAATAGACACAAAAATATATAAATGAGAGAAGATTTACAGTTAAGGACAATTTATTTTGAAACCTAAACATCATTATAGATCTATTTATTTTATGCAAATTTGGCTTGTCTACGTAATGTTAGTTCCTGATTAAATACTACAAAGCTGGTGTCTGAGAAGATGGAATCGTGGGACCGCTATAAAAATGGAGCATTCAGCCTTCTCTTACGTCGATTCTTTTATTTTTGACCTTCCTTCTCAGTAATCTCTTACTAATTGTGCTGAAGGGACTAACACTCCTTTGGTCTCCCATCCTCCCTCATGCAGAAATGGGGGTGGCAAACCCGACCTGTACAGCCAGATTCGGAGCAATATATTTTTCTTTTTAAATTAAGCCCGGAGCAATATAGGACTCTGTAAACACTTAGTCCATTATAGCAGCGAGGACATTTACTGATGAAACTTTGTTATATTAGTACTTATCAGTAGTTCATCATACTGCCTTTATCCCTGCAAGGCTAGTGTGACGGGATAAGGAAGATGGGTTTCAGGAACCTCTAAAACCATGGTGCAATCAGCCTCTGCTTAAGCGGATTTTTTTACGTCCTTCTTTTACTGTTTTCTCCTGCTGATTCCACTGAGAGGACAAATACTCTGTCAATTTCACTCCCTCAGTCAGGGAGGTGGAAGTGGCAAACCCGACCTGTCCAGTCAGGGTCGAAGCAAGATAGGATGCTGGTATTACGAACCAATGACTTATACCAGACCTGTTGAGATAACACAAAGACACCAAATACAAATGAGAGAAGACTTACCCTTTTGCAGACTTTTTTTTATTTACAAATCTATTTTAGAACAATCTGGTGAAGCAAATAAAATACATTCAATCTCAATATGGAGACACTGTAAACTACTGGAATGTTGGAGCAACTCCCGCTGATGACGCTATCTTCAGAGAACAAAATGGTTGAGCATTCCCTGCCTCTGCTGAAGTTCTCCGTTCGCTCCGTCTTGGCCTGCTTTTCCTTTGAAGGGGCCTTCAAATCTGCCGACCAAAATCCAAAGACTCCTTTGCCAGGGCCAAAGGGACTGACCAGCGTTAGCAACCCCTGTTGTCCAATAGGGTCGGAGGGGGGTGTCACTGACATCGTCCTAGCCTCTCATTCAGTCTCCCGCACTTGCGTTGTTCAGCAGTGTAACTCATTGTTACAGCTGGAAACACTTAGACTCCTCGTCGGTATCCCACTGATAACAACGAGGGCATCCACTGATGCAACTCTTTGCTATACAAGGATACTGCCATTTCTTTCTCAAGTTCAAATTATTTATCCTTTTCTATCTTATGTATACCACTAACAAACTTGTATTACGCCTCTGCAATCGCTATTAATTTTAAACTAATACCATAAATTTAGACAAAAATATTTTTGAAACCAATCCCATATTTTCAAAGTATTGAACACATATTATTTGAACTTTAAGGAGTCACCGTTTTCTCACTAGCTTGATTTTCTAGAAATAAATAGCTGTTTACGAAGTAATAGATTATCTTAGACTACTACTAAGGTGACGAACGATATCTTGAGGCAGCCTCTGACACTTGCCTGCGGATACTTTGTGAAATATGATAAACCGGACAATTAACCTGTTGGAGTTTACCCATGTTCAGAATGACACCAATTCATTTTATTATATTTTTGTTTTATCACAGGCTCTACATATTCTTGATAGTGATGATGCCTTTACTGTCTGACGTTTGACAGACTGGGAAGTTTTGAATTATACAAAAAATACCACACATTATTGTGCCCTGTTGTAAGAAAAGTTTACCTTTTCGTTATGGCAAGTTTATTCTTGTAGATAACCGTGGGAGTCTTAAATTCAAAGATTTTTCTCTTATAAATAATTTCTTTGATACAGCAACTTTAAACAGCATTAGGCAGAAAGAAATAAAGGGTATTTTCAAAGTGGGGTTGAAAATTAATAACAGATAGCACTGATTGATAACGAAGGCTCTGAGCGCCCCTTTTGACAGTCTATAGTGGACAGAAGAGGAATGCAGTGATTGGTGTACATTTGCACCGAACTCGTAATTTTCAGACCCCCACGGCTTTGCCCAAATGTCAATCCCGATCTCCAAATAATTAATAAAAGAATAAAAATGTAATTGTACAACACAACACATGAGAAGAAATGAACCAGGTCTGTTGAGAAAATGTTATTCAAAAGACAAAAGAGGATATAAATCGGAATTTTTACATTTGATGGCGATTAATTTTAAAATTTAACTAAAAACTCAACTATCATCACAGATCTATTTGTAATATTTTGTCAATCCAATCTACATAATGTTAGTTCTTGATTGTATACTGCATGGTTAGTGTTATGGGTTCAGAGAAGATAGTTTCCAGGGACTGCTACATTTGGTGCAATCAGTCTTTACTTACGTTAATTCCCTTTTAATGCCCATCCTTTGCTATGATCTCCGGCTAATTGCGCCGAGGGAACAAACACTCCGGCGATTTCACTTCCTAATTCAGGCAATTGGGAGTAGCACACCCGACTTGTCCAGCCAGGGTCGGAACAAGATAGGATGCTGGAAACAGTTTCTCCGGTAACCCACTGATAGCTGAGAGAGCATCCACTGATGAAATTCTTTGTTACACACATAAAGCGAGACTTTATGTCATTACAGACCCAATAATTCTTTTTTATACTTCAATGTAAAGTTTTAGTGTGAATACTTTGAAAACTATGCTCATTACTCATGCAACATAGTTGAGGAACCGGACAATGCAAGAGGAATATGGTCAGATTGGGTAGTAAGCTCGACCTGATTAAAATGAATAATTAATGTTTTCAAAACAGGAACATTAATTATGCATACCTGTTTCCCAAGTTATTAAAATATTGTGAAATGAACTTGTATGGGAAGACATATTATAAAGAGTCCGGAGCGATTCATAGCGACGTACGGGCCTCATAAAACTGTCCTAAACACTTAAAACATAAATTAATGATACTTGCAGAAAAAAAAGTCCCTTTTTGTTGACAATATTTTTCAAGGGAGAATGATTTACGACTAATAAAATATTCAGATACATTTAACACTTGACTTTTTAGAGCAATAAATTCATGATTTATGAGTTGTTTGTTGTGATATCTCTTGAACGCTCTGTTGTCTTTAACGCTTGGATTATGGCTTTAATGCCTACAAACAGCTTATTTTAAGTAAAAAGTTTGATCTATCATAAAATACTTTTTTTCTGGAAGGAGGAGGGTTGTAGAGGATATTTGAAAGGGATGATTTTGAAAATAAGTTAGATAATGTGTATTATAATAACTTGCTTCATAAGAAAAGCATGCGAGAAAGTTTCTTTTCAATATAAGTTTGGTTTTTAGAAATGGCATACTTACATTTATTAGATTTTTTAGAGATTTTTAATGTATCCGATTTGATATGAGTCACATTGAGTATTTACTCATGTATAACATTCACCCTTTTTTCAAACATTTAGGGCATTTATTTACGGGGCTGTATCCCAGTGTACGGTACGCTATTTTGGCGATTTTCTTGGCGTATTTTTGGCGCCATTTCTCGGGCGATACTTATTTTCTCCTTGTGAACTTCACCCTTTCTCTCCCGTTAAAAGATGGTAAATAAATTTTATTTGTTCTAATTTTATAGTATTTAAATTTCTTAATTAGTATTTGTTTTTAATTTTATAGTATTTAAATTTTTGTAATTTCTATTTGGCTTTAAGTTTTAATTTCTGGTTTTTAAAATTTTAAGTATAATGGCTTTTTCGTCTTTGTCTGGATCGGAACAAGACCGAGTGAATTTGAGATTTTTTTGAATTGGAAAAGAAAGGTAAATTGGTCACGTTTTCCGATTTTGCGATGGCGAACGGTCGGTGTCCCGCTGCGTGTTAGGCTTAGGTACTTGGCGTGTGCTTCGCGGAGTCGTGTTTCGCCAATAGTCGCCAAAAACAAGATGGCGGACAAGGAGCGTACCGTTCACTGGGAATTAACCATTTACGGAATAATATTTGGTGCTTCGTATAATAACTTGATATACGTGTTATTAATAGTGTTATTATTATTTCCAATGCAGGGGCACTTCCTTTTATAGAATTTATTATTAAGCCTCAGATATTTGTTAGCCATTTAACACGGCATAGCTAAATAAAAGGCCAACATTTCTCCCTAGGAACAACATAAACATAGTAGGTTCTTCAAATTTTGAAGGGATCAAGCAAAAGACCCCCAAGTTTGGTCAGCCACCACCAAAGATATCATTTGGAAACTTAGACATTGAAACCATGAACCTATTTTACGTGTCCCAGTCACCATTAATCAACACGGTGGATATTTTGGTGACTCGAGCCTCGAAATCGTCGCAACCCTCTTGTTATGAGATCGATGCCTTAACTACCACGGCTGTCACTCGGTATGCGTATGAATGAAGATAAGAAATCAAGGAAGAAAATTAAAAGGAAAAAAAATCTTTCTCAGTAGAAGTACTGCCATATTTATGCTTCATATCTATCTATTGTATTTATTTTATAAACTCGGTGCTGGTAGCAATAATTATTAACTTTGAACTAGGAATTTCCTATATGAAGCACAGTTACTGTGTTGCATATTACACTACTTGCAGCTTAAATGCTAAAGAATAACTAGATTTCTTCTGAGTCTTACTCGCACGTTGACACGAAAGTTCTTTTCTTATAAAAGGAAGAAGAATAATGAAAATACAGTCTCTTGTATAACAAACACACCTTGCGGTGAGTCTATAGTTTCTATAATGAATTCCTCTCGCACAATGTTAACCTATGGGGAGAAAATAAAATTCCCTCCCACTGGCTCGCATTTTAAGAATTAAAAAATATACCAATGATAGAACAGTTAATGTTTTAGGATCCCATCTTTCCCTTAAAAAATACAGAGAAATATATATATTTATTTTTAATTAAGTATGTATATATGTAGGCATGGTACCCTTGGCAATGCTCAGCAAGGCGTATTTACTCCGAGAGAGCGAAGTTTTTCTCTTGCAGTTTGGCAACAGCAACTCTGCTCAGTGGAACGCAGACAAATATAGACGGAACTTGGACGCAGACAAGCACGGTCGTTAAGTGCAGACAGCACTTGAGTTTCCTTGTTTTGTTGATGATTATTATTAAATGTTAATCCAGACGGGATTTGATGTTTAACCTACCTATATGTTTCAATTAAATGTTTGTATTTGTAAATCTGAGTAGTTGATGTGTGATCAAGCCATCCAGAACCCACATATATATCACATATATATATATACTGAATGCTATATACGCTTGTATATATAATGTGATACGTAATGGTATAAAATGTATAAAGGCTCGTATATAGAACATATCTCGTTGTGAACCCCAAGTGATATATAGGGTTATAAAGTATTCAGGGTCGTAACTAGGTCTGTTGTCACCCGTGGCAAAAAACTGGTTTGCGCCTCCTACTACCAAATGTATGAACAATATGTAAAAAAATCTCTTTATAGCATTTATTCCGAAATTAAAAACAGCTTTATACTCAAAGAATTTATAACATTACTTTCCAATACTTCTTCCACACTATGGTTCATTATTCACCTCTGCAATGCTGGCCTGATGGCGAACTTGGTACGATGGTTCAAGGATTCAATCCACACACTTAGCTGTTAAATGAGCCGAGTGCGTGGACGCATCTTCTATCTACTGCGCTGAGCATGCTATCTGTCATTGATGTTATGAGGAAATCCTCCTAAGCCATCATATGCTAAGGCCATTTTTATCATTTGCCACCGTCGACTGCGATAAGTCATACCCCCTCTGCACAGTAGTAATGGTTTGCAGAGGACCATAGTATGAAAGGCTCTCAAGGTTTAGTGTCCAAGAATAAGTCAATGATCTCATCTTGGTCCAGTTTCTTTTTTCAGTATACAGTGTAATGTATCTGTGTCCCTGAATTCTGGTAGCTTCTGGGTGTTGCAGTAGTAGGTGACACAGTGTACAGCTCTAACAATAGCAAGCGATTTATTCTGGGATAAATAAAAATATTTGCAGTTTCCAAAGGAAAACCAAGGGGAACGGTAACTGGAAGGTCCCTGGTTCGTGGCGAACCTAAAAATATATCGGTGGTCAGGTGCCCGCGAGATATGCGGTTGTACAGGGTTTATAGCCTCAGCTCCCGGGAGTCTATAAAAAAAAAACTGGAGATAGGTTCTGCCCCACTCCCCTAAAAAAGCACGTTCTTATTCCTTCTCGCCAGCCTTCGCCTCCCGTCTTTTTTATCACTGCAGATATCGCGCTGCCTGACGTCACCCTCGCCTGCTCTGATTCGCTTTCTCCTTCAAGTGACGCCGTCCTGCTAGACTCGGATTTGTCTTTTCGTTGGCACCTCTCAGTCTAATTTTTCCACGGCTTCTGGCCTTCTAATTTCCTTGGACATCTCAAGGCGTCCGTAACGAAATTTCTTTGCCTGTTAATGTCAATGAGGCCCAGACTGGCTGGCTCTAAGTCTGGATCTTGACACAACCTTTTTTGCAACGCTCCTAGGATGTCGAGATGTCTCAACAGTATGAAGATATTCCCTAGCTATTCTTGCACCAACGGGGATTGCATATAATTTTACCAGTTTCACCTTATTGAAAGAACGGTCATCCAAAGCTGTCGTTTCCGTTAGGCAATTTCTTGGTGCATTGCTAAATTTTGAAACATATTTTCTAGTTATAGTGATTGATTACCTCTAAAACTTCTCTGGAATTTATTTCTTTGAAGTCTCACTATCTAAATCGGCTGAAATTTGAAACTTTCAACGTCTGACATGAATTCATGTCGTTTTAAATCCACAAAATCTTTTAGGACAAGATATGCAAACCTTTTGATTAACCAACACATCTCGGTATTAAGAAGCACATGGATACTTAAAAAATCAAAAGTCAACAGCAAGTGAATTTAGAGGTACGAATCTATTATTAATTTTAGCAATCATGAAGTCTATAAGTTCTGAATCAGTTCTGTTTTGAATTGAGTTAGGACATTCAGGAGATGTGATATCTCTTTGATTTGCTGTTTTGACCTTCTAAGTCTCTTTTTTTCCTTGCTTGTTGGATCTGTGGTGAAATCCTTAACTCTCCAACTGCAGGGCTGGGCAACGGTGACATTTGCCAAGGGTGCGTCTGTCATAGGGACCCCGCACCGTAATGGAAATGGGGTCTGAAAGAGGACGATTAGCTCCCTCGTAGTAATAAGGGAAAATTGAAAATTTATTATTTTTTATTCCTTTAAAGAATAGGGTTAAGAGGCAGTAACTTAGAATTATTAAAGAGTTAGACGTAAAATCTGCTTTTATTTTATTTAATAGTTGTTTTGTTAAGACCTAGTCTTTCACAAATCAATGGAAGTTAATAGATGCTTGTTAGTTTTAAATAAAATTTTTGCATAAATATGATAATTTCTTCTGCGGGAACAACTTTGTGTCCCTTTCATGCCTTTCATACGACGATATGATTAATGCCCACATTTATATTAAAAAAGATCAGGGTAAAAAATGAGAATTGGAAAAAAAAACAGGAACTTTGGGATTATTTATCAGTAAAGTATATATAATGTGTAAAAACGGAGTAAGCCAAATCTCTCTGAAAAAACACAGAGCACAATGTAAATGTATTCATGAAGATGGAAGAATAAGGTGCGGCGCCTTTGCTACCAATTTTACCCCAAATCATTCTACATTATTAACAATATGGTCAACTTAAGCGCTTCAGGGCTCTAAATGGCCCCCTTTAAATCTAAATCCATATTGGACCCAGTGGTCTGTTTTTTAAACAACTTTAAAAAGTGGAATAGTAACTCTGCAAAATTGTGAATTCCTTGTTAAATGGATTTTGACAATGATCAATGGAAGTGACGCTTTGTAGCTGAAGAATGGCTAAATGGGGGATGGGTAAATAGCCTATTCTACCAGGAATACAGATTTATATAATAAAGGTATACAAAAACTGGACACTGCGTAAAGACGAAATTGGCAGGGAAGATAAGATAAATGGACATATGTGCATAGGATTCATTCATTAGGAACAAAACTGATTAAAAACCTATTTACGCAAAATAGCTAACCTTGTCTTGAATCGACCATCTTCTCTTGCACATCTGGTCGGCATAAGTATCGTAACCTAAAGCTCTATTATTCTTGGAATCGTTTGCAAGACTGGGCTACGTATTTTAACCAAGTTCTTAAATAAGCGTCACATAAATTTAAACAGGGAAGGCATGATTCAAAGTCTTGGGTATAGATAACTAGTACAAATCTCTAAGCGTACCTTACAGCTGTAGTTCATTGTCGGCTTAATGAACAATTTATATAATAAAATTTTTTAAGTGACTATTTAACTAGAGAGAAGGACAGGGAATCCAATAGAGAGAGACGGTGATGGTACCGGTCCAGCTAAACTATTATTAAATTAAGTAACATTGAAAAGATACTAACAAAAAAAAGTAACATCACCTTTAAATTTCATCCTTATACCAATATATTATTGTTTAGTTTCTGTTGTGCACACAAGTACAATTTTTAGATATATAAAAACAATACTTTACACGTATAAAAAAGGTTTTATTCTTGTTTCATAAGGCGATTTCACGCAGTAGGGCAAATTCTCAAATTACGACAATTCTGACTTTAGTTTCAAACGGAAGGGCAGTTTATTGTTTGTCTATTGGCTGTTGTAAACATGAAAATGAATTGGAAGGGCATTATAGTAGCTCTTGACGTTGCGACAAATTGCCTTATTTGGAGCACTACATTTTGCAACACCTCCTGATTCAGTATCAATACACACATTTCATTAAAATATTGGCCTTTTGCTTGTCATTAGCAAATGTAAGAATTGTAAAAACAAAAAGGAAGCGTGTACCCTTTTAGAAACTATAAACGCGAGAATGAATCCACATTATAAATTTATTTTTAACCTAATGATGCTATCTCTTCTTAAAATAAAAAAGTAAGTGTGACAAATCAAGGAGGTATTACATAACAATTGATTAGAAATAACCGTAGATTAAACGCTATGCAACTGAATACGTGAGACCTTAACATCGATTTTACGATTAACGATTTACGATTTCGTTATAATTTAAGGAGCTTTTGTTCTATTTTTAAAAGATAAAAATGTTTTTTATAAAGAGATTTGCACTTTTGTTGACATTAGTTATCTCTAAATTTTGTTGAAAAGGAGAACATATTTTTGTGCAAGCTCTAAACAACTCATTTGTTTCCACACCTCTCGACTTTTGAAATCTGTTCTCAACTTTGCAGCAATGAACTGGAAATTATACAGAAAAGTGGGGCATTAAAAGTTGTTTTAAATCGATTTTAACAGTAAGAAGATTTAATTTGATGCTTTATTACCTAATGGTAACGCAGTTTGTTGGTGGCAACAGGTTTTTCTTCACTCATCAATTCGTCGAGTGTCATTCAGTCGCCTCTCGACGTGCTCTAGACTCAGCAGTGAAATGGTACAGAATAATATAAATTTGGTAGTATTAATGGTTGAAATAAAGGTTAAATTTGACGTTTAATTCTTTAATGGTTGGATGAGTGAGTGTTTTTTAATAATTTACTCCATCATGAATTTTCTGCCTCAATCCCTTAGAAACGTCGGGAACTCCAGCAGAGTCATAGCTACGGGGGTTCTATTACATGGAAGCAAGACGTTTTCAATGGTCAACTATCGGACAGACTATTAAGGTACATAATTCTTTTTATAAATTTTGTGAATTCTTATATTGTTTTACAGTTTAACATGACGAAGTCAATTAAACAGGGCCTTGAAGATATCGAATTGTTTCAACTGGGTCATAGCCTTCTCATATTTATAAACATATATGAAAATAATTCTGTAATTTCAACTGTTTGAAAGTTATTAGTGCATTTAATGTATAGCATTTCTTAGCAAATGAAAACAGCAAGTGTCTGTTTCCCGTGTTTTGTTCTCCTTCAAATTCTAAACATTACAAACTTCGACTTATTTTGTGTTGAACATGCAAGCGTTAAACTATTTCTGTCGTGTTAGGATAAAACTGTGAATGGAATAAGTAAAAAATTTGACATTATTTTTTATACACAAATGTGTTAAAAAAACTGTCAAGATGCATTCTACTTAACTTTCAATTTTTTTTTATAAAATACAATTATAGAGGTATCTATAAATTTCTGCGCAGATTTGAGTAGATAGCATTTATAGAACACATTTAAAGTAGCCTTGAGATGCAAAGATTAAAAAAGCTTTTTACAGGTTTTAAAACAATTAAATGACTTTTTTAGACTTTATTATCCTAAACTGTTTTAAATTGGATTCTAAATTACAAAACAATACCAATACTTAATATAATAGAGGTTTTGTTTTGAAAGGTGTTTAGGTCCATTTTGCTGTTTTTCAAACGAGTTTACTCGAGCAATTATATATTAAATTGCTTTAAGCGTATTTGTGAATTCATTCTAAATTGACTAAGAGGTAAAATGTTTGAATTCTGTAGATAAGTATATATTAATATGTTTATAGTCTGAAATTTTTAAGTATTTATAAGAGTACAAAGGCTTTTAACAAGACATTTACAGTTTTCTATTAACAGATTCAATACAGATAGTGCTTTATATTTGTGTTAACAAACGTCATGTGAGTCTCGTTACATTTTAGCCATTTTTTTATATAAATCAATAGCCATTCAAAAACATTTCAGATTTTGTCAGTATATTATCCTTTCAAGACTTTTAAGCAACGTTTTAAATTAAGAGAACGTTAAAACTACGTTCTTACAGGTTTAGTTAACGTTTTGTTCAATTTTTTTACTAATCAGATGAGTCGGAATGAAACATTCTATTTATTCTCGTTGAATTTCGATATAAATAATTCTACACTTCTTTTTAAATTTTCTTCATATACATTACGATTTATTCGGAGATTTATCTTTTTACTTGGTTGATTTCTTGTGTATTTGTAAAAAGTTATGGGCAGGAGTATTCATGATTATTAAATTTTCTTAATATACTGATTGAATCCATTGTAACGTTATTTTGAAATAAGTTTTATTTATTAGTAATGATATTCGTTGGTAGTGACCTATTTGCTTATTGTATGATTTTTAGAAGTGATTGACCATCTGAAAACTTCCATATCCTTTTCAAATGGTCTTTATTTTTTAATACGAATTTCAATAACTTTCGAATGTATTTTACTCGTTGGGAAAACCCTAAATGTATTTAGAAATTCGTCAGTTTCATGAGTTAACACAAAAAAAAAATTGGAATTCTATTTCCTGTTTTATATAAATTTGGTATGAAGTTATCTTTTTTAATCATAAATTCTTTTAGAAGCTATTTTTATTTAAAATGTGTTGAACTTTTTCTGTCAACTGAATTAATGGGTGAAATAATCGTTAGAAAATTCCTATAGAATTTGTTTATAATTGTGCTAATGTTTATTTCGATCCTAATTGAACCCAATGGAGACTTATTAGTATATGTGTCTGCTCCAAATGCACATATCTAACGAATCTCTTTTCGGTCGGATCACTTTCTTGTATTTTGAAAGGTAAGTATGAAACGTTTTAAACCTGATCTTTTGACTGAATTTTTGAATATTTTTACTGCCACTTTATATTGCAAGGCGTTTTATAAACTTTTAAGGTATATATACTTCTGAGCATTTGAAAACATTTTGTCAGCTTTAGTATATTCAAAACTGATGTATGGAAAAGTTTATCAAACGGAAATTCTCTTAGTTTTTACTTTCTAAAAACTAAACAAAAAATGTCTTAGATTAAGAAATTTGCCGCAATTTAAAAAAAAAAAGTTTCCGAATTTTGGCAATTTAAAAACGTTCTTAAAAAAAGTATGGGATGTCACTTCTTGTTACCCTCCTCTCCCAGGGGGAAGCTCTCGTGCAACAAAACAATAGACTGTAGCGTTCTAAACTATCCAATTGCTTCCTTTTATTTGAAATTTAGTTCCTTAGCTTTAAATGTTAATGGGAGGTATTTTTTAGATTAGTAGAGCTCCGCAGAGAATTATTTGTGGTTTCGAACTCTACAGTCTACCTTTGGAAGACTCTGAGATGTTTCCATGCCAGCGACGAGATTTCAACTCACGAAAGGTCATCATAGTGTGCAAAATGAAAGATTTGTGCTATGTGACTTATCTTTGTTTTTTTAATCTTAAAGTTTTAATTGAAACCTAGAAAACAAGGATTGTGCCCGATCTCCGGAACTGTGGTAAATGTATAGATATATTGGGAAAAAACGCTGTAGTACTTTTGAAATAAGTTCTCAATTTCTAATAAACATTTAGATTTTAATACATATTTTATTGTATTCGTGCCAATGTGTATTATTTCTTGTTTTTTGAAATGATGGATATATTGGATCACAAATATGGCGAACATTCCATCCTAAGTCACAATAAGAAAAATTACAAATATTATTGGGAACCATTAAATAATTCACCATTTTGAGAAGGAGGAAGTGGTCAGTATTCCAATTAACAATACAGTTCATCGCCCTCTTAAAGGGTTCTTTTAATGTGAAAAGGTATTGATGAAATATATAGGATATCAAGAAGAGCCCTTATAATACTCTAAGCTAGAAGGGATACTAGAAAGCTGAAGCAATTGGGTAGCAGGAAAGTTCCCAACCCGCCCTCCCTTCTAGGTGCAGTTACTTTTATACATTTTCGATATCAAAAGCCCTCTAGCGGCCATCTAAAACCCGAAACAGCGCCACCTGTGGGTTGTAACAGAGTACCAAACAAGCTAGAAAGCCGAAGCAACTGGATACCAAGAAACTTCCCAACCCGCCCTCCCTTCTGGGTATAGTTATTTTTATACATTTTCGATGTCAAAAGCCCTCTAGCGGCTATCTAAAACCCGAAACAGTGCCACCTGTCGGTTGCAACTGGTACCAAAAAAGTTAGAAGGGATACTAGAAAGCTGAAGCAATTGGGTAGCAGGAAAGTTCCCAACCCGCCCTCCCTTCTAGGTGTAGTTACTTTTATACATTTTCGATGTCAAAAGCCCTCTAGTGGTGACCTAAAACCCGAAACAGCGCCACCTGTCGGTTGCAACAGAGTACCAAACAAGCTAGAAAGCCGAAGCAACTGGATACCAAGAAACTTCCCAACCCGCCCTCCCTTCTGGGTGTAGTTACTTTTATACATTTTCGATATCAAAAGCCCTCTAGCGGCCATCTAAAACCCGAAACAGTGCCACCTGTCGGTTGCAACAGAGTACAAAAAAGCTAGAAAGCCGAAGCAACTGGATACCAAGAAACTTCCCAACCCGCCCTCCCTTTTGGGTGTAGTTACTTTTTATACATTTTCGATATCAAAAGCCCTCTAAAACCCGAAACAGCGCAGATCCGGTTTCTTTTATAGCTTTTCGGTGTTAAATTCCTCTTAGCACCCGGAGAGAAATCGCATGACAACGCCATTTATTGGTCTTATGTAAAATATTTTGTAGGAACGCTACTTTTACTGGGGGGGGGTAAATAAGTGCTGTTTTTTCCCCAGTATACCAGAGCGTACTTTACCAAAGAAGATCTTGGAGAGAACCTATCAACAGGGTAAGCTCCCAACCTTACATTGCAGTCCATTTTTATAGTTTCTTTCCTCTAGCGGTCGGCAGTAAAACTCACTATAGTAATGCGCTCTGTTAGTTTTCCTGTTAGTTAAATTGATAATGGAACTAAGGGGGTAAAAGGCGCAGATCTCAAAACCGGAGGATTACATGTTCGAGACATTAATGACATCTAAAATAGGTTTGTGGTTCCAATATTATCTGGAGTTGGGGGTCATTCCTTAAGCTACACATATTCATCGGGCGATCTTATGAGTAACAGCTTTCCAGTCGTGTTCGATATTAAGCTTTCTGTGTGCATTGCCAGCTGCACTTAAAAAATGATAATAAAAATTAGTGGCTACCAGTAAAGTATAAAACTTCGTTTAGCCTGCTAATTGAGCTCTTTCTCTACAAATCTGCAGATTTTGTTGGCCTTTTTTTACGGGAGTGGAGAACATTATTTCCCATTAGGAGACAGTAAAAACACACCAAACCAAAGCACAATATGCTAACCACTACACAATCCTGGTGTTTGACAGTATAAAATAAGTATCCTAGCAACGGTAAAATTCTTATACTGATTTTTCTGGCTCTTACAGAATAGATTCATACTTGTATGGGATAACTGTGGCAGTTTTTAAACGATATCGTATACAGATAAATATCTCAAGGGCAGTACTTTATTGTTGTCGACAGGACGTTTACGTCAACTTCTTAAGTTATGAAGTGGATAAAGAGGGGAGTTCTGTATTCTATTCCATAAATAGTCAACACTTGATCGGTCGAGATAATATTTGTAATAAATCGTATATTAATGAAGAAATCTGTATTGAAATATCCCATACTTACCTTTCGAAATACAGAGAGCTTGGTGAGTGATCCTACCGAAAAGAGATTTGTTAGATATGTGCATTTGAAGTAGACACATATACTAATAAATCTCCATTGGGTACACAATTGTGCAAGAAATGTTTTCAAAAAGCATCGAAATAAATCCCAAAATAGCTCAGATATAAAAGAAAATTGTTTTAGTTCTAATATTAGTGAAGAAATCAGTATTGAAATATCCCATACTTACCTTTTGAAATACAGAAAGCTTGGAGAGTGATCCAACCGAAAAGAGATTTTTTAGATATGTGCATTTGAAGTAGACACATATACTAATAAATCTCCATTGGGTACACAATTGTGCAAGAAATGTTTTCAAAAGAATCAAAATGAATCACACAATAGCTCAGATATAGAATAAAATCGTTTTAGTTCTCCTAAACATGACACTGACAGACAAATAACATCAAATTTCAAGATGCATAAAAATTTAAAGGGTTATTTCAACGAGCGAAATATAATCGAAAGTTATTAAAATTTTAAGTTTCTATTAGAAACATTTTGGCTCAGATATATTAAGGATATAGAAGCTTTCAGATGGCCAATCATTTATAAAAATCTTACAATAAGCAAATAGGTCACTATCAACGGATATCATTACTGATAAATAAAAATATTTTGAAATAACGATATGATTTCAATCAGTTGATTAAGGAAAGCCAATGATGATTTAAATTTGTACAGACACCTTTTACAAACTCACAAGAAATATAATTACAGTAAAAAGATAAATTGCCCCCCCCAAAAAAAAAAAATTCTTGAAAATGTGCAATTTGTTATTTATTACCAAAATCTATATGACTAGAAATGATACTGAATACTGTCGAAATGTCATCAGTACCCTTAAACAGCAGGTATTGATCCGATTAGTGATAACTTGATTAAAGTGTTATCAAATTTTCTTGATAAATCTGTTGGATCATAGTTTTAAAGCGATTTCTTACCTTAAAAAAATTTGGAATGCTCATTTTTGGCTCCATGCTGAAAATAAAATCTAGAGCACTCCTTAAATTTTGAATGGATTCTGTTTTATAGATTAATGATTATTAAAAACAAAATGACTAACATACACTATGATTCATTCAGATCACGTTTGTTGGCACAAATATTATAAACCTAGTATGTCTTGAATTTGTTAATAGACAATTAAAATCTTGTTACAAGCATTTATATACATTAAATACTTAAAATATTCAAACTGAAAACCTATTAATATATATTTATCTACAGAATACAAACATTTAACCTTGTAATAAAGATAAAATGCATCGTCGTATAAATACAAAATTCCTATTATATGCAACTAGAATCATTTATGCATTGCAAGAGATTTTTATAAAAGCTTCCATCACACAGAGCATTTTAATACGAAATTTTTATTAAGGGGAAAGTGAATTACATGAAGAATATACAGTGTTTCTAATCTCTTGGTGAAATTTAAGGAATTTATTTCCCCATAAAATAAAAATTAATAAATTCACACTTTAATTTTTTTAAGAAAAGAAATTACTTGCATGAAAAAGATAAATACGAAATAAATTAGTGTTCCCAATGCCACATTGACAACATTGCATACTTACATAATGACTTTTGTATTTCCAGTAAAATGAACTCATTATAATAAAGTCTTTTCAAATGAGCGTGACAGACTGTAAAAGCATGAAAAAACATTACGAGTATTTCATTTACAGACACTGGTGAACGAATTGTTCTGTTAAACTAGTTTGAAACAAAAAAATAATGGATATGTTATCGTGCATAAAATGTTATGCACCTGACACCCGTTCAATTTTAATGAAACTTTATAATCTGTTAGAAGAAAAGTTTATTCGAAGTATTACAGTAAATATTGAAATTGTTCTATATTTTAGGATCAAATTGAAAGCAGCTAAAAAATAAAAAAGTATTGAATCAAGTTTTTTTTTAAATCTTTAAAACGTTTTCAAAATCTCAAGTATTAATAATTTCACCCCAAAATCCTCTTTGAGGTCTATTAAAGCTCCCTACATTAAGTCTAAATAAATTTTTAGATTTCTTTATTTATAATTATAAAAAAATTGATACAGTGAAACAAAGCATTGACATTTTTTTTTACTTCATATCAGTGTATAACATAATGAAGCAACTTTTTGCTTATTCACGGTGTTATCTTATAAAAAACAAACTTAACGATTGTACTTTCAACACAAAATAAATAGAATATCTTTAAAATTATGAATAAATGAAATTTGGAGGAAAACAAACATGAAAAAAAAAAGCCATTTATAGTGCACATCAATTAAATAAAAGGCCCCTATACATGAAATTATTTGAATAAACTTAAAAACATTGAAGATACCGATTTCAAATTTTTCATCCATGTCTATCACTCAAGCCAATTTAAACAATTCGATATTTTTAAAGTTAACATCTTCTTAAATTGACTCAGTCATGCGAAACTGGGATAACAGTATAAGAATTAATTACTTTTTAAAAAAGAATTTGTGTGTATTTACCTCAAATGGCCATCAGAAACCTCGTGTATCAAAGTAACAGAACCCCGTAGCTCTGAATGACACTCGACGAACTGATGAGTGTAGAAAAAAAACCTGATGCCACAGACTGTCAACAAACTGCATTACCATTAAATAATAAAAAAAAAATCAAATTAAACGTTCTTACAACTGTTAAAAAAATTTATTTAAAACTGTTAATGCCACACTTTTTTGTATCATTTTCCGTTCATTGCTGCAGGGTTAAGAACAGATTTCAAAAGTCGAGAGGTGTGCAACAAATTTGTTGTTTCGAACTTGCACACAAGTATATTCTCATCTTCGACAAAATTTAGAGATAACCAAAATTAAAAGAAGTGCAAAGCACTTGATAAAATCTATTTTGACGTTATAAATATATAGAACAAAGACTTGGTCTTAGCATTATAACTAATCAGAGATGAACTACACACTTAATTATAGCGAATTAGAACAGGACTCACCAAACTCGCTTAACAGCTAACTGCGATTGATCTCTGTTTAAACGAGAATTGCGTTCCACCATTGGTTGGCGCCATGGGTTAATCGCGATTAGCCGTTAAACGACTTTAGTGGTACCAGTGCTTATAGGTAATCGTACAATCAATGTTGTCTCATGGAGATTAACTCCCTAATTCGATTGCAAAGCGTTTAAACTCCGATTAGTTTTAATCACTAATTAAGCAACGAAGCCTTAATTTGCCACACGCACTTTGAAGTAGAATTCTTAGGTTTAAACTTAGAATAAGAATAAATTTAGAATTTTTTAATAGGTGGAGTCATAAAATTTTTCGATTCTTGTGTTCAAAGTCCTCTAAATAAGTTCACGCTTCCTTTTTGTGTTACTGTTCTCAGGACCGGTTTCATCAAAGTCGTTGTTTCGAATCTCTTCTTCGAAATTTGATTAATTTTACTGTGATGGTACTTCAGTACCTTGTTAGGGTTTCATAGACCCCCTTCAAATACAAAATTTTTCCTTTGGACCTTAATTAAGCAAGCTTCAAATAGATTTAATAAGGCTACGGCCTCCTTTAGCCGCGTGGTAAGAGCGCGAAGTCGATACAGAATTATGAGTCAGCTATAGCAGAGTGTTGTTGGCATAAGCCTCCTAATGTTATGTTCCCTGTTTCAGCTCCCTTTAACAATCACATTTTCAATTTTACCACTCTTAGGACAGTACCTACAAAATTTTTGCAAAACCCGTGCCTGTTGTCCTGCGAAGGAACTCCGGAACAGGGTTATACCAACACCTTCTAAAGTATCAAGCAGTAGTACGAGAAATGTGACGTCACGTAGATAGGCCTTCGTCTCCAATCCTGATTCTTCCATGACTTATTTTTTTCAGTTGTTTCTGTTTACCAAAGAATTTTTAAGTATCATAACAGGGCATAAAATTATGAAGACAATGTACATTTTATGCACAATTTTCAATTTAAAAATCCCATAATTTTGGAAGTTATTAAACACATTTGCTCATGTTAAAATGAGAATGTTAAGACAAATTACTTTAATAGATTTTGAATTACTAGAAAGGATATATATATGAAATAAATTATTTATATTCATCCTATGATTTTTAAAACTACAATGATGCTATGGAAACTTTTGAAACAGTAAAAGGATTTAAATATATATATATATATATATATATAATATATATATATATATAATATATATATATATATATATATATATATACTTAAATATGGCTTGCAGCAAAAGTCCACATTTACATAATAAAAAATTTTGTAAATTGTTTCATTTAGACACTGTGTTTTTCTTCACAAGGCTTTTTATTTTATTATTATTATTATTATGTATTAAATATAATACAGTAGTATTTAAAAATTTGTATTATCGTTTCAAATGAAAAATAAAACAAAATGTTTCTAATTCATTTATTTATTCATAATTAATTGCAGACAGAGAATTTTACATTAAATTGAAACACTACAAAAAACTATTGCTTTATATATATAACAATTGTGACCTGATGTCAAATAACATTAACCTTCAAGAACTTTCGAGTTAATCAAAATTTCCTTACCCTTGCTTTTGAATGTAATGCATAAGAAACTGTCATTATTTAATTTGCAATAATTATTTAGCAATATGTCAGTAGCTTTTTTTCTCATTTTAATAACACTTTGGAAGAATAGTTCTATCTTTTAATCTAGGCTTCTCCACCTGTATTATCGTCCTATTCTCCCTTTTTTCACAAAAAAAAATCTGTTGAAAGTCTTATATAATGTTTTGCATGATGTTCACATACCTAAAATTAATAAGATTACCGATAATTATTAAATTTATCAAAATACCGGGTGGCCATAATTAAACTGACAGTGCTCACAGTGTTCTGTAGCACTATCTATTTTCGAGAATAACGCCACATTTTGTAGGAAGATTAAACAAGACGGGGGACGAAGGATTCCGCGAAAAAACAAATTAATTCCTAAATTCACGCTAGGGGAATATTTGGCTCTGTGTTATAGAAAATAGAGTGTTAACAAATGAAAATTATTACGGAATAAAATTACCTTTTATTATGCACATTTTCTGATTTAGTTCTAGTGCAATATGGCAAAACTTTTAAAAAAGCGTAAAATCTACATAAACACCGATTAAGTCTCGTGATCTGCAATATCACGTAAGCTGAGCAAAAGAAGTTCTTTAATCAAATTTCACGTTACTTCCATTGGCACAATTAAGAAATTAATTTCCGTATTAATTTGCATTTGTTAACACTCTATTTTCTATAACACAGCGCCAAATATTCCCCAAGCGGTGACTTTTGGAACTAATTTGTTTTTAGCGGAATCCTTCGTCTCCCGTCTTGTTTAATCTTCCTACAAAATGTGGTGTCATTCTCGCAAATAGATCGCGCTACAGAACACTGTGAGAACTGTCAGTTTAATTATGGCCACCCGGTATAATAATACTATACTATATAATATACAGGGAAGACTGTTACAATGAAACAGTACTTTTAAAATCAATAAATTTTTTACAAAAAGTTACAATTTATATATCTGTTATACACTCATGTCCATAAATTAAAAATAATTCAGAATCACACAGAAATTGAGTTCTAAAATAAAAATTTCATCTGTAGAATTATCACACACATCTTGAAGAAGAATATGCAAATTGCAGGAAACCACCAGATGGCGCGGATAGTACGTCACAATGACGAGAGTGTATGAAAGGGGTATATAAGGAATGGTAGCAAAGAAGTAAAATTGTTCACAAGCGCTTTAAAAGCCTTTCAGTGCAATAATCGCATAGTTATGGCACAAAGGAAGCATTTGGATGTTTTTTTACGTGGTAGAATTATCGGACGACTGGAATGTGCACGTACCCAGCTGGAAGTATCCGAGGAACTTGGAATCGCCCAGAGTGTCATCTCCAGGCTTTGGCAACGATTCAAACATGATGGTAATGTGAGTAGATGTTACAGCACAGGTCGCCCCCGAGTTACTACGCCGAATGATGACCGGTATTTGGCAGTTACTGCCAAAAGAAACAGACGGAGCACAGCATCAGACCTGTCTCATCAGATCTCTTCAGCTACCGGTACGACAGTTTCAAAGCAGACCGTGTACAGACGCTTAGGGAACATTGGTATATATGCTCGTAGGCCTGTCAGATGCGTTCCCCTTACCGCAACTCACTGTCGCCTGCGATTATGCTGGGCTAGAGAGCATGCATTGTGGACACCGCAACAGTGGTCTTGTGTGATGTTTTCCGACGAGTCCAGGTTCAGTTTACATTCTGATTCTCGCCGGACTTTCGTATGGAAAGCGCCAGGTACCCGTTATTACTAAGAGAACACCATTGAACGACACCGTTACGGAGGTGCAGGATGGCTCGTTTGGGGAGGAATTATTCTTGGTTCCAAAACTGACCTGCATGTTCAGAGTGTAACGATGACAGGCCACATCTATCGGGATGTCATTCTGGAAGTACATGCACGTTTGTTTCGGGGCGCCATGGGTCCTGAATTTCTGTATATGGATTACAACTCCCGACCTCACCGTGCAAACATTGTAGACGAATGCCTTCAATCGGAGGATATCACTCGTATGGATTGGCCAGCATACTCACCGGACTTGAATCCAATAGAGCATGTGTGGGACATGTTTGGCCGACGAATTGCAGCCCGTCAACCCCCTCCCAACTGTCTATCGGAACTTCGGAGGGCATTGCTTGATGAGTGGTGTAATTTTCCCCAAGATCAGATTGATAATCTGATACTCAGCATGCGTAGGCGTTGTAACGCTTGTATTGCATCGTCCGGGAGACATACTCCGTATTAACCATCATACTAACCATGTTATACTGTTTTCTGTAAATAGGTTCTTTTTTTAAATTTGTTCCAGGGAGTAAAAATCGCAATTTTTATTAATTATGTCAAACATATAGCATCTCTTTTGCTCTTTACCTTTTGTTTAATAAATAGACTTTACAAATAAGTCAAATTTGTTTTGCTTTTGTCTCTTTCATTGCCTGAACTTCATTATCCTTAATTTATGGACATGAGTGTATAACAAGTTCTAGTGAGATGTGTAATTTGGAGCATTCACACTTTTACAACGTTAGCAATTATTGTTTTAAGACATTGAAAGCAAATTTCATTCCTAAAAGTCATCTTGTTTTAATGACTTTTTTGTTGCTGTTGTAATTATGAAAGAATTATTTTTTCTTCAAAGTTTTATATACCAACAAAATGAAAAATTTTAAATTGTCAACGTTTGTATATAATTCTTTATACAGTAAGCACATACAGGGTTTATTTCAAGCATAAAGAAATTGTTTAAAACTGAATAAAATTTTACTTAGATGGGGGAAATGCAAGATTAAAAGCATACATTAATTTCATTTCTGTGCATGCAAAACTGTGGATGGGAAAAATCTAGTAAATTTTATTTCATTGTACTCCACCATTCCCGACAAATAATTCAAAATATTAAAAAAATAAAATTAAATTAATTATGTAAGTAAGATATAGTATTGTTCTTAATATTTTGTAGCAGAATCAGACAAATAGTAGACTTTTTCTTTTAGAAATAGTTGTATTATATATAATAATTGATTCATAGGGAGAAATCAATGATATAAATAACATTTTATGAACAGAGAAAGATTAATAGGAAACAACATTGTATCATGAAAATAAATAAAATAAAATATCAGGGAATTATTTATTATCAGGGAATTTAAGATTTAAATCATACCCTTTTCTGTATAACATGATGTTTATTTAATGGCAAACTAAAATACCTAGCCCAAATCGTTACCACCTCTTGCAAACGATTCCAGGAATAGTAGAGCCTTAGGTTATACCGACCAGATGTGCAATCCCCTGTTAAAGGAGAAAATGATAGATTCAAGACAAGGTTGGGGTTGGTTTATTATTTA
>CM063505.1:34505670-34513170 GCA_032207245.1 Pardosa pseudoannulata | reverse complement strand
TGTTGTACCCATTTTTGATACTGAAAATAGTTATATTTTAATTTATAATTTGCAAATGTTTATACATATTCCATCGCCAGAGGTAACAAATTTACATACTCTTTTATGTGCATGCTATGAGAAAAAATAAGTCTTTAAATCGCAGTAACTGAGTAAGTGCCATGGTGAAGCATTTTCTCTCTGAAGCAATCACCTTCTACCTGCAAAAACCTTCCCGAGTAGTTAAGGCGAATGCATGGCGAAGCTCTTTTATTCATCACATTTTTCTTGTGTCAATGATCTCAACCCTGATTCCATAGTTATCTACAGTTTGCCGTTTTTTAACTTCTCCCTTGAATTATTATTGCTTGCTGAACTTTAAGTATAATAATTCATTTTATATTCAGTTGCTTTATGTTAATAAAATAAAATTGTACAGTTGTAACTTTTGACTTTTCACTTATTTTGATAAATGAATAAGGATATTGTAGGGTGTTAACATTTGCCTCCAACCTCTACAGGTATTTACATATATCTAGAAGACAAGCTGCACAATGGAATGTAACTAAAGGAAGATCTAAAGGGTAATCTTTCTAAGTCTCCGACAATCAATGTGTGTCTTATTTTTTACATATATGAATTTTTCATTATTTTAATATGCATTTTTACTTGATGGATTTTTTTGGTATAATTTAATGGAAGATACTTACAGCGATTCAGTTTTGAAAGCTTTTTAATAAAGTTTCTCAATTTTATTTTTAACCTTTCGACCATTTATTTATTCTGCTCACCTCAAATATTTGTATTTTGAGATTTTCGTTAGAACGGCTTAGGTTGAAAGCCAAAACCTATAAAATCACTGTTGAATTTTGAAAAGAAACAATGGGCATAAAACAAAAAGTTATATGGAATATTTTATAACACTTGTAGACTTTCATAAAAAGTTCTTTTTGAATTCTGTGGCGTTTCTTGCAATTTTCATTTTATAGCTTCTCGCTCTCTCTCTCTCACTCTCTGTGTTTTTCGAATCTTTGCTTTTTCTTTGGATTTAAGAGAGCTGCAAAAGTTATTGCAGAGTTGCTTATATCAATTTTTTTCGCAACCTATATGCTTCAAAGTTATGCAACTGTTGGGTTTTTATTAAAAATGTTCCACGTGCTGAAGTTTGAGAAAAGAAAGATGTCTTTCAATAAACTTCAACTGAAACATTTGAAACGTTCGAAATACAGAGGGCTTTCATATATGACAGTTTTTCTACTTTTTATTACACACTTTAGAGAAATAAAGTAGTAATGGTGTTGGTTTCATTCAGGAAACCAGTTGTTAAATTCATTATAATAAAACATGGGCATCAGATTTTGAAATAAATATTATAGAAATTAAATGCTCGAGTCTCACTATTGATATGGATATTCAAACCTGTTGTACACTGGATTTAAGCAATAGGTAAACATCTAATTTAGTGCTCCTCAAAGTTTTTATCTCACGGAACCATTTTCTTACAGCATACAAATCAGCGGCATCCCTGAATATATATTACTTAACTAGCATGTAGCCCGTCATACGACGGTATCAGTAAATTTTTTTAATTTTGCTTAATTGTAAAGTATCCTATGATACAGGTAAAAAATTGGTTTGTTTTTTGACTGAGAATTATCTTGCAACAAAAAGTAATCGATGATTAAATTTTAAATTATCACATACCTAATCTTTTATTTAAGCTAAATATTAAAGAGAATTATTTACATAATATCTAAGTTCATTGATAAAACGTATGAAAATAATGCAGGCGATATTTAAATAATTTAAAATAAGAAATAATTAAATGTGATGGTTAAATGAATGATGTTATAATGCTTGAAAAAACGTTATTTTTACCTATTTATTATGCGATAAATTTAATCACCTGTTCTTAACTGCGGAAAATAGGGCTTGAAATAATGGCATTAAACGCTCAAATAGATTGGGGGGGGGAGATTTTGAACGTTTTAAAGAGGACAGTATTTTTTCTGTGATATGAAATATATTTATGCAAATTTATTTTAGAATCGGATCGATAGTTTAGGAGAAGATAAACTTTACTCGCTTTGAATTTTGATAACCCTAACTCATCAAGAATCCAATATGGATGCCTCTATCCATTCCAGGTCCACTCGCTTCATAAATTCAAGGACAGATAACTTACGATATTATTATATAGGGGATAAGAAACTAAGGATTTATTATCTGTCACTGATAAGACAAGCATACAAGCTAAACAATATGAAGCAGTATAAAAAAGGTAGACAATATTTCTAAAATGGTTTTTAACTAAATGGTACAAGTAAAATAATACATTTATTAAAAGTATCAATGGCTTGAATGGTATTGTTTTGGACTGTTACATAGTTCTTAAAATGTTGGTTATAAAGAAGTTTAACTCTCATATTCTGCTGTGCATCCATATATTTCGATGCTTAGCTTTTATTAAGGCAATTTCGCCTTACGATGGCCGAATGGTAGAGCACTACTCTTCGGAACCGGAGTTTGCGGGTCCGAATTCCACTGCTGGCATAGATGTTCGTAACCGTTCAGACTCGGCTTTAGCCCTCGTGAGCAAAACAGTAGACCATAAAGCTCCAAACCAAACCAAACCAAACCATTAAGATATTTTCAGGAAAACTTGCTTCACAAATGTCGGTCGTTCCAGAGCCTTTTCTGAAAATTATGGTTATTGGCTTTATAAACGACATCAGGTGTCTGGCACTGACATTTTATAAAGCTGTGATATTGAACAGTCCGATATAAGTTGAATAACTTTTTCATACTTCTGAGAAGAAAAACGAGGTTTTTCATTTATGATAAAAAATTTGAAAAAGAAAATTGTGTTGTATATTAGGGAAGTATTGGATCACAGAATCACTGAGAGAGTCAAGATGTTGTGTAGCATTCTCATATTGCTTATTTTCTATTTTTGAGTTTAACTCCGAGAGAAAGTTTATTTTTTTATTCTTGGTAAACAGTCAAGTGTATGGCTGCGGAAAATTAAAGATTGAAGTTGCAGATTTCCTTTTAAAGTTTCGATGATGTATAAAAATTTCTCGGTGAAAGTTTAGAGTGTCATTGCGAAGCATGGAATTCACACATATTGTGAAACTCTGATCTTAATTATGTTTCATTTTGGACAAACATTTTTCATCACGCTTCAAACGCAAACTTTAAATGTAAAATGACTAGAATGTGGTTACCATTTATAAAAACAGATGTCAATACTTAAATGATGAATATTATATTAAGCCCTTGTTTACTTTGTAAAGAATTTAAGGATCTTAAGCTTAAGTTTTCACAATAGCAGTGGCATATTATACAAGCTCACTAAAATCTTCATTTGCCGTTATAGCCAAAAAATAAATTAAATATCCTTTTCAATATTTTTGAAATTAAGTCTCAATATGTATGGACAATTTGCATATGGTCACAATATTGATATTTCAAAAGCAAATATTTTGAAAAATTTAAGCCATTTATTAAAAATTGTTTTTGTAAAAATGCACTACATGAAAAATTTTACGCCATTTATTATTATTATTATTATTATTATTTTTACTTTTTGAAATAACTGTAAGTTTTAACTCATAAAGGCCAGTTACTCAGATTTTTTTTGAGGTGCCCATGATGCCACGACAGCAAATCTCATTAATTTTATTATTCTCAGCCCGGATGAATATCCCCCATTTTTATGAGCCCAGAATTTTTATGAGTTCCTGGAAAGATCTTTCTTATTTAGCGATAGGTGAATGGTAATTATATAAACAATTTCCCGAACTTTCAGGAATTTGCTGATATTTAAAATTTTGTCATTTGGATCGGTATTTTACGTTTTTTAGAGCTTTGCACATAAATCTACTTTTTCTGCAGGCACTTCGACTGAATACAGGATGGATTGCTGTATCTCTTATAAAATTATTTTTACAGAGATAAAATACGAAGAATATATATAGAATACGAAAGGTGGTGCGATGACAAATAGGTTGATGACTTCTGTTCAGTACCAGTGTTCGCGGGTCTGAATCCAGCTGCGATTATGAATATTCGCAGCCGTTCAGAATTGATTTAAGAATACTGAATTAAGTAGTAGTTCCGAGTCTTATAATCCTTAGTGTAGTAATACAGTAGAACTTATAACTCTAATCTAAACCAAGCTTATAACGAAGGTTTTCTTTCTTTCTTTTTATATGAGTTACGTCTGACGATGTTTAAAATTATCACAAATCAGGTAGAAGTGTAAAATTTAATTTTTTTTAAAGGGACAAGGGACCATCGAAATTACGAAATTCGAACTCAAATATGAAATAATTTTTTTATTCTGAAAAAATCAGGTTATCAAAGTTTTTTTTTGGTTGCCATAACTATTTTATTACACTAAAACTTGTTTTTAATTTTTTAAACCGTTATTTTAAACTTAAAAAATATTTTTCAGTTTGACATTTTTTGTATTGAGTTAGAAATTTCAAAATGTTTCGGGTGTATTACTTTTACGTATTTCTCATTCGAAATTTTATGGATTGTCTATTAATGTGTTTATCAAAATTCTGGTTATGTTTTTTAAAACCCGAAAAACATAAGTTACGGGGGATTTAATATCATGAAACAACAAAAACAGTTGTTAAAAATGTTTAACTGGAAATAGTCATGCTATATAAATAGTATTTAACATATGTAAAAACTGATACCTAGTTTTTGTTTCTAAGCAAATTCTAAATATAAAAATAAAAGGAATTTGTTAATATGCTGTGTACTAGAAGTATTTTTAAGGAATATTGTTGAAGTGTTAAATTTTTTCAAATAGTTTCTTATTTTAATCCAAACTGAATTTCTATTAGATCTTAGTGTCTTATGCAATTCCTATAACATTATATAATTTACAAAAACATTGTTAAAAATTAAAAAATTAAAAAAACCCCGACATTTAACGTCTTTTAAATTTTATACTCCACTTTTCATGTCCCCGTAAACTTCATATTTGTTTTACTACCAAGAGTTTATAACAATTTATATTTAAGATATTCATCAATATATATTTTTTCAAATGATTCAGACATTAATGGGTTAAAGGAAGTTTATTAATGAAAACAGGAAAAAACCCGACAGGACTGATCCAAACTAATCCAAACTGAATTTCTATTAGATCTTAGTGTCTTATGCAATTCCTATAATATTATATAATTTACAAAAGCATTGTTAAAAATTAAAAAATTAAAAAAACCCCGACATTTAACGTCTTTTAAATTTTATACTCCACTTTTCATGTCCCCGTAAACTTCATATTTGTTTTACTACCAAGAGTTTATAACAATTTATATTTAAGATATTCATCAATATATATTTTTTCAAATGATTCAGACATTAATGGGTTAAAGGAAGTTTATTAATGAAAACAGGAAAAAAATTTTATTAGCCGAGTAGACATATTTTTAGAAAGTAAAATTATGCATATTTTAGATCTTTTAATGAACATAAAACACTTTTATTTTCTTTTTATTGTCAAATTTTCAGTACAGCTTTTAGGCAAGAGGAGGCATTAAATATGGCAGTTACAATAGTGCAAAAATATAAGAAAATCTTGAACTGTTAGTGTGTCAAGCTATTTTATTTTTACTTGTGGAGAGAAGAGGAATAGTTTTGCCTGAAAGATGCATATTTATCTGAGCTTGAAGACACAACGTAAAACCTTCGTTTGTTTTCTTCACTTGTTTATCACCTAATGATAAACTTGGCTAAACTAATTGATGCCTCTTGCGTCATTGCATTTTATTTCCGGGAGATTATATTGGACTTTCCAGTATATTAACAAAGCATAAAGGATTTACTGAAGATAATGAAAGATTACGGTATGTCTAGATTATCTTAAGTTAATACTTTACTTTGGTGGGAAGAAGTCCGAATAAAAGTCTTGAATTTATTGCTGTATTAAGGACACAGCTAAAAATAATTACTCATGTGCAGTAAAAATTGTTAATCGAATCTATAGTAAGGTCTTATTCTATGAACCAAATAGTTTAAGCATTTAAGGTTCGACAACTTAAATGTACTTTTTAAAAAAAATATTTAATTGTTATTGGGGAATTTCTTCACAAATCAAGATCAAAACTATCAACATATATTCTATAATTTACACAAAAAGTTTTTTCTTGAACAACTGTAAGAAGTATACATAAATACATTAAAAATTATTAGCATAGTTGAGTCGAACATTAGATAATTTTATGTTTAGTAATATTCTATTACATGACTCAGAGAAATTCGTACGACATCATAAACATATTCGTTAATGTAAATCTCTTGCAGAATATTTTGAATTCGAAACTGTGCTGGTATTAACTAGATTAATTAGTTATCCGAATCCTCTCTTTTATGATTTGAAATTTAGTATAATGACTAGTAAACTCTTTGTTAATTTACATCCATAGTTTAAACGGATAGTTAAAATTAACCTATATATTCAATGTAAGAGGAATAGAAGTGTTCAACAGATTTCTAATAGAAAAATTACACAGTACTGTGGAGTTCCAGACGCATGCCTAGAAGTACAATGGCCGATTTGTTACCGGCGAGAGAATCAGCTGATGCCTTGCTTTTATTCTCTGACAATAGATAAATAGATAAATACTTAGATAAAATTTATAGAAATATTTCATTATAAAAAGGATCAATATCAAAGAACAAAATTTTGTGGATCTATATTTGTATGGGAAACATGTCAATAGTGATTTATACTAAAAGGGTTTTGATGCTTCAGTAGGCGTTTGAAGTAACTGTGAGAGTGCAGCTATGTTTGACATAAGGTTTGCGAAACTGATTTGCTCGCCACACTCACACGTTGTGGGTTGAATGCCTAAGTTTTTTTCGCTACTCCAGGAAGCGTGTGGTGTGGCCAGTGAAAACGATTGCACTTAAACTTTACCAAATTTTGGAGAGTTGTGATTGGTCTCCAGCAGGCGATTCAGGACCATCCTTGGAGTCCCGGTCCTTCTGGGCAGAGCCGGTAATGGACGCATTGTGCAAAGGACAATGAACGCATCAGCACAGGATAATGGAAAAAGTATAGGGTTGCCTGAGTAGAAAGAAGGAAGGAAAAGAATGCAGCGTTCTCTTGGACATTGGCAATTTTTTTAGGCGTTGCACGTGGAGTGCTTCTTTTAATTTTTAATTTTTAAAAAATATTTTTTAGCATATTTCCTTGACTTTTGTTCAATATTTGAATGTTGTAATATAGATCAGTGGCATTTTATTATAATTAAAGACGATATAAAGTAAACTTGGGTTATAAAATGCTTTGAAATAACAACAGCAATGTACTACACCACAGCAGTAACAAATTTTAGTTAAAAAATTGTGTAGTTAAAAAATTAAAATTAATAATATTCAGAAACATTTATATAATTGAATAAGAAATATATATATTAATTTGTTATTATCCGTTAACATTATTTATCCCTTTCGAAATAATTAATCCTTTGAAAAAGTAACTTTTTACATCCC
>CM063505.1:34470670-34500670 GCA_032207245.1 Pardosa pseudoannulata | reverse complement strand
TCACATATTAAATTTAGATAAACATACAGCTTATCTAACATAAAATAATCGTATCATTTACTTTTTATAGGACAAAGTTTTATGTAGACACTTTATTTATGGTTCATTTATAGATATTTACGGAACATCGAGTAGAATTTTTTTCCCTTTCATGCTACATTACCGAATAATAAGAGAAAAAATAATCATTCTTTGTTGTTTCATATTAAAAGATACAAAATAATTTAATTAAAGAGAAACATCAATTCTTTTCGATATAAATGCAACAATGAAGCAATTACTTCCAGTTATAAATTAAGATGTGTTTTCTGTAACAGGAAATATATGAAAGATATGAAAGCTTAAGTAATTAACAAGTACTCACAAAATACATTTCTTTTAGATATTTTTTTTTTATTTTTCAACGGGAAACACCAATTAGGGAATAGATGCAAAGAGACATATTTAGATTGAAGGAAAAACAAAAGAAGTCTGATTGCACTTTTGATTTTTGTAATGAAGGCTCTCTTACAAGCCTAATGAGAATCATAATTTTGCTGATCTCTAGACGATATCATCTTGCTTTCTTTGAAACATTTTCCTATAATCAGCATCGAAATGTTAATAAATGTTTAATATAGAACCATTTCTTTCATATAAGTACAAAGATTTGAAACTGGGCTAAAAGCTTTCACGTCTCGTCTGTGTCATAAAAACAGTGATGGTGATTGTTGATAAAGTTAAAAAAATGCTTAATGGAAACTTTATGCAAAATTAGTAAACATAAAAATGTTTAGATGGCTTTTCGAGGACATTTTTTAAAAGTTTTAAGTTATATATGTTAGTGATTTCGAAATGTTTGAAAATTTGCAGACTAAAATAACAGAATAACTATACTTTATTATTTATCTGTATAAATTCTGTAGCTATATTTGAGCATGAAATATCTCAAGTGTTGCATTTTTACAAATAAATCTCAGTTTATTTTTGAAGTACTGTAGAAAATTAAGAAGAAAGATTTTATCATTAGTTATAAAGTAAAACCTTTTGGTCATAAGATGAATATTCATCTACTTCAACTTTGTTTTCTATCAAAAATTCGGGGGGTTATGAATTTATAAAAAAATCCGACTTGAACAACACATGGCATCTTTTTTAGCTTATTATATTAAATATCTTTTTTATATTTCGCATGATACGTGCTAAGAATTATCCTTTGCATAATACTGTGAAGTTCCAGACATCATTGTCGAACTACAATCGCCCGATTGGTAATCCGGCGTGATGACCTGTTTCCTCCTATCTTCTCATGGCAGGTGTGGCCGGCGTAACAACGACTCGGAGACATGATGTCTACATTTATGATACTTTAGCACAATAGAGCTCACACCCTAGGTGACTGGTTGATATAAACTAATACTTCATATCGATGACCATTGGACTCCCAAGCCAATGAAGGGGCTCAGTAAATGGCAAGGATATCATGCTCATCTGATGTCACAATAGAAGTTTTTAAAAATGGAAGCACAACAGCCCTCGGGGTCTTTTTGGAACCGGAGTCACTCTCCGGTTACGTAATTTTCCTGTCCCGCTCTCCGAACCCTCTCCGTCTTTTGGAACCTTTCACTCCTCTACAGAAAGGGGAAATTTCTGTGTGAGTCGCTAGACGACTTAGTTTTTACGCACTTCGGGCTACGAGCTAAGTCCTGATTGCTAGACCATTAGATATAGTTCTAGAATAGTATAGTTATAGACGATATAGTTCTAGAATAGTATAGTTATAGAAGATATAGTTCTAGAATAGTATAGAAGATATAGTTCTCTACCAAAGAAGAGAAGGTTTCTCTTGCTTTTGGAGCCAAGATGCTAGTAAAGTTTTGACGAGCGATCAGCTCCGTATTTCGATACTAAGTAACTGTGAAAGAATTTCGTTCAGACTGCAGAAGAGCTCTACTCGGGACTTATTGTATACAACGTTTTTTAACCCAGATCACCAGAAATTTAATGATACTAGTTTTCTTTTGTGGTCAGTTCCTGTAACGACATTCGGTTCAGCTTTTCTTTTACCTCTTCCAGTGAGCCATTGTCAAAGACATACAGAACAGGACCGGTTTGAACTAGAAGAAACTTTAGACTTCTCCCAACCAATAGAAGGGCCCGTTGATTTGGCGGGATTCTGATCCCTCCGTTCTTGAGTGGACCCTGTTTTTTCTCCTCGGGGCAGTCTGATTTTTTTAGAGGACAAGGTTGTTACCAGAGGAGAAAAGAGGGTGAAGGCTGCTGGCATCCGCTGCCGAAAAAGGAAAACTCAAGAAAAAGGAAAAACGATGCCATATTTTTGCGAGACTGACGCCGAGTCGAGAGAGTCTTAGATAGCTACAAATGATAAATTGTATTCCAGTTGTATTCCTTAAGCATTTAATTGTATAAAATCATTTAATCAAGACAAATTTGTCAAGGTGTGTTATTTAATGAGTATTAATTTCTTCTTTCTTAAACACTAAATCAACGTAACATTATTTTTACAGTTCCTAAGCATCTGCACATTTTGGTCTTTTAGATGAATACATTCCAATACCCTTAAAAATCAAATTAGATTTCGTTTTTTAAGGAAACCGTGTTGTATGGCTCAAGTATTCTCATCTAGCATAGATCTTCAACGTTAACCCTTTGCAATCCTATGTCGAGTGGGACTCGACATCAGTTTTTATTCAAGGAGCTCTTTTATATAAAGTCTTACTCGACATATTTTCAAATCCAGATTCATAGAAGTCAAGAGAAACAGTTTTTTTTGGTGAAACTTGAAAAATAAAACCAGTCTTGCACTCTGGAAATATTTTCAAGAGACATATACTTTTAAATTACAAAACACAACAATACAGTATATCAATCTGGCATTTAATTGAATTGGTTTTTTTTCTTTATTTATTTGTATTGTTCTACTTTTTAGTTGAAGTAACTTTCAAATAAAATTCTTAAAAGCATTTGGAGCTGCTGGTAACAAAACTTAAATATAATTTGGAGTGCAAAGGGCAAATATTCGTGATATAAAGATTTTTGTTACGTAGGTATTTTGTTCTATGTCGAAATTTTTCCCTATTATCATACTTCTTTTACCCCGTAACAGGAAATAATGAAAGGTAAAAAATTAAAATTATTCTCTATAAATAATATTTTTTTGTTTTATAAAAATTTGAAATATGTATAAAAATAGTCATTATATTCATATTTGTTTAAACTCTAACAGTTTGAATATAACTATTCATACAAAAATAAAAAACTGAGATAAATCATTTTAAAAATTTCAGATTAGATTCATCCCAAAAAAGGCAAATATAACGATAATAACGATAAAGGCAAAATAACAATATTTAACGTCATTAAAAGAAATCTATAGGACATTAATAACATTAAATGTATTTTTTAAGTTCATAGAGCCTTCCAGCATGTCCTTCCCTTTTTTTAAAAATTCATGTTAAAAGACAAAAATAAAGGCAAAAAGTGCGATAAATAACGATAAAGGCAAAATTAACGATATTTAACGTCATTAAAAGAAATATATAGGACATTAATAACATTAAAAGTATTTTTTATATTCACAGAGCCTTCCAGCATGTTTTTCCCCTTTTTTAAAAATTCATGTTATCGTTTATATATTGAATTTTTTCTTCTACAGTTTTAACAATTCATTGAGGCGAGTGAAATAATGAAGGCGTTATAAACAAACGATTTAAATTAATGTTAATATAATGTGTCAGAATCAATGTAAACATGTTTCAAATACATTTCTAATTATTATATCCTACAGAAAATTTTGTCACAATATACTAGATGTGCAAAAGAAGTTTTTAAGCAATTAAACAAAATCACCATCTTATTCAAAACAAGGGTACTATGTTCCCTTAAGGGTACAAGTAATGTTGAATTTCAATTATTTTATTTTTTAATTTTTAACAACATTTATGCAATGAGAATACATAACATTGCTAAATAAAACATATGGAATATAAATCTGTAAAAAGGAATTTTTGAATAAAATACGAAACAGTTTGATAAAACATGAGCCGACCATCAATATTCTTTGAAAATATCTCAATATTCATCAGTCTAACCTATGACTTCTATTTTCCTATTTTATCTTTAGAATTCATATTGAAACATTACTTCGCATCAAGTTTCACGTACGTTAAATACTATTTATGTAAGACAATTATTTAAAATTACGTAATATTTTAGGAACTGTTTTCACCGTCTTACGGCATTAAATCCTCTGTAACTCAAAAGAAAAAAAAATTATTTTCGATATTTAGAAGCATACTCAGTTTAATGACAAACACATTAATAGAAAATCTCAAAAATTTTAATAAGAAATGCATATTTGAAAAATGTTTTTGAGAATGAAACGTATAACCAACTGGATTTTTCAGGACAAAAATTCGTTTTATAGTTTTGATAAAAATCTGCCAAATATTCTCTTGTACCCTTAGTTGCATTATTTACAATTTTCCTCAAAATTATGTTCTTCACTTAAAAATAAACCCTCCTATTTTTTTATTATAAGTGGAATTATAAGTGTGATGAAGTATCACACTATTTCGACCCAGGATTCCGAAGTTTCTTTCGGGAGTTTCGAATCCGGCTCAAAACCAATTCGACCCCTCAAGTGGATCGTATTGATCTTTTCGAAGGGGAGAGGAGAAAACGATCCGAGAGTTTTGTCATTTCCCAGAGGTCAACCTTGTAGGTGGTTGAATGGAGATGTTGGAATAGGATTCCTCCAGATTTGCATTTTTTTGTTTGTGGAAAATCGAATCCCACCTGTCAATCGCATTGCGACACCATTGACTTAAAGAAAAATGTATGATAATAATGTTTTTTTTTGAGAGTATTTCGAATCTTACAAAGCAAGACTTAATTTTAGCTAGAAATGCATTTCGACTGTGGTCCTGAAAAAATTCCTTGAGAGGTTGAGAAACCCAGTATATGTGTGTAAAATTGTGTGTGTGTGAATTTCACAGTCTTCGTAAATATTTGTAGATTGAATTGTGAAATTGAGTGACTATCTTCATCAGTGTAGATGTGCTTAGTTAAAATTCCTCTTATTCTTAAAATTTGTATGTTAATTAGTGAAACTGAGTGACCACTGTAAATGTACCTGTGTAAAAAAATTCATAGTGTTTTCAATTATTTGTATTATTTATTTTCATCATATCCTGAATAATTTCTTTCTTACTAAATTTCTAAAGGAAGGGGTAAGTTTTTACAAATTAATTCAATAATTTGCTTTTTACATCCATGATAGAGTAAAGTTTAACGCTGTACTAACCACTGCCCAAAGTTTTCGACAATAAGCCCTTGGAAGTACTATGAAAACCTATCCCTAAATATGTGCTTTCGTAGTTTTATCTAATATAGTACCCCTAAGCAATACCAAATTTAAAGTCAAGATACACAATAGTAGGTAATTAAAAGCGAGCAATTAAAAATTACATGTAAAGAAAAACTAAATGTTAATAGATCAAAAAGAAAATCGATCTTAAGATTAAAATTTTATTTTTTACATATGTTTATTGTTTATATTTTTATATTTGAAAGCAACAGCGTGATAAAAGAGAATTTATATTTTCCTTGTTTCAAATACGAAAAGATGCTCAGGTAGTTTTAGAAGAAACCAAAATAACTCTGGCGTTTCCAAGGCGCGCCGATAAAGTGCATTTTAGGAACATAATAAATTTTTCATGTTACTCCAGTAAAAGATTTCGCATGTTGAAGGCTGTTAAATTGCCGAAGGCTTTGTTCCTTAATTTATATTCTGACACATATAATTTCAAAAAAGATTTCACTTTAGGCATTATCCTCTAGCGCAGCTCCCCGCTTATTCCTTTATGGAAATTGGAGCGTATATTTTGAGATTACTCTAGAACCTGCATAAACAGGAAGTGTATCCTATCGTTGCGTTTTAATAGGCGTTTGTTTATGCTGCTTCTTTTCATAAGTCTGTTATTTACTTTCTCTCGGAGTCAATCCCATTTTACCTGTGTTCACTCAAATATTCGGACAAATGCATCCCGTTCTGGTCTGTGAACACGTAGTTCCAGAGCGAGTTATTTTCTATTTTAAAGTGAAATAACTAACACGAATTTAAACTGCTTCATTTTCTGTTCTTTCTAATCCGTAGAAATTGTTTGAGCGTGAGATTAGGAGAGTAGCTTTCTAAAACAAACACTGAACAATATTGTATTATAATCAAGGGACTATAAAATGGGTAAAAGGATTGTTCTAGTAGAAGAAGAATACATTTGAATTCGAAAATCATGAACGAATACTATTCATAAAAAGCATTAGAGTGTGTCTCACATAGGGCAGTAATCATGTTGTCGTACATTAATGATAATTACTGAGCTCCAGGGGTATTCTGCGTTTGTTATTAATTTTTAGATATGCGAGCTTCAGAAAAAATTCATCTATTTAAAATATTTCGTTAAAGTGTATGATTTATTTTCAATTCATTTGCCTGATTGGAGACAGCCATGCAATAAATTTTTACTTTCTCAAAACACAAACGAGCTAGTGGGCCTTTGTTTAACGATCGAATAAACATTCAGAATAAGTGTTAAGGAGATTTCTGTTGAATTATTCTGATCTGAATTATTTAAATCATATTTAAAATAAACTTATCTTTAGAGTAGAAGAAATAAAAGGACAGTAAAATTTTAAAGCCTCAAACATTCTTTAACCCTTTGAGGAGTAGTGTTAGCCTCAGTATGTCAATAATTTATATATATTTTTTTTAAATTAAAAAAATTGGGAAAAAATATCAAATTGGGATTTAACTTCAATATGTTTTTATTTATCTTTTAGTCAATAGATGGCAGCACCATTATTTAAAATTAATATTTCGATTAATTAACAATTTCGATTTTTATAGTCTATGACAGCATACACATACTTACAGAAAATACGCTTATAAATTGTTTTGATATTTAATTGCTACACCATTTTCAAGATAACTGTTTAGGGCGTCGTTACACACTAATGTTTTAAGACTTTTAAGCGGGAACTATAGACGATTTGATTTTGAATGTAAAGATAACAGTCCAGAACAGATGTTTGGATGTTTTATCATAAATTATTCATGAATACACTATAAAGACATTTTAAATATATAAAAGATCACAAATATAAACCTAACAAGCGATTATTATAAATGAAATTCACAGTGGTGGAAGAGATAATTATGCTTAGATCAATACCTAACAGTTTAAAAATCTGAATCAAATTTTTGATTGATATTTTTACAAATATTACTTTAGTTTGAATTTAATCAGAAATACTATAATAGCGATAAAAAGTACTGAAACCTATACAAAGACTTGACTCTAGAATAATAGATATTTTACAGAATAATTTAAACAAATATATCTACGGAGAATACACTGGAAAAGGCTAATATTTAACCTAAGACTTTATTTGAATTTTTATATATAAACTAAATATTTTATCTTAAAGAAAAGTTTCATAAAAAGGTGTTGTCTAAGAGAAGAAATCAGCATTATTTGTAAGCAAAAGTTAAAAGTATTAAACAGAAAGTATATATCTATACTTTTTACAAATAGAAATAAACCACCAAGCTGGTAATTTGGTCTTGATCCAGGTTATCCAAACTTTCTTTGAGTTGGAGATATTAATGATGTAGAAATGAGATAGCATTTCCCTCCAGAAAGGACGATTAAGATTTACTTTTATTTTTTACTCCAACTGATAAAACAAGAAGCAACTGAGTCGTAGATTAGCTTAAAGAAAGTTTTATGTACGATAATTTGCTTCAGTGAATTTCTTATTTGGATCAGAAGGATTTTAACAGATTCCGAAAACCACGGATCTTTAGGAGTGTTTACTTTATAAATATATGTAAAATAAATAAGGTTTATGCATGCTGAATTTTTCTAAAAGCTTTTAGTCTTTAGATTTTAAGGGAAATAACTGTTTTGATCATGCTCAAATCCGTTTTGTGTAGTGTGATGAGGCGATTTAGATCAGTAATATAATTGATTCATTCATACAAGAAGTAAAATGCTCGGGATCTAAATCTGACCTCATCACATCTTTGTAAAACGACAGAGGACCATAAATTTATATTTTACGGATATTGTTGTCTTGTACGGTGGTCTCGGATGGGGTTCTGATCCCAGTCCCAGATTAGAATCCCGTCTCCGTACTTGACATTAAATAAGAATGTACCTTTGTGGAGTATTTATGAGTCTCTAAGGGACAGTGCCCAATTAGAAGGGATAAGGATTTTCACGTTGGCGGTCTCAAGGCGGGGTTTAAGCAGACCAATGAGATTCTTACAACTATCCCGGTTGGACGATAAGAAAAAAGAGGGGACAAGGTTGAAATAAATAAATATGAAAAATCTAAAAATTGAGATGATGTTTGGAAGTCCCAAAAGAAGGTGTTCGAGAGTCGAGACCAGAGGAGAGTCCGACAGAAGGTGTGTACGAGAGTCGAGACGAGAAGAGAGTCCGACAGAAGAGGTTCGGAATTTCGACAGAAGGTGTTCGATAGTCTAGACTAGGAGAGAGTCCGACAAAAGGTGCTCGATAGTCCAGACGAGGAGAGAAGTCCGACGGAACGAGTTCGAGACTCCAGCCAAGTCCGACGGGAAGTGTTTCTACATCAAATAGCACGGCCCCACCCCAAACACTCAGAAGGAAACCCAGGACCAGACGGACGAAATATCCATAGATACCCATCAATTAGCAGTTTTCCGGGCACACCATATTTACTCCCCAAAGGTACCCCTTTTACATACATTTTGAAATTGGGATTAGGTCCTCTCTCTATTTACAAAATTACCTAAGTATTAAAAAATTGTCAGAACTAATTTAGAAGATGTTGACAAAGCTTAATTTATGAAAATTAGCATCAGTTTGGTATATACATACATGTATATATATTATAATAAATTTACTTTTTTTATATTAAGCTAGTTTTGGATGCTGTTAATCTAGCTTTTAGTTTATCTCCATATTTATGTCTGTAGTTTCTCAGAACCTGTGGTTAAATTTAGTACAAAAATACTTTACACAACGCAATCAAAATAAAATCGCCACTATACATTTGATCACAGGTTGATACTCAAATATAAACGAGGACTACACGACACGTAGTGTAATGTCTGTATGTAGACTAGCAGATTTGGATGCAGTTAAAAAATTAACTTTTTCAAAGATTGAGGGTACAAGAAGAAGAGGTAGACCAGCAACAAGGTGGTTGGATTGTGTGGAGAAAGATTTGGAGATCTTGGGTATTAATAGATGCAGAAACCTTGCAAAAAGTCGTGAGGAAGCAGACAGAGAAAACCTTGGCCTGTACCAGGCTGTAACTCTGCTGAAGAAGAAGAATGTCTGTATGTAAAGGCCGAACGATAAACGAAAGGTAGAGCACTGCTGTTCGGTACCGGAGCTCGTGGATTCGAATCCCGCTGTTAGCATGGATGTTCGTAGTCACTCAGAATTTGCTTTAAACAGTAGGTTTCTGTCTCATTAGCCCTCATGTAGCAAAACAGTTGACCTTAACGTTCCAAACCAAAAGTGTAGTATCAGTATTACTAAAATCAAACGACATTAAAGTTAAATCAAACACCACAGATAAGGATACATTCATACAGCCTAGACACAATACACCATATATCATAGATAAAGAGTCAAACAATTATTTCTGATGTGATTGCAGTCTTGATAATTGAAGGAGATGCTTTTAGACAACCGGCGAAAACCACATAAGTATTTCAAGGATAGTTACTGACTCTATTTACCTCTTAACTAGCGCAGACAAGTTCTCAGACTGATTGATAAAGCGCGGCTCTTACGCACTATTTTATGCATATTGGGGAGATGAAGTTGCGTCATATGCATGGAATAATACATCACGTACCACATCATTGGTTAAGTAATGCAAGACGAAAATGGCGTAGCAGGTTAAAAGCAGAATCTGGAATGCGAGATTACTATCGAAACCGAAATGAGGATAATTAAACCCACTTAGATTTTAACGTGTGCTTCTGTATTCGGCGTGGATATCATTTGCGAGGACTGACAGAAATGCTTCGAAATGCGACTTCACGACAGGTGGAAAGTAGTAATATGGTGGGAACATAAGAGATCATAAATATGATAATACGAACACAAAAATTAATATTTAGACAAATACTTTTGAATAATTAATTTTTATGAAAGCAATGACAAAAAATATTTAATATTGCTATACGGATGAATATATTTTAAATACTAGCTTTATAGAGTAAAGTGATTAAATTTTATATGAATTTCAAAAAATGTTTTATAAGTTGGTTTTGTATTAACAATTCATCCTCGAAGTGAATTATAATTTAAACTATATTATTGCTGTATATTTTAATCAATTCGGTATGTCTTTTAATATTTAAATATTAACTGAAATTATTTAAGTATTATCTCTTATTTTATATTTTTATTAAAAAGTAGCATACATCCTCATCTCTAACCATTTATGTAAATTATGTGACATTTCTTATCTATCATTACTGACAGGTGTTGAGTAGTTGGCTTTTGTAAATAAAATGTAAAATATTTAGAGCTAAAGTTTTAGGAATCTTTACAATAGAATTTTATTTTTGATTAAAATTTATTAATCATGTATTAACATATAGCGAAATTTGTCTTAGAATTGCATGTATTAGTGAACCTTTTATATCTCAAATAACGTGATATTGATGCTGTAAAAGATTTCGAATAAACTTGTAAATAATAGCTTTATAATATCTTTCTAATAAACATACATTTGATAATCATTATTATAATATAGGATGTTTTAGTTCAAACGTAATATAAAGCAAAAATAAACTCTTAGGATAAACTTTGTTGATTTTTCCCTAGCAAACAGTTGGTTTTAATACTAAAAGGATACACCAAAGACAGTCATTCTATAATTGTTAGAATAGAGAACGAGAGAAAGGTGGAAAGTTTGATATAATTTGGCAAAATCGTGCCAAGATTATCACTAATACCACAAATATCACACCTTCACAAATATTAAAATTACACCAGGGATCAGAAAAGTTTCCGTCCGAGAAATTAAAAAGAAAACTGTAAATCTCATGCTCTAAATAGATGAAAGTATAAAAGACACTAGGTACAAGTAGCTACGAAGTAAGGGCAGAAAACATGTTTCTTGTGATAGGAGCAAAGTGCGTGTATTCTCTGTAGAAGTACCGATTAGTCATTATTTGTTGAAAGTCCCTTAAATTGTACTGAGGAACAAAGTTAATTCCTTGACTTTTTTTCCTTCTTGGGGACTATAGGAAAGAAACAAGTAGCGAAGTGTTTTTCAATTTTAAAGTTTCAGTTACTCAGAATAAACATGTCCTTTTCTTTATATATTTATTTTCGATTATCTTGAAGAGGTTCCATGATTCCAATGCAATTCAAGATATCGAAAGGAGAATGTACGTAAGGAGAATGTAGGCCGTATAGACCAGTTCAGTTCCGCTTTTTTGGCTTTTCATGGCCTTGGGTTCTTCTGTAATAAACCTTGCAACATATTCCAGAAACCATCCTTCTCCTCAATATATGTACAATGTGTTCTCATTTCTGTAGTGCAATTGGCCGAACGATGCCCGAATGTGTAGGATGTTACTCTTTGGTATCGGAGTTCATAGGCTTGAATCCCACTGGTGCATGGATTTTCCTAAACATTCGGAATCGGCTTTAAGTAGTAGGTCCCAGTCTTATTAGACCTCGTGCAGCAAAATAGTAGACAATAGCGCTTCTAACCTAATCAAACCTGTAGGGCAATCAGCTAGCGCTAAATGCAGAGAAGATGTACATAGTTTTGATTATTCTGGCGAAATAAAAGCAAGAACAACGTATGTCCCAGTTTTTGGAAAAATGTATTTCCATCCATAAAAATTGTCTATGAGATATTTAGAAGACTAGTTTTTGTGCTATGAATTCACGAATCCACCCTTCTATCTCTTTGATCTTTTATGTGTTTATATTTCGCTGGTTGTCATTTTTGTGCTTACTGACAGAAGCCTCTGGATTGACGGGCTCGGCCCATAGGGTCCAGTTGCATCACTATCTTTGATAACTTTGATATTTAGAAGATCTCGAGTAAAATTCTATTGTTGTTTTTGTTATAACTGAACGAAGTATTTGGATATAGTAAGAAAGTCTTGGAGATTTTACTGTTTTTGCTGTCTAGTATGCGTAGTATAAGGGAAGTATTGTAATCGTTCAAATATTCAATCTCGAGATTTTGATTGATCTTCATGTTTTGTACATTATTGGGTCAAAAATTCCCATTTATGGAACTGTGCGTCTCTCTTTCCGTATGTCTGTGTGACTATCTGAATATATGTATGTATGCATACATGCATGCATGTGAAGATAAAAGCTCTAGTACCTTTTGACTTTGAAACCAAATTTTGAATACGTACATTATAGTAAAATTGTATTTTTCTATCAGCTTTTGGATTATTTTTAACAAAAGAAAGCAGCAATTTATCAGCTACTTCCCGTTAATACACTTACTTGCTAATTTAAGTAGCAGGAAGTATCCGATTGCCCGCTATCTCCGGTTACTGAATGGTTACTTCCGTTTTCCTGTGTGTTATATAAATCCATAAAAATCGTGTTAAAAATAAAAATTCTCCCTCCCCCAACCACAATTCTAATGTCAACTATAATCCCTCTCCGGCTGCTCATAAAATTAATAAATCTTACGTGCAACTAAAGATAATAAATTTAATCATATTGCTACAAACCCTTCAGTTAATGATGAGCCCCTTCCTTAAAGAGATGGATACCAGTAAAGATGCTTCTATTATTAGTGAACTTGCTAGTCTTGTTAAAATTATTGCAGAAATTAGAAACTTACTAGGAATAGACAATATTTCGACTCTAATTAACTCCCTTCAAAATCTCTCCAACAATATTAAAAGCTACTGGTGACTCTAACGAGTGTTTCTCTCTTCTGTTGAACTTTAATTCAACTTTTTTCTCAAATTAATATTCCACTTTCTTATGCATAATAGCTTCACCACTGCTCTGTTTTTTCTGTCTGTGCTTTAGCTTTGCGGTGTTAGAGGGCTTGGCCCAGGCGACACCGTTAACCCATTCATCCTGTGTTATCGTAGCTAAAAGACAGATATTATTTCTATTATTGTTTATATGTTCTGTAAAAGTAAGAAACAAATATGAATAACAAGAGTAGTTACCTCCGATTTTCGATGAGTACATGAAAAGTTAAAGGTAGGTCACTCTAGAACTTTTCTGAAAGTTAATATAGATCATAACGTAATTTTTGCCCCCAAAATTATCTATTTATTCTTAGAAATTAATAAAAACATATTTTATGTATAGAAAAGTTTCTCTTTTTAACATGATTTACTGCGAAGCATTTTATAACCCGAGCACTAATGAATGAATTAGTTTATCACATTCCATAAAAAAAATTCCGAGTCTAGTGAAAGATTTTGGACATAAATCACCCCAACTGGTTGCAACTGTTCTTTCATTAGAAAATAACTCCCTTATTTTGGTGCGTTTACTCATAAAACTTGAATTATTCGAATTTATGAAGCCGGGAAATATTCCGTAATAATAGTTTGGCTTTTATTATTAAAATAAAGGCTTGTAAATTTCCACGGAAATGCAAGTGGATCGCACTCCGTTCCACGACGCAGGTGTCATAAAATGAGGAATGAACTGTTCACGGTTAACAGTTAAGTCGTGATTCCTGTGATGAGGATTTCATTTTATGGCCCTCGCAGGAACAATTAACAGCTCCTTTCATCTTACAAAACACAGCCCTTTTCGGACGCTGCACGCTAATTCGCGGCATTCCATAAATTTTAGCCATTTTCTCCGGAGGTAATTTTTGGAAGCCGAGTAATACTCGCTAATTTATTCTAAAAAGAAGAAAGAAGGTCCGAAATTGTTTTCTCCCTGAAGGGATTTATTTTTATTAACTGAAACTGATTTATTAATGTTTGCGATTATGTTGATAACATTATACATCTGGTGGCATGAATAATCATATGCATGCATTATCCACTTGTTTCCTTTAATCGAATCATTATATTTGGGATCGAAAAAAGGGATTTCAATAAGGATGAAATTTATAGAAATAATGCTACGAATATTCTAGCGACGATGAAATTACCTAGATCAGCGGTCTTTAAATTTTTACCCATTATGAGTTATTCTATTTTTAAACTTTTATGACATGCATTTAAATCAAAGAGTCTCAATTGTTTTTATTAAGTTCATTTATTTCAGCTAGAAAAACAAAATTGGTAGGTGATACCTAATTAAATGTTAATAAATATTAACTAGTTTGAATAAAATAATAGAAATTAATTATTATTTGTTAAGCGTTAAGGATAACGGGATAACCCCATTCTACTCACCCTGTCGATTCAGAAGCAGAATTTAAATCTGCATTACAGATTGAACACTATGTCTTAATAGAGAAAAATGATTAGAATGGAAGCGTTTGCAAATACCGTTGGAGAATTGGGGACTCCAACTTGGAATTAAAACATTATTTTTTTTGTGACCACAACCCTACCCTTCTTGAAATTATGTCTAGTATTTAACCCTTTAATGCCTGGTGTGACGCCTTCAATATTCTCAAATGAGAGGTAACGTGAATAACGGATCACAGTCAAAGATAAAATTGGAAATTTACTTTTATTCTTGATTAACTACGGCTATTTACAAAGGAATGTTAATTCCCAAATCATGTAGAACTGCAAAGGATGGTTGCCGGTAAAACTTCCTCACGACGATCACAGTCGAAAGAAAAACAAGAGATTTAATAATCTCTTACAAGTGGGGAGGCTTTTCAGGGTGCAATCAAACCCAATTTATCCCCCGTTCGGTATCCGAGACTCTGCCGCTCCCTATAGGAGAGGACTTTACGAATCTCCCGAACTAGAAAGCTAGCTCCAGTAACAAAACGCGAAAGCCTTCACGAGGTCATCACACCTACGAACAAAATGACGAAAAGACCTGAGTCGAAAAATTGTAGGCTTTTTATACCTGGAGGGTCAGTTACGGTCCTGCCAATTGTTTTTGGGGTCAGTTAAGATCCCAGTTACTTGAGAACTCCAGCTAAAGTTACAGTTATATTTTTTAGCTGAATTCTCATTCGCTGGCTGCCCCTTCACGGAATTTCCGAGCATTCATTAACGAGATCCATCAGGGGCGTATTCGTCTATTCAGCCCGATTGTCAAGATCCCAGACTCTGCGACGCTATGCTATTGTCCAGGTAAACAGGTGTACTACGATCAGCTGTTTTGCTCGGACAAAGGGGAGTCTTCACACTGGTGTATCTTTTAAGATACCGCTAAAAATCTTGTAGAATTTTTATGTTTTCATAGAACGAGTTTTCTTTTTGAGTGTAGGTAGAAGAAAATCTTAATAAACAATTTATAAAATTTTCAAGTAATTTATGTTATTAATAAATTTCCCATTTTGATCAATACTTTATGATTTTTCGAACAGCGAACATAAATTTACTTTCCTGGCCGGCAAATAGACTAAAATCATGACAAATTGCTTTATCTGTTATAAAATTCCACTTTACAGTACTTATTTTACGCTTAATACCAGATAACTATTTTTTCACCAAGTTTTTTCTTTTCCTCTAATGGCATCGTATGAAGTTAAAAATCGTTTAAACTTCATATTTATTTTATTCTACGCAGTCCATAATAACTTAGATTTAAGATATGCATCAATATGTAATCAGCCGAAATGAATCTACCATTAAAAGGTTAAAAGAGGAGCTTGTAGCCTAAAACAACTAATTATACTTTAAGGGGTTTGATTTGGAGCATTATTGTCTATTGTTTTTGTAACACGAGGGCTAATGAGATCAGAACCTATTGTTTAAAGCCAATTCCAAAAGGTTACGAACATCCTTGCCTCAGTGGCATTCGAACTCAGGAATTCCAGAGATCAGTGCTCTATCATTCGGCAAAATTTAAGGTGACAATAGGTGGCTATGCAGGTCACTATTTTACGATTCCGGAATCCGCAGGATCCTGTTATTGGTGTGACCCTCCCTAAAATTAGTAATAATAGTAGCCCCCCGTAATTGGTGTAATAAGCCCTCATGTTGTCCCCCCCCCAAAAAAAAAAAAATTTGAAATGGCCGTAGGAATGTAAACCAATTATAATTTTAACGGGTACTATATTTTAATCTAATGTGCTAAATGCAATCTTATCTAAATATAATAGATGACGCGCTTTAAAATTAAAATATTTTATAAACATTATGTTTAAATGAATATTAAACTTTACGAAAATGATATTTTTTATATCATGTTATGGTTTTCATTTTAGAGTGAATTTTGTGCAGTTTATGATTTGCAATCAATAAATTTGAATGATTTTAGGGTAATTGAAAAATTGAGACGATAAAACAACAAACTCATTCATTTTGAAAAAATGGCATTAAAGGATTTTCATACTTATTCTTTTAATGCCATTCTTAAATTTTTAATTGTTCTTTATTATTATTATGCCATGTTGTGGGAGAGGTTATAAAACGAGAATAAAACGCAATCACATAACATAGCACGTTCGAAGCTAAGAACCAGGTCTGTTGTGAAACTTATGAAAATTAGATACAAGATATAAATGAGCGAAGACTTACCATTTGTTAAATCTTTAAATTATATATTTCATTAAAATTGAATTATCCTTAATTGGAAAATTATAAGTCAGCAGGATTGTTGAACTACTAGGGTTATGAAGTCAGTCACAATAGCCAGCATGGAATCTAGAAACGTGAAAGCAGCTTCAGCTACAGATGATTTGTCCACACTCTTCTGTCATGTTCACCTGATGCTAACTTTTAAGGGGGGCAAAAAACTGCCTTTCAGGGAGGTTTGGTTTGGTTTGGAGCGCTACGATTTACTGTTTTGCAAACGAGGGATAATGAGACCGGGACCTACTGCTTAAAGCCGATTCCGAACGGCTACGAAAATCCATGCCATCAGCGGGATTCGAAGAGCAGCGCTCTACCATTCGGCCATTGTTCGGCACCTTTCAGGGGGGAAAAGAGGGTACCAACCCTCCCCTTCGTCTAACTCCACTAGCCTCATACATCTCATTGTTTTCATTTCTCATTTTATACATACAGGGTATCTGCCAAAATAAAATTTTTCAAATCCATGATTTTTCATGATTTTCCCTGATTTAGCAGATCAATTTCCATGACTTTAAAAAGCTTTCGTTAAAGTATATATGAATAAAACTTCTGATGTACATACAAATAAAATATATGCTTTTAGAGAAATTACAGGAATTTTATCATAAAAAACTATAAACTTACTTTATAAGTGTTAATAAACTCACATACATAAAAATAAATTGTTGTATCTACATACCTAAGTTCAATCATATAGAAATTTTTCAATCAAAATGTTTCCAATTTGAATTCAGGGTACTTTGGTATTATCCGGGTGACCATTAATAATAGCCAAATATAACCCTATAATGTTTATATACAATATCCCTAGAGATAAACTTATATTTTGTGCAAAAATCTTAACTAATTTTTATTAAAAAATAATGAATATTATATTAATAAAATTTTAATCTACAATTTAAGAAAAGACCAGAATAATATACATTTACCCACCCATTAAGCTTTCTTGCTTTGAGTTTCCTTGGTGAACAAATTTTAATTGGCAATAGGGTCAATAGGATAATACATAAATACCAAACTCAGAAAATTCAGCCAAATGACAAGTAAAAATAGAATTAAACAATTCAATGCATTTTTTAATCGGTAGTTTAGCGGATCCATGACTTTCCATGACTTTTTTTTACTTATTTTACTTGAAAAATCATGACTTTCCATGACAAAATTGGTCTCATTAGCCCTCGTGTAGCAAAAACTAGACCGTAGTGCTCCCAACCAACCAACCAACCAACCATCCATGACAAAATTAATCCACTGTCTAAATCCATGATTTTCCATGACTTTCCAGGTTGCCGGAAACCTTGTACTTATTTTTAAGCGTTAATGGTAATAAACAATTTTTTATTACATTTGAGGCCGTTTAAATTAATTTCTACTTTATGATTCTTAGATAGATAATACAAAAATTTGATAATATGCAATAACATTTTTAGTATTTGGCATAATTAGTTACTATAGAAGGGGGGGATGTTGGACTATTTTTCTTGTAAAAGAGTACGATCGCCCAGAAAAGGTTCAAAAACACGGGATTACACTAACGAATATAATTAAAATAATAATAAAATTTGGAGGTAGAACCACCTAGATGCGTTGAGATTACAAAGGTTGTTATTATCAGAAATAATTAAAAAATTATAATATTTCAACAATATTTGGTAATAAGACATGGTCCTCTTGCTAGTGGAGAAATTTTGAGTCACATTAGCATTGAACTAGAAAATGTATTGGAGAGCGTATGCTTGTCAGATGCAGCGTTTTCAACCTCTATCTGCGTCAGGAATCAGTGGAAGATGTATTGTCCCACTTTCTCTCTTCGTTCCTTGGAACCATTAAATTTTACTCACCTCCGAGTATAAATTTCGTGTCAGCTCAATGAGGAATACGCCCCGGAAGGGGGAGAGCTCTTTAATTTACGTTTAAGATAAAGTTGTGATTCCAATGATTAGATTTAAGAGGATCGTTAACATGCCTGCCAGAGGAGGAGGGGAAAATTTAGCGGATTCGTGTTTTATGATACCTGAAAGTTGTTATCAACCGGTATACACGGAAACAATTAGTCAAACGCCCCGCTTGGTTACATCTGTCGAGCTCGATACATCATCTTGAATAATTTAAGGCGGATTTTTATATTTAATGGTTTACCTTGATTATTTTCTAAAGGCCCGTAAATATTTCATCGAAGACCAGCTTTTGTGAAAAGGGGAAGAAAAGTTGTTAGTATTGGATTATTAAAATATACAATGCTTGGATACTTTTTCAACAAAAGTATGTTGATGGATTTTCATGTATGAATAACATTTAAAAGTTTGGGTTATAATATTTAGAATTTTGATTTTCAGAAAGTATGAACAGATTTTAAATTAATTCGCTGATATTATTATTTACCAGTTCTTTAACATATGTTTTGCAACTATCGAATATAAGTAAGTTATACTAAGTGGTGCTGAAGAACAGAAAGATATCCGGTAGACATATTTATTGAAAATACAGATTGTGAAACTGGCTTGTTTCTTGTAGTTAAAATACTAAGCAAATTAATTGGGACACATACAAAAATTTTCACATGTTTAGTTTAATTTGTATAAGTTCTGGTATAAGCATAGTATAGCAACGTTGTAGCAAAAATATCCTCCTCTAGCTTTAATTATATCCTGTATAGGTTTTGGCATGGATTTAAGTAATTTAGAGCATATGTTTTGTTGTTATAAACGAGCCAAAATTCTATAACGCTCTGAATTCCTTTTTTTTGGTTGAGCAGTCCAGTTCACTCAAATGTGTCTTCAAAATACTTCACAAATTTTTAAAGGAAATTACTTTTAGAGAATTTCTGGGCCAATTCATAACTATTAATTTCTATTTTCGAAAAAATAAGGCAAGCTCAGAATTACATAATGGAGCAAGATCTTATTGAAACAAAATACCAATACCGTCTGCGATCGTTTATATAAAAGGCACAAACTTGTCTTCTAGTAAAAAGTTACATCTTGTTACAATCATAATCTATTTTATTTGCCTTTCATCATGTCTTCAAGCGCCAGAAACAAAAATGAGTTTAATAAAACTTTTTTGCAGGTACGGGAAGTTCAAGAATGATATTTATTGACCAAGAGAAACGTTTCCTCTTCATCAGTGTGGTAAAAAACTGTCATTGAATTGATACTCTTGCCCATCTTACTGTTAAACAAGTTTCCGTTGAATTGCTGATGAATCCTTACTCTCACCATTAGACAATCCCATCAGAAGATCTGCACATGTATTTTGAGGATGGCTTCTACTATTTGGTACAAGAAAATTTGTCTATTGCTGTCTTACGTTTGCACTACCATTTACTTTTTCATTTTGGAGAAGCTGACCCAAAATTGATTTGCTGATTAATAATTCAGCAATCCATTCCTGTCTTTAAAAACTGTTATTGGACTGATGCTTTTGCCCATATCCCTGTTAAATAAGATTGTGTTCTATTTAAGTCAACTCTCAAATTTCAACAATTCTGTCAGATCTGCACATGTATTTTAAAATTGCTTCTACTATTTTGTACAAGAAAATTTGCCTGTCAGAGTTGTCTCACGTTTGCGGTATCACTTACTCTTCCGTTTTGGGGAAACAGACCCAAAATTGTTTAGCTGATTAATAATCCAGGAAACACTGAATTTTCCGACTCTAACTTCTGCAGAAATTTGCCTAAACATTTATAAAAGTATACTGTCTTAAGCTAATAATTTTAGCCTTTTTCTTCATACACGTGAGAGACAATTGGTGAAATTGACCACTTTTAACGGCAACTGATGTTGAAGTGATCCTCTAAGAGTAATCACCACGGGATGATCACGTGGGCAAAGCAGTTTTAACAAGTCAAGACTATTTTCTCTCCATACCCAAAAATAATTAGAATAGTTTCAGGCAGAAAATTTATATGAAAGGATGAATTTTAAGAAAAAAACTTGTCCTAATTAATTTGCACAGTACTGTAGTATGTTTTGTTGTAAATCTTTCAGCTGTAGTTGCCTGGAACGCATATATCTTCGGGTTGGTTTCAGAAGAGGGTGTTACTTTTTGTTTACTGTTTTTACTTTATAGCAAGTTTATATGTGTTTTAGAGTTATCAGTTTCAAGAAAAAAAGTAAAGTGTTATATTATTGTAATTTCCTATGGCGAAACGATGCTTCTTTTTGGTTTGGAATGTTGCAGTCTACTTCTTACTACACGAAGTCTAATGAGAACAGGATTCGCTGCTTAAACCAGATTCCGAATCCTTATGAACATCCACGCTGGTAGCAGGAATTGAACCCGTGAACTCTGATTCCAAAAGACAGTTCTCTATTATTTGACCTTCATCCGGCGAAACAAGGACCAGTTTGAAAATCGCTAATTTTTAATTCGATAGCGTAAATTTTGCCCGCTCTATGGGTGTGTTTTACGCTGACCCATTCGAAGACATACAGCAGCAAGTAATGATGACCGTGCCGCTACAGTGACTCCATAAATGGCTACCAAGCCACCGCTGGCCTACGAGAGGCCCTTCATGGTCCGATTTTAATGTGGTCCAACCGGTACCGTCGAGAACGGTACTGGTCCAACCTGGTAAGGAGCATTCTTCCTGATATTCTCGAGCTCACCAGGATACTACCAGGAAGAACGCTAAGAAAAGATCACTCAGGTACCTCGGGGTCGTGAAGCCCGTACACACCTAAAGGAGGTGTGCCCCTGGCGGCCCGCTCTATAGGTAAAGGATTTTTTCGTAACTAAATACATGGAATAAGCTACATACGATTTTCGGGGTTTTAATGACATCTAATACCACTAATACCACATTACTCTGCAAAACAGCATCAAATAAACACCCAGAATTACCCACAGAACTCCCCGTTATCTTTCCAACAGCATTTATTTTCTGCATCAAGATATAACTTTAACAACCTATTCAGTTAAATATAGGGTTTTTTTATTCACGAAATGACGGATAATTATGCCGAGACCTACTGATTAAATCGGAATTCATACGATTACATGTCTTCAGTCGTTTTCAAACTCATAGACTCCGATTAAATGTAGATCCCTACCATCATAGATTGCTTTAAATTTTCACTGATTATATTCTTGATATTGTTTTAAAATTCCCTGTTAGGTTTTTAGCTTTACAATTTTAAAACTTCATACTGACTAAATCTAATATAATTCATGATAATGGTTCCACCCCCCCCCCTAAATATTCCGAACAGTGGCTGAATGGGTAGTGCGTTGCTCCTTGGGACTAGTTACGCGGGTTTAAATCCCGTTACGTGCATGGATGTTCGTAGCCGCTCGGAATCAGATTTTAAGCAGCAGGCCCGGTCTCATTAGCTCTAATACAGCAGAACAGTAGACCGTAGTGCTCCAAACCAAACTAAATCAGTTCGTATAGCTAAAGATAGAGCTATTTATTTAGCTGTACGATAATGCAATTTCAACAAACTTTAAATTAATCCTATTTCGCGTTTGAAATATATTTTGAAAACAATAACCTTCCAACGCATCAAAATATTTCCACCCATCATATTCGTAATGTAGGACTTTAATGCATAATGCATCGTTAATAAGGTATTTGTTGGCTAATCAAAATTCCGCCAGCTTTTGATAAAATGCTCGTTTTGCTGCTAATTACACAAACAAACTCATTTACCTGCCCTTTTGATGGTCCTGTTTATGGTTATACATCCGCTTTGTGCTATAAAACTAAAGAACTGTGTTTAGCATAGCAACCGGTGCTATCAGGATATTTTAGAGTATCTCCAAAATCAAGTTAATATCCGACGCTATTAATTAAACTTCATCCCGAATTCCTAAGTTGGGAAGCATTACTCTCGTGCAATAGTAGTGAGATGAATTGAAAGAAAGCTATTTAATTTAGCATGAAATGTCGAGTAATATTGACTGAGGAATGGTTATTTTACCCATTATTGCATAGCGTCGCTTTTTAGGGATAGTTAAAATAGTTCGGAGAATTTTTATGTTTTCCCTGAACCAGTTTTCCTTTTCAACGAAGGTAGGTAGAGTCTTATAAACAATCTACCAAATTGTTTAATTATCTGTTTTTATTTAAAATTTTGTTTTTTGGATCAATATTTTATGTTTTTTAAGCTTTGCACACAAACTTGCTCTTTTGGCAAATGAATGAACTATGAATCAAAAACCATGACAAATAAAATTATCTATTTAAGAGCTTTACTTTACAGTACTTTGTTTACAATGTGTTTTCAAACAAACTTCTAATCACAATTTAACAAAAAATGACATAATGCGATGTTTAAATAGCCGCGGTAGCTCTATTGGCAAAGGCGTAGAGCTCATCACCGAAAAGTTGTGGGTTCGAGCCTCGAGCCGCCCAAAGATCCTCCATATTCATTGATGGTTTGATTTGGTTTGGTTTGGACCACTACGGTATACTCTTTTGCACACGAGGGCTAATGAGACCGGGACCTACTGTTTAAAGCCGATTCCGAACGGCTACGAACATGCATGCCATATGGGATTCGAACCCTCGAACTTCGGTACCGACGATCAGCGCCCTAACCAATCGGCCAGCGCTCGGCTATTCATTGATGAGGATGGGGTGAGTAAAATAGGTTCTTAGTATAATGTCGTACAATTTCCCAAACAATACCTCAAGAAATGGCAATCCAAGCCTGGGGATCAAGTACTTGATTTCTGCTTCTAAATGACGATGAGCAAGCGAGGGCAACTTTACTCACGGCCATAGCATTTATGAAGCTACACGTACACTCCGGGCAATGCTAAATCAGTATGAGGTTAGCAGCCGTGGCTCAAAGATATCTGACTGTGTTAGCTGCACTGGAGGGATGCTGCAACTGAATGCTGCAAATATGTGAATAATTTACCCATTGTAAAATATTCTATATTTTCCCGCCAAAAGCTAACCCCCTCTCCAGGAATGTTGGGTGTGTCTTTTGGAACATATACTTCACCTCTCAGAAATGTGGGGAAATACTTACCCTCCCCCCCTCGGAGTGGAGGCGAAGTTAAGCACCTAACTGGAGAGAGGGTAGGGGGTCAGGGATTGGTTAGAGAGACTTTGTTCGAGGAGGTTATTCTCGGACGGTGAAGAAGTTCGTCACCCGGCGTTCGAAGAGAACGATGCTTGATGTTCTCGAAGTATGTTCGCTCCTAGCGTAACGGAGTTTTTTTAAATGCTTATAATGCTCCTTGTAGATAAATGTGTAAATAGTGATGAAATATACATAGCTGTGAGTGTTGGAATAAAACCCCAGAAAATCCAAGAAGCTTGTCTCGGCTCGCTTACTACGTCACACCATATAGTTCTGCTGTTTCTTTATCAGATTTGATATTTTTATTGATATTTTCACTTTTAAAATTTCTCCAAATATTTAAGATTAAAATAGCTGTCTCATTCTTAAAATCTAAAACGAATTTTAATTTCTGTCTTAAAACTATTTAAAAGTTTAAACTTGTTTATTTTCTTTAAATACAAGACATATCATGGAAAAAAACTGTAATTTGTAGATTTACAGAGGCTTTTCACACATTTTTTAGACGATGTATATTGTAGACACAAAACTAAATTACATAAAATTCTTGTGTTTGAAATATTCTATTTGATAACCCTTATTCTGAACTATCTTGCGATACTGTAATTTTCAGGATAATAATGCCTTTTGAAGTGTCAGAAGAGGTATTCTATCCCATTCCCCCTGAACATCTGTTCAAGATGTATGGGATAGAATACTACAGTCCTGTAAGTGTTGGGGGAAGACGTTTGAATAATGCAGATTTTAAAAGTCCGAAAGCACAAAAATCCATAGGTAATACATCGGGAGATTTGGTAGAGATATCAGTGAATGATATGGCTTTGATACCGGTTTTTTACCTCAATTCTTTTAGGAAATTTGCAGTGGATTTTGATGCGTGACTGCTAGCTTTGTCTTGATGGACTTCCACAGATTGATGGCACTGCGGGTCAAGCGACGGTATTTCATTCAGAAAAATTGGCGATAAAATATGTTCCTGATAGTATTTGGATTTAATCTTGACACTTTTCAACTATCTTTATTTTTAACTTGCCATTATATGAAAAACCAGCAAGAATCCTGAATCCCTTAGAAAAACTTTCTTTCGATTCTTTAGGTTTGGTTTGGTTTGGTTTGGTTTGGAGTGCTACGGTCTACTTTTTGCAACACGAGGGCTAATGAGACTTCGATTCTTTAAACCATGTACTTAAATTTTTTTCTCCCCTTTTATGATAATAAATGGATTTTTTTTTGTTGCAGTCATTTAAATACACCCACGATTTCATCTATTGTGACAATGTTTTTCCATTTTTCTTCGAATAAATGTTTCTCATACAGAATTCTGCAGCGTGTCCTTCGTTTAGCAATGTGCTTTAGAGAAAGACGATGCACATTTCGTTTTTTTCACTTTCTTATAATTTAAATGAACTTTTATCATTTTGTTTACAGTAGCCACCGAGCATTACAATGACTTTACAACTGTCCTTTGACTAGGGGGATTTACTTTTTACATTAAACAATGTACCTTTGAAATACTCGAAGATATTCGATTTTTCCTTGGATACTTGTTTGGAATTTTTGTCCTACTTGAGGCTCCAACTTGACGTTTTTTTCTTTCTTTTTGACGATATTACCTATCGATGCTTTAAATATTACAAAAACATGACTTTCATATCGTTTTTGGATAACGGAATATAAATATTTCTCTTCGGAAAGAGCATAAATATAGGGCAGACCATAATTTTGACTTCTAAAACATAGTACAACTGCAGTTATTTATTTTGAAACAAAAGATTTTTTAATACCGCTAACCAAAATCGTCTAAAAATGTGCGAACAGCCTCTATTAAGTTAGATTAGTTCAAAATGACTCCCATGCACCCATTTTACACTGAAACCTGATAGTTTTGTCAGTTATAGTAGTTCGTGCTTAGGCGGTGATAACTCAATTTTATGGTAAATGACGATCCCTTTTAAAACGAACTGAACATTTATTAAAACTTAAGAAAACACTGAACAAAGCTTAAGAAGAATAACAATGGATTCAGGTATATGATCCTTCCGGTTTTTTCTATCTATCATCACACTATCTACGTTCTACAGTTCTCCTTTTTGTTTCCGTCCCTGTTGGCAGTCCGTACAACTAAAAACTTTGTCCGTGGTACTTCAGATTTGAAATCGGATTCGGTTTCCCTGTGCTTTCTGGATCTTAAAAGAGCTAAAGTCCGGATACTTGCAGTTATTTTTAAAAGAAATCGTTTAAGGGACATATCACCTTTAAACCCTTCCGGTAAAATGACAAGTATAGCTCGTCATTAGTTTTTCCTTCCATACCGCACAATGACGAGCTACACTCGTCATGCGATTAAAGTTACTTTTAAATATGATAATTAATTTAGTTTAAAATTTCTAGTGTACTGAATTTGGCAACACTTTTATCACTTGTGAAAATCACAAGTCACTATTGCATATTGTTTACTTGGTACAAATCATTGCCAAATTAATGAGTCAGAATAAAAGAAAACCTACTAAGAAATGCCGTGTGTGTTACAAGAATCAAATTAAAAGTGAGACTACTTGGCGGTGTAAACAACTAAGAATTCCTTTGCACTTTGTTTTGAAAAGTGCCACTAGCTTGAAGACTATTATCTGTATACTTTATTAATGTTTTGCTTTGATATTTTCTTAATTTTACTATTTCTGATATTATTTAATACTATGTAAAAAGTTGATTTTAATTAAGAATATGTAAGAATTGTAAAATGAAACAAGTTTTTTAAATAAAAATTAAATGGTTATTTCATGCACAGTTTTTCATTATTAAATCATACCGGAAGGGGTTAAGCAACTTTAAATAGAAGACTTTTTTCTTATTTCTTACCACCTTATCATATCTTCTCTAACTGTTATCGTAAATACATAGGATTTTCAGCATATATTTTCTGTTTTTATTAACTTAGTTTTTATAATGAATTGTTACCGAAATTACTTTGTTTTTTTAAAAATAAGAACTTTTAATATAAAGTAAAAAATGAGAGCTTACTTCAATAATTTTAAAATTTTTCTGATACACTGGGTTTAGACTAATAACAACATAAAGTGAGTTTCATTAATAATTAAGCTTTTTTATAAACAATAACTATTATATATAATTCTCCAACTATTTAAGTTTTTAAAAAGCATAGCGAAATACTACACTATGTGGTTGAATTTTGGAAAAAGCTGAAATGATGTTTAAAAATTCGATTTCAAATATTATAAATACTTATTGAAATTAACAACAATGCAAAAAGTAGAGTTTCATTGCAAATCTATAATTATTTACTGTGAAAATATGGAATCAATATGTACAATAGTTTTTCACTTACAGTGCTTGCAAGTTAAAAAAACACCATTTTTAGTAAAATGCATTTCAAGTTTTTATAGTTTCCTTAAAATCTATGACATTCAAAGCGAAGGTTGCGATGGCCGATTGGTTAGGGTGCTGGCCTTCGGTACCGGAGTTCGTGAGTTCGAATCTCACTGTGGCATGGATGTTCGTAACCGTTCGGAATCAGCTTTAAGCTGTAGGTCCTGGTCTCATTAGCCCTAGTGTTGCAAAAAGTAGACCATAGCACTCCAAACCAAACCAAAGCGAAGGTTGTATAGTTTTACAAGTTCTAATCCGAATATTTTAAGCCGAAAGATGGCCGATTGGTTAGGGTGCTTGCCTCCGGTACCGGAGTTTGTGGGTTCGAATCCCACAGTGGAATGAATGCATGGATGTTCGTAGCCGGTCGGAATCGGTTTTAAGCTGTAGGTCCCAGTCTCATTAGCCCCCGCGTTGCAAAAAGTAGACCGTAGCACTCTACCCCAAACTTTCCAAACTTGTCGAATAATTTAATGGGGTTAGTCTTAAACTATCTAGGAATGCCTAGACATTTTACAAAATGAAAAAAAACTTTAATTTAAAGATTTAAATTAATAGTATTAACTAAAAGTATTAACTTTAATTAAATTAATAGATTGTGTTCCTTTAATATTGTTTCACTCATATTTTATCTGTCTATTTAACCCTGTTCCTGTCCTGTACATCACCTATGATCACCTATGACATTTAATGCTTTATACGCCTGCATATCACATGTAATATACAATGAACTATATTTTAATCGGAAATAATTTGGTGTAGCATCCTGAATTTAGTTATACATTTCAATAAGACGTATGAAATCGAAAGCTTGTTAACTAATGTACATCATACAATTATTTTCTAATATAGGGACAGACAAATAGTTAAGATATAGGATGTTAAAGTTATGTCTTAAGTCATATTAATAAATTATGTAATACATGAAACTAATTGTATTTCTTTACTTAAATTATTCAACACGATATCAATACTATACTTATCCAATACCAAATGCCTTTCAGTTTTCCAGTACATGTTTATAGTAATTCGGATTCCATTCTTGAAACAATAAATCAAGAAATGTGACACAACAGATAATTGATAAATGGAGTCTACCCCTTTGTCTGCCACTGGATATGGCAACGTAAGATGTATGATCTCTTTCTCGGATTTGATCACATCAAAGCTTTCTCATTATAAAGCTTTACCAGACATAAATTTGAAACAAACCAAATGCAATGTACCGACAGTACCCGAGATATTTTCTATTTACATTCCAGGAAAGAAAAGACTCTTTAATGATTTAGATTTCAAAAAGGAGTTATATCTTTGTGAATGGAAAGTAAAAGGAAAGCAGGTTTTACGTTTTGAAGTTGAAATCTTATTAGTATTGAAATGTATACATTATGTGTAATTTTTATTATTTTCAAGAGATTTAATCTTCATAGGGATAATTATTAAAACCAAATTATTGTGGTTTATATCATATTTAATTTTATTTTTCTCAAACTAAACAATCGGCTTTAAGCTGTACGTAATCGGCTTTACACACATACAGGTATTTATGTACTTGAGAACATGTTCTACATATACAAGTTTACACGCTCAAACACAAGTGTTTAAGTGTATGCAAATATATGCACCGTTACACACACACATATATTAAAAATACATATATATATATATATATATATATATATATATATATATATATATATATATATATATATATACAAATACATATATCAATGGCGTGCGGTAGGTGTTCATGCAGGGTGTGCAGAGAGCAATAACAACAATAATAATAAAACCATAAAAATGTACATTAAACACTTCCTTAACGTGTATTATTCATCTGTACACAAAATCCATACGTCTATCCGTATTACTAATAAAATAACGAAAAGCTTATATTTCCACGAAAAACTTATTTCAGTAAACGGTGTCTACACGGTGCCCACCACTGCGGTGCCTCATCAGGATACTCATTGGTGCTGACAAACCGAAAGTCTAGTCCACGTGCAGAGGATTTCACTGAACGCTGGCGCAATAGAACGAACTGTTTCTCGTTCGGTCAGTGGATTAAATTATATTTATTAACTGTTTTTAACATTTGTAAATTATATATTCTGCGAAAAACATCTTCATAATTTTTAAAAACAAAACCAGGGATATGGTGTTACATATATAACTTATATACTGTCTGTAAAACTCAATAAATGGTAAAATTTGGACTGTTCTGTTCGAATTCGTTTCTTTTTTGTCTAACAAAACAAAATTGTTTTTCAGCGAATTATTTCTATAAATATAATACATCATCGAAATTACTTTACCACACTAAAACATTTCCCTTTATATTGATGAAATACTTCTTTTATACTTCCCTGAAAACAAAACCTTACAATATGTAAATTTAAACATTAACCGTCTGCAAAATCGTATGACCAGTTAATCAGTTAAAAGACCGAAAGCGCTTCAGCACATAAGTCCCCGCTCTAATACAACGCTTAATAAACCGTACCTTCGGATGATTCTGAATGCCAAGTGCAGGAAAAATGCCTGCACTTTCATCAGTGCTATAGTATGCTGTGCTTCTCCAGTAGCCCATACAAAGCATGATTTTCTATTAGTGCGCAGTGCGTACACATATAAATTTCTTACGTTTCTTTGCTTTTGAACACGCTACGTGGTGCAGCACCTAGTACCGCATGCACTGCGAAAATACAAGCAAGCAAATCAACATAATATTTGAATATATTTTAAATAATGTTTATTATATACCATATAAAGATAGGTAGACATAGGTGCAGAAATTTATTGTCTCTCATAATTTTGCTAGGGTGT
>CM063505.1:34458170-34465670 GCA_032207245.1 Pardosa pseudoannulata | reverse complement strand
GCTTCAAGAAGAAAACATTATTTATAAGAGACATTAAAACAGATTGGTAAGAGCTAATAGAAAGCCAACAGGTATTACCCACGTGCGTGAAGACTCAAGGACACATGCATCAGAGCTAAAGCACATACAAGTGGCGGCCTCTAGGGTCCAAAAAAAATAAACATGAGACCAGCGAAAGAAAGGATAAGAAGAAATTTAATTAATGTTTATTTATTTAATTGTTTCTATATTTATTTAATATTTTAATTCAAAACAAAATTATATAAATGATTTTCAAATCGTAGAAAATTCTGTGCTGTTAATATCATTAACCAACGTAAGAACATTTTATAAAAATTATGAAAAGTTTCCCAAAAGTGAAAGTTATTGGCTGCAGAAAAATTGAGGAAGCGGCTGAAATCACTAGCATGATGAGTGATCGTAGAGCTTATCATATTTTTATTTTTGTTGTAAATCTCATTCTTTCAAATTCGAAGAACCCGTTTGGTATGATCAACATAAGAAAGACCGCACTAGCAAGATATTTGGTAGATATTCTAGCTATTTATAGGGTGTTTGAGATTCAGAAAATAAAACAAATTAACAGGAGAGATAGTTGCTGTATATTGTTTTCAAACGCTTTCATCAACTCTAATAAGACATTCACTCATGACACTGAAATTTTGCTAGCTGTTTTTCCATACATGTACCTTATGTAGCCCAAATAGTTCTGCGGTAAGGTATCAAACTATTATGGTCATAGTTATATTAAAAATGTAATGTATTAGGCTATAAAAAAATTCCTGAAATATTCGTCTGATAAGTTTCTTGAAAATTATTTCACGATATGATAAATATGTTAATATTAGTGAACTATATAGAAATATAACAAAAGATTTATATTTGATTGCGACAATGTATTTTTATTAATTTAAAATAACTTTTTTGCGAAATAAATTATGAAACTTATCTGCGAAACGTCTTTCTTATACACAATTATTTTCCGTAAACCTAAGCAATAAGTAAATTATATTTATTTTATCTTCGACTGTTTTGATTTTTGACAATTTATAGCAGGGTTGGAAAAAAATTATGATTTTTTTAAAAAAATAAAAAAAAATCAGATTTATTTGATTTAAATCAGATTTTTTTGATTTAAATCGAATTTTTTTGATTTTTTTCTGAATACTAATTTTAATTGTTGTTTTTATGTTTTTTGCAATATACATAGAATAGTTTGTTATAAGAAGTCACATCTTATCTATCTAGTATATTCTGCACACTGATTACCTAAACTTAAATATATAAATTTTAATCTAAATACATTCCATTATTTTGTCATTGGATAGTGCAAACTCAATAAGATGTCAATTAAAAGAACAAATTAAATATTCTTTTAATGCAAACTATTTATTTAAAAAAACAAATCACAATTATTTTAATATTTTTTTAAGTACCGAATTATGGATTTAATTGTTTCAATAAAAACACTAGCTTTGATGATTTATCCACTCCTCATTGGTTACGAAGGCTAGAACGAACGATACCAAAAGAAGGAAACTGTCTTTCCATTCCAGCAGACGAAGCCACGGCTATTGTTATTTGGTAGACAAACTGGATTTCAGTTCTCTTTACCTCCCATTACATAAAATGAATTCAACCAGTCATAATCAATCCTTGTACTACCCCTGCTATATATTTTCTGATAACAACCCCTAAATTCTTGGAAAGCACATGCTATCTATTGACACTTATTTACTTATTGGTATTACTGTGCTGACTGATTCTCAGTTCTCCTGTCTTTGGAATATAGGTTTTAAAAGAAGTGAAAAAAAAAATGATTTAAATCAATGATTTAAAAAAAAATCAACTGATTTAAATCAAGATTTAAATCATGATTTAAATCAACTGATTTAAATCATGCCAACCCTGATTTATAGTCAGTTAAATTTTTAAATATTTCTAAAATTAAAAATTATTACTGCATCATATTAGTCCAGTAAGTTTTGCTATATGTAAGTTATACAATCTATTTTTCATTGTCATTTATAATTACGTTGTATATTATAGTACGAAATTTCAAGATGAGATTTTAAATTTCTTTTGTAGGCAATGGAAAACTTTAAGAAATTTGTTTGCATAATAAAATGCGTTACAAAATAAATGTCATAAGTCAAAATACTTATACTCGTTAAAAACTTACTGGTAACAACTTGACGAACAAAAAAAAAAAAAAAAAAAAAAAAAAACTAGATAAGAGAATATTATTTTTGAAATGTTTAAGTACGTAACTCATTAAATATTAATTTTAAATTTACTAAAATTTATATTTACTTCCTGTACAGTAATTAGTTTTTTGTAAAGTAATTAATGCAAGCTGATTACTTTACTCTTAAAACAAAGAATTAAGTATATATGAGCTAATTAAAGCAATTTTTTTCTATTAAATTTTGTCTTTCATCTCTTATGAATTTAATTAAAGTATAAAAGTTAAGATTGTACATTATAGCCTGTTAATCTAATAAAGTGAGAGCAGCAACTAAAATTGCTTCTTGTATAACTTTTTTATTATAGCATTTTTATTTATTAAAGACCACTTTACTATCCTAGATCAATAGTTTTCCTTCATATTTATGGATAAGTATTTACACCTAAAAATTAATAAAGGAATTTTATATGTTTTCTTGCTATAAATTTCTTTAGTGTTCGAAATATATTTCCTTACATTGTGCTTATACAAAATTATAGGTAAGAAAATGGTTTGCAATTTTCAATCGGAAGCCGAGGGAATAAAATTCATGGCTTGTGGTAAAAAGTTGATTTCACTAGCTATAAAACTTGCCTTTAAAGAGATGTTGCGATAAAAATTCAACGAAAAATATGTAATAAGAAATCACTGTTTTATATTTTGCATTGATACATTGGAAGAAAGCTATTAAATTATTTTACTTTTTAATACTCCGATTGTGAAAATCAAAATAATGTATTAAATTTACTGTATTAAATTTTATATCCTCAAGATGAAAATTCATTGATAGCAAGCGTTATAGTCAGTGTTTTCTTAATCAATAACTAATTGGACAGGGATCTGAATATGAATATTCTTTAATTGGTCTTTTATTAAACAATAACTATTAGGACAGGGATTTCAAGATAAAAATTCATTGCTTAAAAGCACTAATTTCTTCGGTTTATTTATCAGTAAATGACTGCACATTGATCTCAAGATGAAAATTCATTGATTGGAAGCGTTACAGCCAGTGTTTTACTATTCAATAACTGATAGGACAGGGATTTGAATATGAATATTCTTTAATTAGTAGCGCTATAGTCAGTCTTTTATTAAATATCTATTAGGACAGGGATATCAAGAAAAAAATTCATTGATTGAAAGCACTACTTTCATTGGTTTATTTATCAGTAAATGACTGCAGAGGGATCTCAAGATGAAAATTCATTGATTGGAAGCGCTACAGTCAGTGTTTTATTATTCAATAACTGATTGGACAGGGATTTGAATATGAATATTCTTTAATTGGTAGACCTATAGTTAGTCTTTTATTAAACAAAAACTATTAGAACAGGGATTTCAAGATAAAAATTCATTGATTGAAAGCACTAATTTCATTGGTTTATTTATCAGTAAATGACTGCACAGGGATCTCAAGAGGAAAATTCATTGATTGGAAGCATTACAGTCAGTGCTTTACTATTCAATAACTTATTGGACAGGGATCTGAATATGAATATTCTTTAATTGGTAGACCTATAGTCAGTCTTTTATTAAACAATAACTATTAGGACAGGGATTTCAAGATAAAAATTCATTGATTGAAAGCACTAATTTCATTGGTTTATTTATCAGTAAATGACTGCACAGGGATCTCAAGATGAAAATTCATTGATTGGAAGCGTTACAGCCAGTGTTTTACTATTCAATAACTAATTGGACAGGGATCTGAATATGAATATTCTTTAATTGGTAGCACTATAGTCAGTCTTTTATTAAATATCTATTAGGACAGGGATATCAAGATAAAAATTCATTGATTAAAAGCACTACTTTCATTGGTTTATCAGTAAATGACTGCACAGGGATCTCAAGATGAAAATTCATTGATTGGAAGCGTTATAGTCAGTGTTTTCTTAATGAATAACTAATTGGACAGGGATAAGAATATGAATATTCTTTAATTGGTCTTTTATTAAACAATAACTATTAGGACAGGGATTTCAAGATAAAAATTCATTGATTGAAAGCACTAATTTCATTGGATTATTTATCAGTAAATGACTGCACAGGGATCTCAAGATGAAAATTCATTGATTGGAAGCACTACAGTCAGTGTTTTGTTGATCAAAAACTAACTAACTAGGCAGGGACAATCTATTCAAAGCCAATTTCGGAAAGATACAAACACCCATTCAAGCAGGACCCCCAAATTGTTTGCTTTCTTACTGTCAGGTCATTATACTTCAAGAATTAAAGAGATGATGACTTGAGCGTAATTAAATGCTAAACTACTACTAGTGTATATAAAATGTTTCAATATTATCACATTTTTTTTCTAAAATATATTTACGCATGGTTTGTATGACGCTTAAAAGTGCTTTATGACTTTTTTCGATTATTTCTAATTGTTTTTTATGTGGAAGTGCAATTTTTGAGTGCTTTTTTATATGAGTATGTTAAATATATCACTACTTTCGCATTATTTTCAAAATACATCTATTCACTCAGTGCTTGAAAGTGCTTTAAAATTCCTTATTTTCAAAGTGAAAAAATCTTTAAAACCTATGTTTTGTATGTAAAAGGGCTTTTATATTTTGTTGCTTTATCTTCCTTTGCTCATACTTATTAAAGCAAATTTTTATGAGAGTACTAATACGAAAACCGTTTGGTAATAAATCGCAATTTATATTTTAAAATATCAGTAAATATTACAAATACGCGTTTTTATTAAATTATTACAGTCTTTATTTTGATGTAATAATAATAATAGGAACCAACTTCATAGTATACATTTTAAATTTCTTTGTTATTTAATACTGTTAGTCCATATTATAATATACATAAACAGTAATATTTTAAAATGCAGTAAGTGTATTAAAAAATTTGCTTTGGTAACGATACATTAATCGTGGTATTACTCAACAATTATTTAGAATAAAATTAAGACAGAATTATAGTAATTAAATCTACTTAACTATGATATATCAGTTAGTGTTTCTTCTTTAACCTGCCTATTCAGTACGAACGCTGTTAACTGAATAAAAGTTTACTTTTTTGTTACTATATCATGTAAGGTCACATTATGATATACATATACAGTAAAACTTAAAAATAAAGTTAGTGAATTCTAAAATTAAATGACCCATTAGTGACGCATTTAACGCATTCACAACTTCTAACGTAAATTCACGTCGTTTCAAATTTTACTTCTAGCTGTCACTGATTTGAATCTGGGGTTCTGAAATTTCTCGTTCTAATTGTGGCAACATTATTACATGTACATGTTATCATAAAACACAGGAGAGCGAAATGTAATTTGTAGGATTCCTTTGTTGTTTTTATACAGGTTGCAATTTTGCTATTTCAGTGTATTCAAATTTGATCTTTTTACCCTTCAGTTTTTCTCTATGACTTGACGATACAAATTGGGGATATCATCTTCAGAATGTAATTAATTTTGCTGTACTTGCTATTAGAAATACAAAAAAATTTACTGGTCGTTAATGTATTAATATATTATATAGTTCACATTTTACAATTAGTTTTCCAATGTAGATTTTTTAATATATTTTAGAATTATTATTATTATTTTCAATGCTAAAGAACTACATTTTACAGCATTTTCCACTGTTAAGCCGTATATATTTGTTGGTCATTTCCTTATGGGAGAACATTTTATAATTTTGGCGGCCAACATTACTCCTTAGAAACAAACAAAGTAAGCCCTTGTAATTTAAGAAGCAGGGAACAAGCGAAAACACCCGGGCTTGATCTGTCACCTCCAGAGATGTCATTTAGAAACTTGAATATTGCAACCATAAACTTATTTATATGCCCCAACAGCTATTAATAAATATACGGAATCTTTAGCCAGATCGAGCTTCGAACTCGCAACAATAAGGTTACGAGATCGATGTCTTTTAAGACTGAATTAATATACTATGTTATTCGCGTTTTATAATTATTTTTTCAATGTACCTTTTTAAATTACTTGAAAAATTATTCCAAACACTAATTTGCTTTAAATTTTTCTTTGATTTTTTTGAATGTTTTATGAAAACCAACAACCCCCCCCCCCCCCCCCCCCCCCCCCCCCCCCCCCCCCCCCCCCCCCCCCCCCCCCCCCCCCCCCCCCCCCCCCCCCCACCACATCTCTTGAAGACCATTAAATATCAAAAGATCATGTGTGGAATTGAAAGTTTTAGTCGTACAAAAGAGACTAAAGTATGTTAAAAAATTTAAAGAATGCCTGCTGGCTTCATATATAGAAATGCGTTGAAGTTTTACCGTACTAGAATATCAGTTGTAATTTTAAAAAATATCAAACAAAAGTAATTTAAGTATGAAATATACTCCAGTAAAAAATCTTAAAGAACTATTAGTGATTTTATTTTATATTTTACTTTTATCAGTGAACTTTTACTGACTTTTAGTGATTCTTTAAATGCTGAAAACAAGAAAGATTTTCTGTAATATTTGTTCAATAAATTGTTTGTTTTGTTTTGAAATAAAAATAATAAAAAGTAAGACTGGAATATATGAATAACTTTGAATTTCTTAAAAAATACTTGTAGCTCTTCGGATTTCCATTTCCATTAGCTTACAACATTAGAAATTTATCTGAAATAATTTCATAAATATAAAAGATGATAATATGTATAGGAATGTTTTCAAGAATTTTCCCTAAGGAGGATTAATTTCTCACCCATCTTTAACGTGACAATTCTTTTTAAGTTAATAATACTAAAACGCTTTTTATTGGTTTATTAACTAGTTGTTCATTTAGTTCTAATCTTATTTTTAGAGAAGCAATATTGCATTATTCTTTTTCAAATCTTGTGTTTAAAATCTCTCGCCCCATCGCTTTTTCCTTCAAATTGAGTTTATTGCTTTCATATTATTTTGCTCGCGGAGAAAAGTTTAAAACTACTAGGACGAACATAAATATTATGAATTTTGGAGTAAGTTAAAAAGGAAAAGATAGCAATCACTAAAATAATTATCTTTTACGCACGAGAATAAAAACACAAATTTATGTATAAATGTGTGTGGAAGGAATTTTGTTTCATTTATAGTTTCTTATTTAAAGATCCGAAGAATATTTGATATTGAAGAAAAAACAAAATACTCATATATATTTGTTTAGGAAAAAAAATAAATACTTTTAAATAAAATAATATTTTGATTTTATAAAATTATATTTTTAAATAAATGAATTTCTTTATGACAAATGCACTGTTATGAGGACATAGTTTTAAAAGTTAAGGGTTGTTTGTAAGTTATCAAAA
>CM063505.1:34448170-34453170 GCA_032207245.1 Pardosa pseudoannulata | reverse complement strand
CTAATTGATATGCATACAGGTTTCGACGGAAAATGCAAAATTTTAAAGTTTGGCTGTAATGAATGAACGTATGTCGCTGCAGCGCATCTTATCTGCTCAACTGGCAGAATTGTTAAGAGGAGATATTTCGATTCGAGGTCATAAATTCTTTGTGAATTTCATTCCGTGTACTCAGGTAGACATTAACTATGCCTCACATACAGGTGTGAGAACGATATGCTCAGATGTCATCATTTGAGAGAGGTTGTGTAATTAGGCTCAAAGAAACCAGTTGGTTTAATCGATGAATCGCTCGACAAGCCCGTTTTCAGTGGTGTCGGGCTCATTCGAACTGGAATGTCACTGACTGGAGTAGAATAATCTCCAGTGATGAGTCACGTTTTGAACTGAGTCCCGATGACCATCGAAGGCATGCTTGGAGACGCCCTGAACAGCTGTGGGATACCAACCTGACTGTCTTCCTTTATACAGGCTGACAACCAGGAGTGAAGGTCTGGAGTGCCATTTCATTTCATAGTAAATCTACCTTTAGTTGTGCTTCATGGCACCTTTACAGTACAGCGGTACGTCGACGGAGTTATACGCCCCGTTGTGTTGCCCTTCATGGCACGCCATCATGGGCTTACAATTCAGCAAGATAATGGCCCCACTCTGCACATGGCCTTACTGCTTGTCTTTGTGCTTGCCGAAAGCTACCTTGATCAGCAAGTTCGCCGGATCTCTCTCCTATTGAGCATGTTTGGAGCATTGTTGGCAGGCCCCTCCAACCAGCACCAGATTTCGACGATCTAATTCGTCAGTTGGACAGAATTTCGAACGATATCCATTAGGAGGACATCGGCCTCCTCTGTCAATCAATGCCAATCCAAATAACTGCTTTCATAAGAGCCAGAGGTGGACAAATGCGTTATGGAGTTTTCCTTTTGTGAAGCTCTATCACTTGAATAAATCCCCCAATGTGTCTTAAATTGTAATTATTTGTTTTTCTGTACATCACATCTACCGATTTTTGCCCTATTCGGATGAGTCCTTCTTGGTACTTTGTTTCATTTGTCTAAGAAAGTAATTGAAGAAGGAAAATAGAGTTGATTTGGTAGCGTCTAAAATTGCTTTAATGTATATATGATACCTCTGGGGGTGGCACGTCAAGCCTAGTAGGTCTTCTGCTTCTAAAGAGGACCCATTTTGTTTCTGCTGTCCCCAGGAAATAATGGTGGCTGCTTATATTGGGGGATCTATAATCAAATCATCAACAAATTGAGCACAGTTGTATGGTTGTATGGATGAATGTTTAACAAGCAGGTGTTCCTCGTTATTAAAAAATGTTGAGATATATATACAGTAACAACACGTCTTTTATTTAAAAACAGCGTCCTTTATATTTCCTCTAATCATTCTGTCTTCTAACTTTGGACGTCTGACATAAAATAAGTGTTATGTTTTTTATTCTTGTAAAGTCGACACAAAGTTAAAACTTTTTTTGTTAACAATAGATTGAATAAGTAATGCCTTCTTGGCTAGTGTTTTCATCATGTCGTGCAATGCAATTTTTATGTCAATGCCATACATTTAGGGTCTAGAATGGATAATTTTGTCTTTCGAGGATGGCAACACTGAGTAGACTACTTTTCTCTGAACAATAAAGCAATTTGTCGCAACGTCATGAACTACTATAATGCTCTTCCCATTCATTTTCATGTTTACAACAGCCAATAGACAAACAATAAACTGCTCTTCCGTTTGAAACTAAAGCCAGAATTGTCATAATTTGAGAATTTGCCCTACTGCTAGAAATCGCCTTATACACACTTGAACTTTGCATAAGCTACTACTCTTTTATGCAACGTTAATTAACTATACGCGCATTGTCTGTCAGATTTTAGTATATCAATTCTAAATTTTGGCATTTTTAGTCAATCATTACGACATATTTAATTCCATTTAGATAAATATATATATGTACAATGTAACAGTTTTTTAATGCACCTGGCAATGCAGACATATGCTTTTATGTCAAAGACTACTTCGAAGCTGTTACTTAGTTACCACTACCTGAAGAGCACATGTAGCTGAAAAATGATACTGACGCGAGTTATATTGCCCCCTATGAGTCCTCGTAATTTAGAAGCAGGGACCTAGCAGAAGACTTCCAGACGTGGTCCATCGCCTTCAAAAGTATCGTTTGAACTTGATGTCATTGCGACCACGAATCTATTTTACATTCCTCAGCCGTCATTAATGAACACGGCGGATTTGGGTTCCGTTCGAGACTCGAACGCACGAACTTCAGGTTTATGAAATCGACTCCTTTGCCTGAGCTCACAATGTAATAGTGTGTACATATAATAATAAGATTACTTACAATTTTAACTTATATATTGCTATATGCTACTATTTACGTAATAAAGGTTATAAAGTTATGAATTTATAAGGTATTTTTCTTTTATTTCTGAGATCCGCTTTTATTCTTCCCCCTAAAAAAATATGGTCCCTTAGATAGTTATTTAGGAATGTTTGTTGCGCATTTGAGTTATTACGTCACAAATATATTTCTTTTCGAAAAAACAGTTTATATACTTTATATAAACAAAAACGAAATGGTTGCCAGGGGTACAGATCGTTTCGACGACAATAACTATAATGCTAATACTGGCTGACATAGCTTATCCCATCGTATTGTAAGAAAAATGAATACAAATATATTTTTCATACGAATTTATTGCGTCTCTTATTATTTGTAGGTATGTTTTTCAATTTTGGTGTATGTAGATAGTTTTCATCTTAAAAACTATAATTATCAAGTAATGACTAAGAGATCGAAAACTGAGGTCATAAATAAACAGAGATTTAAAAAATTGAGAATAAGTAGAAAGTTTTATGAATTTAAATAGCCTAAATACTGTTAATTTTGTCATTGAAGTTATTTTATTTATTAGCTTTAATGAGTTCTAACTGAATCAATAAATTCTAATTTGCATGTATTCTGGCATTTTTTAAATTTAAAAATAACTATGTTGGGAATTAGAAGTATGTAGTCATACAATAGTTTTACCTTGCTATAAATAGTCCAGATTATTTTTTGGATGTCAATTATGTTTCTCGTTGCATATAAAGAGTGGGAGTTTTCCTTGATACAGCATTAATTGAGCAAGCCTGCTTCAACTCTCGAAGTAGAGTGATAGAAAAGGGTTAATGAAGATTATATATGTCAGTTAGGGGAGAAGCGTGGGAAGTAGGAGAAAATAATGCTGGGTTTGAAGCTTGTCATAAATGGATATTTTTAATTTAGATTCTAAACGTGAAGATTTTATTTTAGACATACATTAATAGAGGTTGAAACAAAGCGTTCATAAGCAATCTGCAATGAATGACGCTTAAATTATTTTACTTTAATTCAAAAGCAGTTACAAATTTACTGTTAAAAATTTAGTTATCAGTTTATTTTTATATAAAAGATAATATTATTACTGTAAAATAAAAATAAAGATAAAGATTCAGATAAAGATTGAATTTAAAACTTTTGTTTTTGAGTAGAATTAAAGTTTTGAATTTTATATTTCGTAAACAGATCAAATTATAGATAGAAGTTTATGAAAGCAAAGATGTTATAAATTCCTTCACATCAGTTTAGATTACATAATTATAGTTTTAACGATAGCAATTATAAGTACGCTAGACTTCTGTATTAAATTAAAATTTGATCATTTATCTGTATTTCGGTTACTGCCTCTTCAAATATTAAGAAAATTTTGCAGTAGAATTCACTAACGTCATAATTGGGGATAACTTACAGAAGATCATGGAAATTCCGTAGGATACTCCCTTAAAGCAACTCTTGATATTACTGAATTAAACTTACGAGATGCCTATTCTCTGTGTCGCTAACATATTCCTTAAATTTAATTTAATAATTTCTGGAATGTAGGCCAACTTTCCCACAACTGTTCTGTTAGAGTAGGGAGGGACATTACTCCACAGTTCTGAAGGCGAATGTTCTGGAATCAAAACGTTTTACTAAATTCAGATTTTTCAAAAAGAACTTTCCTGTATTCTTGCTGAAATGTCGATAGGTATTAAAATGTATGTAAGAAAGAACATATATACTTGGATGCTACCGCATATACATGCTCTGGTATCATAGCATTTTACTAAATGACGATTTTTCGAAGAGAATATTCTCTTTGTTGTTAAAATGTATGTAAGAATGAACATATATACTTGCATGCTACTTCATATTCATGCTCTGGTATCATAGCATCGTACTAAATACCGATTTTTCAAAGAGAAGATTCCCTTTATTGTTAAAATGTCAGTAACTATTAAAATGTATGTAAAAATGAACATATATACTTGTATGTACTTCATATACATGCTCTAGTATCATAGCATTTTACTAAATACCGATTTTTCGAAGAGAAGAATCATATTGTTATCATTATTGTTAAAATGTCAGTAGTTATTAAAATGTATGTAAGAATGAACGTATATACTTGCATGCTACTTCATATTCATGCTCTGGTATCATAGCATTGTACTAAATACCGATTTTTCGAAGAGAAGATTCGCTTTATTGTTAAAATGTCAGTAGTTATTAAAATGTATGTAAGAATGAACATATATACTTGCATGCTACTTCATATACATGTTCTGGTATCATAGTATTGTACTAAATACTGATTTTTCGAAGAGAAGATTCCCTTTATTGTTAAAATGTCAGTAGTTATTAAAATGTATATAAGATAGAACATATATACTTGCATGCTACTACATATACAGGCTTCGGTATCATAGCATTTTACTAAATGACGATTTTTCGAAGAGAAGGTTATCTTTATTGTTAAAATGTCAGTAGTTATTAAAATGTATGTAAGAATGAACACATATGCTTACATGATACTTCATATACATGCTCTGGTATCACAGCATTTTACTAAATACCGATTTTTCGAAGAGAAGATTCCCTTTATTGTTAAAATGTCAGTAGATATTAAAATGCATGT
>CM063505.1:34415670-34443170 GCA_032207245.1 Pardosa pseudoannulata | reverse complement strand
ATGCCCCAAGCGGAAAACATACAAACTAATTTCTTTTATTTTTTCATTTTAGCTTAAGAAATTAAATAGAAAGAAAATTGGATATCGATTTCCACTTACATTAAATATTATTTATATGAGAGATTTATTTAAAATTATATAAATGTTTTAACAACTGTTTTTGCGTCTTACGTTATTAAATTCTCTTTAACTCGAGAAAATATTTTGCTATATTCAGAAGCGTACCCAGTTGAATGACAAACACACTAATAGAGAATCTCCAAAATTTTGAATGAGAAATACATAAAAGTAATGCAGATATAGATAACAGATAACACTCAAGGCCAACCAAAAAGATTTATAACCGTCGAAGCCACAGTAGGGGGGATTCATATTCACGATCAAAACAAACATTAAAATATTTCATAAAAAAAATATTACATAAGCAAGAAAAAAAAAAAAAACAAACCTTTAAAAATTACAAAAACAATTATAAATTTCAAATTTTAGAAATACAAAATTTTTATTTGTTCTAAGTGAAATGAGTTTCAGTAGTATAAAAATTTTTTCACTCCATTATTAAAGAAAGCACTTATTAATTAACCTAACAATTATTTACAGTAATGCACTTGTAACATTTCGAAATTACTAATTTAATACAAAACCGTCAAACATGAAATTATTATTTTGAAAAGTTTAAGATTAGGGTGAACACCAAAATACACGTTTCAATGCAGGGAAACAATCATGTTTTTCGAAATATGTTTTTGATAATAAAGCGTGTACTTAACTTATTATAAATTTAAACCTAACTTATTATTAATTTCAATAGTTGAATTAATTCATCTTTTTACATAAAATATTCTTTATACATTAAAAAGTACTAACTCTCATATTTAAATGTTTCCGATAGAAAAAAAAACAAAATATTACCAAAGCCGCGTTTTTTTTTTTGTATACATAAATCTTACCTCAATGGTTGACAACTTGACAGTCTTTTAAGTATACCTAAAACAAAAACCAGCCTTAAAGTAATTCATGATTATATTTTGTAGCAAATAAAAACGTCTACATTAGAATTTCTATTAATTTTCTAAATATGATAAAAAGGATTTTTATAAATAAGAGAAAAAATAATTGAAATTTAATACCTTTTTCATATGAAATACTTTTGATGCATTAAAAACTACAAGCATCTCAAATGTTTTTGGCACAGTAAAAGAAAATATTACCAAAGCTATATATATATATATTTTTTTTGCACATAAATCCTAGCTCAATGGTACACAACTTGACATATCACTAGCATATCACTAGATACCTAAAGTAAATATCAGCCAGAACTTGAATAATGTTTACACATGCAAATAAAAAGTTTGATCTCATTAATTTTCGTTATTAATATTCATTTTCATAATTAAAGATTAATATTAATATAAATTTAATCCGTTGTTTTCGTACTAATTGTTTTTATGCACTAAAAATTATTGTGCAAGCCTTTTGTTTCTTACACAAATCCTACCTCAGAGGTACACCTCTTGACAATTATTTTAATATATCATGAGATACTTAAAATAAGATTTATTGCTATTGCATATATATTATTTATTACTTATATTACTCACCTGGAAAAATTTATGGGTTAATTATATTTAAAATTAAATGAATATAAATCAGAGTAAAAATGCTAGTATATAATTTCAAACATTTTTAGATAATTCAATTGATTTCAAGATATTTAAAAAATAGGTAACTTAAACAGTTTTGATGGCTGACATGAAGATGATTCAATTATCTTAAAACAAATTACGAATTTCGACACTAGATGGCAGTATCAGGCTATCGTTATCTTTTTACGTCATGGAATGGAAGACTAATATTGCTAAAGAACAAGATTAAAAACTTCCAGCGGAAATATGTATTACTTTTAAAATTATAATGTTTAAAATCATATATTAAATATATAAATAGGTTAATATGAATAGGTTATATTCCGGTAAAGACAATTTAGATTTTAGATGGAAAGGAAGACTGTAATGGTAACGAATAAAATTTTCCGTTGGGAATATCTATTAAGATTAAAACCCTTAAATATCAGTTATTTACTGTGGAATAATATAAAATTTCTTTTCAATTTCAGAATTAGAGACAATTAAGATTTTCAAATATAAAAGGAGATAGGGTAAACATTTGAAATTTGTAATTTAATTTGTTGTTAACAATTTGCCTTTTCTAGATTTCTAAGAATTGAGAACAGCATAGATTTTCTGAGACTTGGGAATTAAATATCTTTGAATAAAAATGATTATATCTTATTAAATTTTGTTTGAAAACATTTCTTATAAGTGAATTATTTCCATTCTGGAACAAAATTACGTGAAAAACTTTCATCATGGAATAACCTAATTTCGATAATTTAATAGATTCGAATTAATTTGTTAGTTACTGACCGTAATTGAATTTGAAAGATAATTACGTCTTTTCAAATCTAATAATAGACGGTTAGAAAACCGTTCCCGTTATGTAATCCGATATTTCGGACTTCAAACAGATCTGCAAACAATCACTGAGTCGACAACCGAGATTAAAATAAATATCTATTTCTCAATAAAGCTACGGGGAATCGGAAAAGCAACGATTTCGTTACAGGAAGAGTTTGTCACGATTTAAAGTTTATTAACCCCTTCCGGTAAAATGACGAGTCTAGCTCGTCATTAGTTTTTCATTCCATACCGCACAATGACGAGCTACACTCGTCATGCGATTAAAGTTACTGTTAAATATGATAATTTAGTTTAAAATTTCTAGTGTACTGAATTTGGCAACACTTTTATCACTTGTGAAAATCACGTTACTATTGCATATTGTTTACTTAGAATTTCTTGGTACAAGTCATTGCCAAATTAATGAGTCAGTATAAAAGAAAACCTACTAAGAAATGCCGTGTGTGTTAGAAGAATCAAATTAAAAGTGAGACTACTTGGCGGTGTAAGCAATTAAGAATTCCTTTGCACTTTGTTTTGAAAAGTACCACTAGCTTGAAGACTATTATCTGTATACCTTATTAATGTTTTGCTTTGATATTTTCTTAATTTTACTGTTTCTGATATTATTTAACACTGTGTAAAAAGTTTATTTTAATTAAGAATATGTAAGAATTGTAAAATGAAACAAGTTTTTTAAATAAAAATTAAATGGTTATTTCATGCACAGTTTCTCATTATTAAATCATACCGGAAGGGGTTAAAAACTGTTACACGGGATTTAAAAACTAAAATAATTTGAATGAATTGTTAAGCGGTATGACGACTATTTAACCCTTTTTATCCTGACGGTACTTATAAGTACCGCTTCAATCAAACACCTATATATTCTTAATAAAGTCATTTTTCCTGACGGTACTCCCAAGGACATGAATGATGCAGTTCCTGCAGCAGAAAAGAAATGACAGCCCCAATCGGGAATCCTTTTTATTCGCATATTAGGGATTTTATAATTGGCGTGTTGCATTCGAAGGTCATTTTGTGGTAGAGCTGATACACGTGTTGTTCAATTGAGTAAATTTAGTGGTTTATTACCAGTTATTTGGTACTATTATTTTTTAGAGACTTCTATACTTCGCAAGTAAGTATTTCATAAACATATTTTTTATGGCAACAGTTAAGAATTTCTGTGTTTCTAAAAATTAGATTATTCAAATTACTCAAGAATTTACCAAGAAAAAATTTGATAATCCAATTATTATGCATAATAATTTTTTTTGATATATGAGTTAAATAACAGAGTAAAAAACAAATTTCAACGATATCCTTCATCCACTGAGAAGATGAGGTAAATTCGTTTAGTTTAGAGCGTTACTTTTATTTGACATTTTTGCTCTGCGAAGGCTAATTGGACTGAAACTGATGAAATCAAGATGATACAAATTGTCATGCCAGAAGCCCGGTTCACACTTGAGACTCTGGTACCAATAGAAATCATACCACGTATTCGGCCACAATCTAAATTCTAAATGAGATACCAGGGATAAATAAATACAAATATTTGATAGGGAGTAATTTATTACCAATGTGTGTACAGTACTATTTGATTAATTTGTCACCTCATTTCTAGTTCTTATGATTTGAGACAGAAATACTTTTTTATTTTTTCATTCTTGGAAACTGAGAAATTTCCTTTCGCTCAGGGTTTCTCTACATATTAGCCTCAGGGTTCGCTCACAGGATCTCATAGGAAGCATTAACAACAGAACTTCCTATGTCAAGCCCTCTAGTTCTGATGTTACTGGTAATGGTATTTGCATTAGAGTAATGAAATTGAGTTGGCATGTCATGAGAAAAATATATATTAGAATAGGGAATGAGGTAGACATAAGAAAAATAGCTTGAGTTTGGGCAAGTTAAAATGTACGATACTTTATAAGTTAAATAAGATCAGCGAAGCAAGTTTAAAACACTTTGAAATTAATGAGTAGCTAGAGCAAGGAGAGTTTAATTATCTCAGGGTTCGCCACAGGAGGTAAGTTTATATATTCTTTTGCTCCAGGGAAAGAGTTGCCTCCATGGAGGTCTCCTAAGAGTACCAACTTTTCATTATGTTACACTTGAAAGGAACCAGGAAATACCGATTCAGTTTGTGGGATCGATTTGTCGGGCAATGAAATGATACTCCGTATTGTGAAGACTTCCTTTTGTTTAGAACACGAAAGACCGAAATCAGCTGATCTGAATTCCTCCTGTTTTAACCCGACTACAATAGCGCGGCGACGCCGTATCTGGAATGTTGACAGTTCGGTTGAATAGAAGTCACGCCCCTTAACGATTGCGGTAATGATCCCGAATGATTTCATCGAGAATTCCAGAATAGGGACAGCTAGCGAATGAGAATTCAACAACAACAAAAAACTAGCTGTAACCGTAGCTGGAGTTCTCAGGTACCTGGAATAGTAACTGACCATAAAAAAAAGTTGGTGAGACTGTAACTGACCCCCAGGTACAAAAAGCTTAGAATTTTGCGACTCCGGGCTTTTTGACATTTTTTTACGTAAGTGTTTTGACTTCGTGAAGGCTTCCACGATTTTTGACCAGAGCCAGTTTTTTAGTGATTACGTTCGGAAGACTCGTAAAGTCCTCTCATATAAGGAACAACAGGGTCTCACATACCGAACGCGTTGATAGATTGGGTTTGCATTGCACCCTGGAAGAACCTCCTCATTTTGTGAGATTATTTAATCTCTTTTTTTTTCTGGCTGTGATCGTCGTGGAAATGTTATGCAAGAACCATTCTTTTACTTTTCGACTTGTTTTGGGAGATTAGAATCCCTGTGTATATATTTAGTATTTACTCCAGAAAATAAAATTGATTTCAATTCTGTTACGGCTATGATCCTTCTTCACTCTACCTCTTTACTCAAGAACATTGAAGTCATCAGAGTATTAAAAAGCAATGCATTAACCTGCCGGATTGCGTCCGGCTGATGAGTGAAATATTATAAAATGTCAACAATTTTTAATGAAGTTTCTGAACTATATAAAAATGTATGTACATTGTGCTGTAGTAAATGATCAGCTGAACACATTTTTTATGTACTAGTAATAAAATTTTGTGTTCTTGGAAAAAGGTTATTTTAATTCAAGACTTTGTCAAGAAAAAATTTAACAGCATAGTTTATATCAGGTCTGTCCAACCGCAAAGAACCCACGGGCCAGAATTCCGGTCACTGATCACCTGGCGGGCAGAAGTTTGGAAAAATTGAACAATAACCTCTTACTTCTTATACAATAAAAATTAATAGTTGAATTATAAATTATAAAACAATGGAACAGAAGGATTATAAAACAATTAGCGATCAAGAGGAAGCTTCGGGGACTTTCGCTTGACTCTGTATAATGGTAGTCTCGAATGCTTCTTGATACCATGGAACTCTGAAAAAAGAAATATGCTGAATAAGAAGTTGGCGGGCCGCACAATTTGTGTCGGCGAGCTGGATGAGGCCAGCGGGCCGCCAGTTGGACAGCCCTGGTTTATATGCGAAATTATGGTTTAGAGCATTACTTTAAATTTTTTTTGCCACACAAGGGCTAATTAAACTGGAACTGTTGCCTAAAACTAAAACAACTAGGTTATAAACTTTCATTCTGGATGCAGGGTTCAAACCTGTACGAGTACAGATAGGAAGATCCCTACTGTATAAAATAACAGTTAAGCTTCCGATTGCTAAATGGGATAGAAAATAGAGTAATTACAAGTATCTGTTGGAGAGTAATATATTAACAATTCGTATAAAGTACTATTTGATCAGTTTGTTTTCTCAGTTCTAGTTAAGATTTGAGATTCTATAAATGGCATAGAGAGAAGATGACTGACACTATCAAACTGAAAATTTTGGATTGTTTGGAGTTTGTCTGTTGTATCTATATATACTTCAAGAATTCTGATACTTTTAAACTGAATTTAGAGTAAACCATTTGGCAACATAAACTCCAGAAATGAGGGCAGACACAGTTTTTCGATTCATAAACTATGGAGGCATTTATTAGTACTGTTAAACCTTGTCGAAAAACTCACGTTCTGGCTCTAGGAACCGAAAGAACAAAGAAGAGACAATACTATTCATTCGAAATCCCCCCTGAGAAACCATAAATCCAGTAGGGGACAGACAGGAACAAAGGAGTTCATGTATAACAAATATTTGCTAGGCTTCAGCCTGTTTATTCTATAGTTTTTACTCTTTGAAAACTAGCATGTTTACACATTTCTCTTGTTTATGCCAAGCAAATTTTTCAAGCAATATTTTGTCATCAACTGCGTTTTTTAATTTGGTATCACCAACTTACGTTGTTATTGTATTTAGCAGCACTTAAATGAAACAAATTAAATGACAAATGATATAAACAAGCTAAATTGATATATAATGACTTTCCATTTACCTTAAATTATATAATTTAATAAAGAAGATAGTAAGCTCTTTTTGAAAGTATTTATATATTTATTCAGTGATATTACAGTACATCGAGTACCGAAAATTAGCTTGTTAATGAGTATTTTGTTTGTGAACTAAACGTGTATCCAGCATTAGTATATTTTATTAAAGATGGTTAAAAATTTCGGGTATAGCTATAAAATTTGTTTTCGGGAATTCTAAAAGATAGGGGACGTATTAATAAAAATGAAAAGAGGTTAGGTATAGTTAAGAAAAAAATATTTTTAAATATAATTAAAAATAATTTTTTTATCACTTTTCATTTTGATGATGGATTAAGAAAATGAAATTCATAGCAACAATCAAATCATTATTTACTGAATTATTCCTTATTGCATTAGCCGTACAATGGATGAATGTGTTGGGCGCCACTGTTCGGTACCAGAGTTCATGTGTTTGAATCCCATTGATGGCAGGGATGTTAAGAATCAACAAGTACAACAGTAGGGGCCAGTATCATTATCTGTAAACCGTACCGTTTCAAATTAAACTTTTAGAAACAATTGAGAAAATTTAGTAACTCAAATTGTTTATTAAAGAACTAAAGCATGGCAATGCAAGATAACTATTACTTCAAATTTTTTTTTAGGATAATATTGATGCAGAATTAGAGGAAATTAATGCAGTTTCCTCTGAAATACTTTGAAGTATACTACTGTACTTGCTTTAATGAAATTTTAGAAAGAGATGTAATGATTTAAAGCAACAATTAATAACCTCATAAAAGTGACTCTTCTATTTTACTTAACGGATAATAAATTATTTATTAATTTACATCACCAAAATATAGTAAGAACTTCAATAATGTTTATTTCGATAAGCATCCATAGTTTCCTCTAGTTTTGCTGCCTTTATTTTATTTATAAAAAAAGTTAAAGTGAAATACAAAGTTTAGAAATTTTGTATTTCGGGTTAGTTGAAAAAATAATTTATTCCGAAGCAGACTGCTTTTATAAATAAAAGAATTTTTCACCCAATGTGATCAAAATTGCTGGTTTATTGACATTTACCTTCGCAAATGTTCCTTTTGCCTTTGGCTTTCGCAGATGTGTCGCATTCCTTATCATTTTAATAATAATAAAAAACGAAACGTATAAGTGATAAATGTATACCAGAATTTTCAAATATATATATCGGCAATTTCAGTAAGTGAGGGAATAAAACTGACAAAAAATATATTTTACTCGCAAGTGGGAATTGACGCATAGGCCATTTTACTCGTCACCAGTGTGTTTTTTTCCCTCTCCCTTTCGAATCGGAATTTCTCAAATTTCGGCAGATCAAGGATACATCCCAGAATAGGATTTCACAGAATCAAAGTTTATTTCATATGAAAAGAAAAGTCTTGCGAATCTTTTCTCGCACGTCATTAAATACATGATTTAGTAAATAAAAGTGACATTCGTGACATTCAATGAAACATCAGAAGAGCGTTTTATATAACGTCTTTCTTTAAGACATTTTTTTTTGGGAGCTCTCTGTGAATACTGCGGATATTTATGTTACACAATAATGGTTCAGTAAAAGGAGAAATTGCCAGAATGTAGATTTGTTTAAAGGAAATAATATCCGATATAGTAAAATTCTTATTTGTTAATTATTGCTGGAAACGTTATGGCTGAAAGATTGATATTTTGATGCATAAAATCTCTTCAGTGCATAAGGTTGGTTGACTGGAAGTTCTGTGTTCTACTTTTTGCTAAATGATGGCTAGTAAGACTGAGATCGTTTTTTTAAAGCTAATTTCAAACTATGGCAAACATCTCTGTTGGTAGAAAAATTTCAATGAATAACAATTCACGAACTAGAAACTGAGATACCTAGTTCCTTACTTAGTTAACACTTCGAGTGCAGGCAACGTATTTTTACGTTTTTTGCAGTCTGTCACTCGAGCGAGGGTCATTTGAAAATACGTGTTTAGTAGATTTGCGGTGGATAGCCGCTAACCACCACAAATATACTAAATGCATATAATTATATGTATGTGTGACATTATATGCGTTTTGTTTGAGTTGCTATGCAACGCTTTGCATTTTTTCCCCCCACAAGTAATGATTATCGAGTTACTCGGTCTCCTGTTGCGTTATTTCGTCTTCAATCGAATTCCTAGCTCCAGAACGTACAAGTCATGTTTTGTCAATTTGAAGCTTGGTTTTTTATTGTTGAATAAAAGATTGATAATGAATAGTTCTATTTGTACTTGACACGAAAAAAATATTTTTGAATACATTTTAAAATATTAAAAAATCGTTTACTTTTGTGATTTCGTAAAAATATTGGTTTTTATTGTTAAAAAATCATACAGTATATATTAAAGTGTAAAATAAAAACCAGTTTCGTTCATAAAAACAAAGTAGTTTTCGATTTACTGCTATTTTTCGGAATAACTAAACTTTCGCGCGATTCATTAAAAAACTCCCGAGGCAAGCGTAAATTGGTGGTGAAGTATACCCGTATGCCAAGTGTTAACTATTTCCTGGTTTTTCATGTATAAGAAAAACTGAGTCACAGTACAAATGACTTGATAATAGGAAGTTCATTGTGAAGGATCTCCAACTAATATTCTAATATACCATTACATTATTCTCTTAAGGATGTTTTTCACTAGGCGTGGCCGAATGATCACCAAATAAACAGAGTGCTGCTTTTTGACATTGGAGTTCGCAGGTACGAATCCTGTTGATGGTATGTTTATAGGCACTCGGAATCAGCTTTATGCAGTATGTTACGATTTCATTAGCCCCTTGTAGGAAAACAATAAACCATTAGTGCTCCAAACACCAAACTTCTGTCATCTATAAGCGGGTAGTTATAATTAAACTTCCCAAATACATGGCATTCTACAGCACAAACGGGTGACCGGAATATAACCAAATTTTGTATATGGGCTACACACGAGATGCGCTCACGGAATTTCCAAAAAGTAAAGCTCCAAAATGTGTACCAGATGCGAAACACATGAAATTTAACACAGTAAACAACCTAAACGGAATACAGAAACAGTATTAATAATTCAAAACAAGAATTATGAATAATAAAATGTAAAACTGGGAAAAGCTTTTAGTGGTAGAAGAAAACATCGAGATATGCATGCTTGGGAAGAAGAGGAAGCTTTTTGGAAAGCAGTTAGCGTATAAAACGTTTATAGATGTTTTATGTTTAAGTCGATGTTTCCGGCTGTACAAATGACGGTCTCTTTAGATGCATTATTGGTAAAATTGTTTTACAAAAACAAAGGGAATGCTTTTGCTGCAGTTGGTTAATTTCGTCATATAAAGAACCTACGGGGTGGACCACTATATACTAAAGGTATCCGGGTCATGATTTAGAGATTTGAAGAGACGGGGAAATTAGTTCAATCTAGAAAAAGTTGTAACTGGTACTTGTTGGTGCCGTCAAGACAACTGTTGACGCACAGTCACCGACATCAGAGTTTGGGACAGTAGCGTGCTTGCAGTTTCTCCACAAACAGGCTATTCTTACAGCACCGTCCAAGAAGTATTCAAAAACATATTTTATTCCCATACAATATACGCCATACCCAGGAGCTGCTTCATAGGGACAAGCCACAAAGTCTCTCATTCGCAGTCAGTTTTTTTCAACAGAATGACTGTTGATCTGTCTTAGCCTTGGAATATTCTAGGGAAGGACGAGGCTACTTTCTACCTCTATGGGGCAGCCAATACACATTGCCACATTTGTGCTAAGGAAAATCCTCGGATCCACACTAAAATTCCCTTACAGTCTCCAAAGGTCACTGGTGCAGATTCACGGTGACATTCCTCCTTGGACCATTGTTTTTTGAGGAAATCGGTGGACGTGGGCCTGTCACATGTTCCGTTACTGGCTGTCGGTACCATGACATGCTGCAGACGTTTGCTGTACCGTAACTACAGCAAAGGTGGGTCCTCACATCGGCCATTTTCATGCAGGATTGTGCACCACCATATATCCATGGGTTCGTGAAGGCGCTATTGCTCCAACACTTCATAGAGGAACGTGTTATTAATCTCTCCTTTCCTAATCCATGGACAATACGTTCACAAGATGAAACTCAATGCGATTTCTGGTTATGGCGATATTTAAAAAGTCTGGTGTATCCTGGAGGGGTTGTGATGTTGAATGACGGAAAGAACTCCATAACGTTTTATATGCAGAGCCTCACAGCTCATCTGTTACGATCTGTTGTTGAACACACAGTCCATGGACTTGAAATTTTGTAGGTGAATGAGGGTGGTCCGGTGTATCACCTTTCCCTACATCGTCTTTTACACGATTAACAACTGCTCCTCTTGTGCAAGTTCGTCCTAATCTGTTCTTGTTTTTGCAAACTGAGCTGTTTTTGTTTCTTCCTTACCTTTACTCAATGTTAAGGCAATTAAAAACATCTTGACTGACGTTCAATGACGCTGCAGGTGTTTATGCTCCAAACAATCTTTTTCAATTGACGTATACTGTCAAAATATTCATACAGATCTACAATGTTTTGTTGGAATCATGATTTAAACTATATATATGTGGATTGATGTGCATTTTCTTTTTCTATTTTAACAAACATACACAAGCAGCATTTGTATTAATCTACTATTAGAGGTGATCCCACAAAGACGTTTTCTCTTCAACCAAGAATAGACGCATTGAAGAATTTTATCATACATATAAATTAAATCAAATTTTTATAGGACATGTGAAAACTAAAATAACTTTTTATGAAGTCCTACTGACTCTGCCAATTATCTTCATGACTTTTTGGAAACCAAAAGTGTTTAACACTTAATTTATTATTTATTGCCCGGTTTTGGACATGCAGCTTTCTGAACTTTACAAGATAACTTAGCAAGTTAGCCATACCAAGGCAGAATTGTCCCCATTTGGTATTGGTTTGGTTTGGAGTGCTACGGTCTACTTTTATGCAACACGAGGGCTAATGATACATACTGGGATCTACAGCTTAAAGCCGATTACGAAAGACTACAAACATCCATGTCACAGTGGGATTCGAACCCACGGACTCCGGTTCCGAAGGCCAGCGCCCTAACCAATCGGCCGTCGTTCGACGCCCATTTGGTATCGGAATCCATAAGTTTGAATCTCATTACTCGCATGAATGTTCGTAGTAGTTCGGAATAGGCTTTATGCAATAGGTCTTACTATCATTAGAAATTCTGTAGCAAAGTAGTAATTATCGCGCTATAAATGAAACCAATACGTTATGGTTGCCTAACTTCAAGAGTTAAATATTTTTGTATCGAACATGTATCGAATGGAGCTTTAGATGAAGTGTTTTATATTTGTATTTTTCAAGAATTGCAGTTTTATTAATAAGATATATGCATTATATTTCCATAATTAACATTTCAATGTTGCATATTTGACTTTCTTAATTCTAATTTCCGTTTGTGTATTTGAATTTTTATTTTTTTTTCTTATTCTGCCCGAGTATTTCGTGAGAGCAATTTTGTATTTTTACTAATGCATTTTTTAAAAAGTGTATCTTTAGATGTCGCATGCTTTGTTGCCATGGAACATAATGTAATAAAGTTTTCTGAAAAAATAAAATATATACACATATACATGATTTAAAATTTTTTTGGACTTAGGAATAAAAGGCTGATATTCATAAAAATTTCAGATTCGAAATTTTTGATGATTGAAATACTTTTTATATGTATACTTCGTATAGAAAATCTAAAAAGGCAGTTTCAAAATAAGATTTTTCTGAAAATCTTCCTTTTCGAATCTCGTTGCACGTCATCAAAACACGTTGCGCCGTAGGAGATACAATTCTATACAATGTCTGTGGCAATAAAATATGTAAGAAATCTACTGAAATATGCAGTGAATCAGAAATTGTAGCCCTAAACGTTGTAAATATGAAATGCATTTTCAGAAAGAAAAGAGATTAGGCTTTTTTAAAAGAAGGAAAGAATTTTTTTTCCTTTATAATGAAACTTTCGTTTTATTACGGGATGTTTATCATGCGGAATTAGGCAATTTTAAAACCACTGAAACAAGGGTTTTGAAAGGAGTATAACGCACCTATAATTGGTTTTGCGACATCAAATAAAACGGAAAACATCTGATTGTAAAATAAGAAATATATAGATAAATTATTCGTTAGATATATATTATTCCTAAATGTAAAACACTGAATCTAAAGGTATTGATAAGAAGTATTACTTCAGTTATAAATACAGACCTTTACTTAAACAAGTTGGTACATGGAATGAAATGAATGGAAGAATGCTGAATGGAAGTTATATTTGTACGTAAAACTCATTACAGATACACATTATGAAGATTTTAAATTCCTAAATATTCATATTTCTAAAATGCAATCGATTACCCTTTTTGCATAAATTAATACCTAACCGCTTTATTTATTTTACCATGAAAGAAATTTGCAAAGAAAAGAAAAATAAAGAAAAGATCTTATTTTCGTTTAAAAACTTTTACCAAAATTAATTAATTTTAACTATACTATGTTAATTATTATAATAAGTAGCTTTAAACGTATATTATCACATGCGTTCTTAATTGAATTAAGTGATAAAGTTTATTTATTTTGCCCGAGGGTTTTGTTTGAAAAGTACTTTACCAAAGTACTTTAAAAAGTACTATAATATGCCTCTAGGTTGAAATACAAAGAATGACAGTGATTTTAATGCTCTCTCAGTACTGCTCTGTTTGTTAGGAACCTGGTAAATTTGTTCAAGGTCACCTTGTATCACAAAATATGACAAAAGAAAGAATAAGTTCGAAATGTTCACATATATATTTTGAGTAGTACGAAAAAAATTAGATCACAAGAAAAAGTTTGTTAAATAAAGAATGTTCTGCAGTATTTATAGGCTACTTTAAGAAGAAATTCGTAAAATTTTCTTTCCAAGGCAAAGCTTACAAAAACAGAATAAAGAGGTACGCAAACTGTGAATTCTCCACCCCCCCCATTAAGGGCCACAAGGAAATTTTTGTGGGTTGCTAAAAACCAAATAAGTTTTTTTTCACAAAAAATATAACGCTTTGACAAGAGGTACCTCATCCAAATAATTTTTTACCATTGATAAATTCTTTATAAGACTGATTCTAAAACATCAAGATTAAAAAATGTGTATGCACATAAAACAGAATTAATTACCACTCAACTAAAGACCTCAAGGAAAACTGGGTAAATACTCACAATCTGGGTAATACTCCTTTAATTTTTTCATTACTGTGCATCTAAATAATTTGATACATGTAATTTATATTCAAATCACAGGACTACTATTAACGCACGAGGTTGCAAATCGTACACAGCCACTGTTTACATTTGATCATTACAACTGTTGCCATTCAGAGTATAGAAATAATGCCGATTTCAGGGTCGCATGCCTGCGCATTTTATATATAGAAATCATGGTAAATATTAGCTGTAGACAGCGGTATATCCCAGAGTTGTAAAAGTCTGTGGTCTGATTAAAGTAGAAAATTAAGTGCATAACAATGTCTTTTAAAACAGAACAAGTATTTATTCTTTCTATTGGAATGATAATAAAATAATGCAGACTTGTACGAGCTTACCAGCTTCGGTAAATGCACCTAATTCTACAACTTTAAATCATTATCATCCGGTAAAAAATTCATCAATAATATACAACATAAAATTTGCATACACTGCAGTTAGAAGATGAGAATTCATTCATGAGTTAAAAAGTGGATATGATTCGGAACAAATTCAACCTCCTTGGTGGTAGTTTAACAGATTATTTATAAAAAATATAAATTTATTTACTTGCAGATCTAACTTTAATAACTCTGATATCACGACAAAAAATTTACACAAAGGGGGAGGGGTTGCAAATGAAAAGAGTATGCAGTCCGCTCAAATAGGGGTTCAGTTTTGTTCATCACCTTATTAAAAAAAAACCCATTTGGAATTTTGATGTAAAGCATTTCTAAATTTGTTTGCCCATTTTGTATTATTTTGCATTTTTTGGTTATTGTATGCTTAAATAGAGGTTTTGCTTTATACACCACCTTATTCAAAAGATACCCATTTGGAATTTTGATGTAATGCATTTCTAAATTTGTTTGCCCATTTTGTATTATTTTGCATTTTTCTGGTTATTGTATGCTTAAATAGAGGTTTTGCTTTATACACCACCTTATTCAAAAGATACCCATTTGGAATTTTGATGTAATGCATTTCTAAATTTGTTTGCCCATTTTGTATTATTTTGCATTTTTCTGGTTATTGTATGCTTAAATAGAGGTTTTGCTTTATACACCACCTTATTCAAAAGATACCCATTTGGAATTCTGATGTATTTGTAGATATGTTTGCTCGTCTTTATTGCCTATAAATAAATGTGACTTATTGATGTGACTATGACTTTATCTTATATGATATGCTTCAATTTAAATATTTGTAAATAAGAAAACTACGAATGATAAATATAAATAATTTGCAATTAATTACAGACCAGCAGGCCAAAGGGACAACGTTGTGAAGACACTAAAATCTGATGGACAAGGAGCAGTTGCAGGGAGAATAGTTTCTGTCCCATTAAAAGTTTATAAGCAAGCCTTCAAAGCCACACTTAGTCTTGGTGAATGCCCATTAACAATGAAAGATGGATCGATAAAAACATGGTAAATATGAATAACAACTTTAAATTATGAGCTTTGTAATTGTCTGAATTATGAAATTGACTTATCAAATGAGAAAGTCTCATTATCTCTGTTATTAATTTGTCAAGTGCGTGTGAAATCAGGTTTATGTTTTCTGTCGATATTCAGAAAGAGGAATTAGGAAGAGTTTTGTATTTTTCTTGACGTATATAAACACTGTATAATTATAAACACTATAAATTTAACAATTGTTGACGGGTAAGATAAAAATGTTTTTGAAAGAGACAATATTTATTTCTTACAAATACCCCTTGAAGTAAATAATACCCGAGGAAAACATAACTGCAAAAGAGTTATTCCCTCAAGCCTCTTTAAATATTTGTTATATTTTTAATGTTTTTTATGTTTGTTATACAAATATTTTTTAGCCTTTTATAATAGCCTTTTATATTTGCTATATTTTTAAAAAAATATTTAAGTGAATATTAAAGTTATCGTAAATGAATAAATAGATGAATTTGGTAAAAAAAATCCAATTTTAGTATGCAATTTATTTATTTTTAAAAATCCAATTTAATTATCTTAGTGCTGTAAAGTTTTAGTATTCTTTTATGCATTTCAACCAAATAAGTGCAGTGCAAAAGTGCTTATTAATTGCTAGGGGATTTCTTTATTTTACAGCTTAGTATGAAATATTGAGATTTGTAAAAAGATTACATTTTACTCTATTGAATCCATTTAAAAATAAAATCTGGGTACGTTGTTGAATACATGTATATATATGTATGTATATATATATATATATATATATATATATATATATATATATATATATATATATATATATATATATTTATATATATATATATATATATATATATATATATATTTATATATAAATATATATGTATATATTTATATATATGTATTTATTATACATATATGTATTTATATATACATTTATATAGATAAATACATATAAATTTGTATATATAACATATATATTTAACATAACATATATCATACTTATTTATATATATATGTATATAAATATATATGTACATGTACACACACACGTACAGGAGCGGGGTTAGCAGATGTGCAGAACGTGCATGCATTTAGGAGGCTAAATTTATAGTGTGTCCTAATGTATAAATAGTTTTAAAATATATTAACTAAAGCTTTTATTGAAAATGACGATTTTACAAAAAATATTTAGTGAGATTTTATATTTCTTTTCTCTTTTTTTTTGAGAATAATTGCTGTCATGAACTTGGCAAGTGTCTAAAATGAGCATATCCCATGTTTAGCTATTTAAATAAAAGATTAATCTGAAACAAATTAATTAATTTCAAAAGGAAATTTTATTTAAATTTTGGTAAATGGGAAATAAAAAAATCTAAACAAATTTGTAATTAGAGATAAAATGTAAGTTATTGTGTATTATTTATATATCAAATTGTAGTGTCACCTTAGTGATTTATATGAATTAATAGCAGTTGGAAATAAATTGTAAAAAAATTTAAAGTTATAAATACTATTGATTAACTGGCTTGTAAGAAATGAAGAAGAGTGCAGTTTAGAATTTTGGAAGTAGGAATTTTGTTTCTTTTTGTTTGAGAGGACATATATTTTATTAAACTTAAAATAAATATGTGGTATATATGTTACGGTAAAAGTAATACACTGGTGCCTATATATAATAGCCGGTAGTTATGCATAATCACCACTAAGTTTACTAAATGTGATAAATTTTTAAATATTAATCAAATTACCCGTTTTTTTTGCATAATTTACAACTTGCAATGATAAATGTGATAAATAACATGACTTACTGGGCCAGTAGATTAGAGTGCAGTTTTATTTTGAGTTTTTACGACTCAGAGATATATTTTTCTGTTGGATACTATTGTGTAAGAGAACACGTACTGCAATATTTTATACTTCCCAATTAAAAAATTTGCTTTCTTAGTATCAATAATATTAACTAATTTGGAATTAAAATGCTCAAGCATACCAGCCATTATTTAATTTTTTATAAAATACGAGAGGGTAGAAAAGAAAAAGTCTAGATGTACCAAAATAAGTACTGCTGAAATCACGTGGTTTTCATGTGTTGATAGGAGGCAAGCAATTGAGCGAAACTGAACAAATTTTCGTAAAGTTAGGGACTTTTATCACATTTACCATTACGAGATGGGAATTATGCAAATAAACCAGTTAATTTGATAAATTTTCGAAAATGTATCATATTTACCAAATATAGTGGTGATTATGCATAATTACTAGTTATTATATATAATGACAGGATTAATCACATTTACCGTAACATATATATATATATATATATATATATATATATATATATATAAACTTTTTGTATTCCTAATCAATTATATGGAGCACTCATATAAAGACATTAGTAAGTTGTTTCTATGCATTGGACTAAGTGATGAATCTACTGAAAATTCATGCAGCTAGGACTGCCAAATTGCTATCCGTGTTGATAAGGGGAACAGCCAAATATTATCTTGCACGCAATCGGCTAACACATAACCTGCCTTGTATATTATATATATATATATATATATATATATATATATATACATATATATATATATATATATATATATATATATATATATATATATATATATATATATATATATATATATATATATATATATATAAATCCCATTGCATGTGAAATTAAATAGAGAGAATATATAGAATAAAAAGAATAAAGATATTCAGAGCTAAATTAAACATAGAGAGTAAATTTTCATAGACTTTTGCAAATAATGGACATTATAAAATAACCTACTTAGTCAATATTATTTTTATAATTCATATTTATTTTTATAATTCATACTAAGTTATATTTATTGTTGACTTATTTTGATAAAAAATTAAGATATTGACAACATGTATTTAGAATATGTAAAAGTAACCCAGATAGCGTGCATTTTTTCAGAAAGTTTAATTTTTTGTAGATAATATCTTGTTATAACAAATTTGATGCTACAAACGTGCAGCAAAACTACTGCAAGTGAGACGGAACATAAAGCGACTACTACTTTGCAGCGCCATTTTTCTGCAGAACTGTGGCAATGGTGTCATGACAACCTTGAAGCAAGTGAAAATTGCTGCATTTCAACTAGCGATTCAAACTTGCAGGCTGGTCATGCGGAACTTAAAGCAAGTTTGCAGGCTTGCAAAGCAAGACTGCTGCAAATTTGTTAACTAAATTTGCTATCTGGGAATGTGCATGCATCTTTTAGCCCTAGAATGCTTTCCTTACATCTCGGATACTTTTTGTAATAAAAATAATAAACTGTTAAAAGATTAAAATAACTTTAATCTGCAATAAATACTTTTTTTAAATAAAGCGTTTGTATCATTTGCTTTTCCTTGCTTTAAAATACATTTTTAAAAATAAATTTGTCTTGCTGACGTAACAATAGTAACAACGCTCCGCATGAATAGGAGAGCGTTCTATGATTAATTGTTGAATCTGATAATTTATAGATGTTTGTCTTATCTAGCAAAGATAAATTTGAAGGTGAAGTAGTTCATCTTGCAAAAGGAGGTATGACAGTTGATGTTAGCAGGGTGCAAAGCGCCGAGGATGTAATTTTGCATGGCATGGGAGGAATTGGAGGGAGCATTGGTGTTTTAGGAATCGTCAGTATTAGTCCAAAGGTATGTATGAAAAAAGCACTTATATTCATTAATGCTTACTATATATGGCGGTTATTTTTCGGAATCAATCATTGGTAGAATCCCAGTTCCGGGGGCCGGCCGCCATGTTTTGGCTCTGTTTTTGTACAAGTGATCGCCAAATTGTAGCCAAGTAATGTTTACAATTTGTGATTCGTTTTGTATTAAATTTATACCCAATTTCGAAACATATTTTAAACGAAAAAAGGTTTGAAATTTTGTTAAGATGAATACAAATTTAAAAAAAAAATAGAAAATAAAAAATAGAGCAAGGTTTGTCAGAAAACTGGGTTCTAGAATTTGGCGACATCGCCCACGCTTGGAGTGCCCACTGAACTTGGTTTGGCGGGCCCCTCGAACTGGGATACGGCCAAAATGGTTTACACATGTATTTTCTTATATTGATCACATAAAATATTTAGTTGCACATATCTCCTACTAAACATATTTTTCCGAGATGTTACTTTGAAAACTTAATGAAATTTTACGTGTAAGCAAGAATATTCTTTATTATTCGGGAACAGATGCATTATAGACGCCGGGCCCGTCTGCCATGTTTTTCTTTGGCGACAAACAATAAAAATCGTATTTGAAAAATCGCCAAGTAATGCCTTTATTATAGAGTTAAAAAAAATAAATAAACGTATTACGGAGCAAAATCCTAAACAAAAATTATTATAATTAAAGTAATAATAACAGAGACATATAATTTATGGCAATTTTCCTAACCAGGGTTGTATTAACATGGGATAAAAACCAGTGTTCAACCATTAATATCAATTTTGACCAGATAAAGAAAAACACTTTTCAATATATTTTAATACTATGACATATTTTACTAGCATATGATAAAGACAAGTCACATTTGTTAAAAATGTTAAATAAATAACACCAGCAAAAAAGAAATAAACATAACACAAGTAAAAAAAAAAAATGTTTTACTTATTTTTTTTTTATACAAGTTTTATATGTAATTTATGTTGAATTCAAAACACGGTTACAAGTAACAAGTTTTGTAGTTGTTTAAATTTAAACTTTCAATTTATTTTATTACTCCAAACTTTGAAAATAATCTTTCTATAAAAGTCTGGCACAACATTCATTTGATGTATTTATAAAATCAACAAATTTTATGTTAATGTTTCTGAATAAGAAGGATTTAATATGTAATTCTGCTTTAACAAGTAAAATGACGAGTTCTCATTAGTTTTTAATCATACCGCACAATGACGAGCTACATTCGTCATGCGATAAAGTTACTGTTAAATAATGATAATTAATTTAGTTAAAAATTCTAGTGTACTGAATTTGGCAACACTTTTATATCACTTGTGAAAATCACAAGTCACTATTGCATATTGTTTACTTGGTACAAGTCATTGCCATTAATGAGTCAGAATAAAAGAAAACCTACTAAGAAATGCCGTGTGTGTTACAAGAATCAAATTAAAAGTGAGACTACTTGGCGGTGTAAACAATTAAGAATTCCTTTGCACTTTGCTTTGAACAGTACCACTAGCTTGAAGACTATTATCTGTATACCTTATTAATGTTTTGCTTTGATATTTTCTTAATTTTACTGTTTCTGATATTATTTAACACTATGTAAAAAGTGGATTTTAATTAAGAATATGTAAGAATTGTAAGATGAAACAAGTTTTTTATATAAAAATTAAATTGTTATTTCATGCACAGTTTTTCATTACTAAATCATACCGGAAGGGGTTAAAATGATTATAAATTAATAACAAATTTAATTATAAAATGTCATGTTATTTGCTTTAATTTTAATATTTATGCTTTTAACTACAACTTATATTTTTAACTTCAACTCGTGTTTTATGTTTTTAACTGTAACTCATGTTTAAATTTTTAACTGTAACTCATATTTTAAGTTTTTTACTGCAACTGGATTACATTTTTACAATTGCATGTGCATGGTACATTTTTAACATTCAAACATTCTTATTATACTGTATAAGCATGTTAAATCTCATGAACTTGTTGGTGTAATATTTTGTTTAACCCACTAATTTTGATTTTGCAAACCGATGACATCTTCGAATGTGTCACGTACAATTTTCGACCTCCAAAACTTCAATGGATGTAATGTATTTCTGCCAGTGTTTTTCCCCTATAGAGGTTTGAGGTAGGACAGGTCGATTGTTTAGGAATGCACACCTACTCTCTGAGGCACAAAGACCTATATTTTCATGTTTGTAAATCTCTATTTCGAAGATATTTCGTTTGCTAACATGTATCTCTATAATTGTACCACTTAAATAGCTTATGACTTTCGTAAAAACGATAGAAATCATTCTCTTAAAGATATTTTTATTTGTACTTTTAGAACCCTTATTTCTTATATATCTTCGAGACTTGACGAGCTTCATGTGTATTAAAAATTAACAATCTATAATGTCTATTTAATATCTACTTATAACCAGAAGTAAACGGACAGTAACGATGGGTTTTATTATAATCTAGTCGACAAATGAAGTAAAAAATGATAGAACAATTTGGTCACTGACACAAGGAAGCTTTAGCTTATTTTTGGAGACTTTTTATCCTCGGTGTGTACCATCGGAGGGATAACTGCACTACTATTTTTATTGATTATTAAAAGTCACTTCTAATTACAAAATATATTATATATTAATATTAAGACCATTTAAAACTATTTTTAACAATTCTGACCACTTTTGACCACATTTGACCAGTTTTGGACGGTTAAAACCACTTTTATCCAGTGTTTCTGGTCAAAATTACAACCCTGTTCCTAACTCTTGGAGAAAAGACACATTGGAAATTATTTACCAATGCATATTCTTATAGTGATGTAGATAGCTTCTAAACATATTTTTGCTCCAAACGGTTACTACTTTGAAAACCTATTAAAAATTTATTTATAAGCAATAATATCACTTATCTTTAGTCTATCTGTCCTTTATTTTGTTCACCTCTATCTCCTTGTGCCATTCTATTAATATTTTTCAAATTTTTTATATTTGATATGATTTTACTTCTGTACACATCGTTTATAATTTGAGTTCGTGATAAAAAATGAATACAAAATGACAATACTGAGGAAAATCCGCAACAGAATCAACCATTACTGAACTAAATAAAAGTTAAGCTAACTGAGACAGAAGCACTCTACAATTTCGTAGTGCCGATTAATTTTATCCATCATCGGAGAAATTCTCTGCTAATCCATTAATTTCCTTTCTTCAATCAGAGGATGACTTCATAATCAGGATCAGAGTATAAGCAAAACTTGGAGATTAAAGAAGTCATCAATTTTTCGTGTTTGGCGGAAAATAAGCTGTTAACTTTTGGGCTTCCCAGCAGAGATTTAAATAGCCTTGTCAGAAAAAAAGTGATCTTAGTGCCGTTTCTTGCGGTTGAATTAATGGAAATGAAGTTAGAATTACGATTGGAATCTGGCAATGAAAACTCTTAGAAGTACCATTTAAGTCAAAAGAATGAACAAAGTTTAACATTTAAATATATTTGTCTAGTAGGAATTGAATCGATATGAACTTATAAAAGAATTTCAAGGTCAAAGAAAGACAATACCTTCGTTAGTATTTACCTATAAATCGTTTCATAATAAAGGGTTACATCAATATATGTAATCATCAGTAAATGCTATCACAAGTCTACCGCCAGAGGGCGAAGTGTTTCCAGCGTCCTATGTTCTTTAGACCCTGACTGGACAGGTCGGTTTTTTTCACCCTCAGCCCTGAGTGAGGGAGTGAGCCGGAGTGTTTGTCTGCTGCTCACAAATTAGCAGGACATCTCGTCAAAAGAAGGACATAAAAATGAATCAGCGTGAACAGAGGCTATTGTATAATTTTTTAGCGATTCTTGGAAGCCATCTTCCCTAACCCCAAGACTCTAATCTTGCTGTATATAATCAAGAACTAACAGTACGTGTACAGGCCAAATTGAACAAATAGATCTGTAATGGTATTTACATTTTAAGCTAAATTTTGAATTAAATTATCCACAAAGATAAGTCTTCTCTCATTTATATTTTATGTTTATTTTATTTGAATTTTTCAACAACATGGTCCATAGCTTCACTTGTGTTGTGTTGTTCGATTGCTTTTTTATTCTTTGATTAACCTTTCTCGCAACAGGAAAAACACTTTCAAAGAGTATTTTTTTTTGTCTTTGGGGTTAAAAACCATTCTCCATGAATTTTTGTCTACTTTAGAGGCTGAATGATAGCCTATTTGGAAGAGTGCTGCTTTTCGGTATCAGAATATGGGAGTTTGAATCCTGCTTCTAACACGGATGTTCGTAGCCGTTTAGAATGGATTTTAAGCAGTAGATTCCGATCTCATTCTATTCTTACCCATACTTGTAACGAAATAGTAGACAGTAGTGCTCCAAACCAAATGTTAGTTGAAAGTTTTATGAAAATAAACATTCTTATAAGATTATGAAAAATGCATTTTAGTGTTGAGCAATAGATAGAAAAAAATTCTCTATCTCACAGTATATGACTATAAAATTTTTTCTCTCTCACATTTTAGAGGATTAATAGGATATCGACTAAATTTAGTTTTTAATTTTTTTCAGCAAACATATCCAATATATCCTGCCATTGTACTGCTTTTTTGAAAAATGCATTTTAGTATTGAGCAACAGATAGAAAAAAAATCTCTATCTCAAAGTATATGACAGTAAAATTTTTTTCTCTCACTTTTTGGAGGATTAATAGGATATCACACTGAATTTAGTTTTTAATTTTTTTTCAGTAAACATATCCAGCCATTGTACTGATTTTTTACATTGTCCAACTATAAAATTATACAATTTTAACCTAGAACATTTAGGGATTGGAACAAAAGAAATTTTTGCCTTAAAAGTAAGATTATACTTTTGATGCTATGACATTTTGAGACTACACCATTTTTACTCTTTTCACAATGCTTATGGAAATGAGTGGTTTTTTTACCCAAATATCTTAATATATTTTTGTTTTCGTACTTTGAGGATAACTAAATTTATTCTAATGTATTTTTAAAAATTATACTTTTATTGTATTTCAGAAGAAATTTTATGAGTTAACGTATTGTGAATAATCTTACACCCAAATTAAAAATGTTTAATGTATTAATAGAAAGTGTTATATTCAATATATTAATGCAAAAGTATATTATAATAAATTAATTGTATTTAATATATTTAAACAACATTTAATGTATTAATACAATATTATAAAACATTTTTTTGAAACAACAGAGAAAGTTCAGTAGCACAAATTGTTTATCGACGAACTGAAGCACGCCCAGTGCAAGATAGCTATTACTTCCAGCTGTATTTTTATAGGATGATAATGATTATTGCAGTTATTTTATCTCTCCCCTCGGAAATACTTTGAAGTATACTACTGCATTTCTTTGGTGAAATTAAAGAAAGAGATGCAATAATATATCGTCTAAATTTAAAGCAACAACTAATAACAGCATGAATACTCATAAAAATAATTGAAGTTAGAGGAAAGTTGATAATTACTAATTTTGTTGTAAATTAAATGCACTGGAATAAGATTGATATATTTTGCCATCGTGTAGTATATGAGAATCACAAATTTTCACCATGAGTATTTCAATTCGATTTTCCGACGATTAATAAAATGCATATACGGCTTTTGCATCTGGTTTCTTTTTTCAAGCTTCATGTTTATATAGATCATATTGATTTACTATGGTAAAGTCCTTTTTCTAAGTTGGAATATATATAAATAGATGTTTAAGTGTTTCGTATTTATATATTTGTATTTAAACGAACCCTACCCAAACTGTCTTTTATATGATTTTACACATGGTTTATACATAGTTTTACAATATGGGTGATCGTTTTGTAAAGAACTACAACTTCTACTTCTAGAGTAGAATGTCTCTTTCAGTTTTTGATTAGTGTCAAAAAAGTCGTTACTCCATTCTATGATGAGCGGATGTGAAGTTATAAATTTTTCATTAATTGTTTTAAAAATTAATTGTAGAGTTTTATGTTCGATTGGCATGTTTTTTTCTAGGTCAACAAATAAATAAGAAGAATTGTCTATTCACCACAGTTTTATCTGCATACTACTTCTTTTTCTGGTTCAGTATGGATTTAGTTTGGTTTTCCACTTAGTTTCTCTAAAGTCCTTGGTTTCTTTTTGGTTTGTTTGGAATGTTACGGTTTGCTTTTTTGCTGCATAAAGGCTAGTGAGAGATCAAGACTTACTGTTTAAATACTTTCCTGAACGGCTACTAAGAATCACGGGTGAAACAAAATTTGAACCCATGAACTATGGTGGCAGAAGAGAATGCCACACTAATTCAGTTCCCGTTCGGCTTCGAGCGTAACAAGAGGAAAACTAACAAACCTAGTTAGATTGGTTGATTGGGAGAGCTACGGCTTACTGTTTGAATACACGAAGGCTAATGAGACTGGAACCTACTGCTTAAAGCCAGTTCCAAACGCCTATGAACATCTATGCCAGAAGTTGGATTTGAACCCATGAACTTCCGGTACTGAAGAGCACCGACCTACTTATTTGGCCATCGTTCGAAACTTTGATAGGAATTCAATATACTTGTAAGACATACACGTGGAATGATAATGACTGTTTGTTATAAAACGGGTTTCAATGTTGTTCTAAGCACTAAAGCTTAGAATCTACAGTGTTGGGTAATCCGAATAACTGACAAATTCCTAATGCATGAAACTATCTTTTTTAATTTTTATGGGTTATTGTAGCTTTTATGGAAGGGGCGGGTAGTTATTTAACAAAGATCCATATACCTTTACTTAATTGTTACAATTAATTTTCAGATCAATGTTGCTGTCACAACAGAAACGGGTCGAAATGCCCTTAACCTTATGAGTAGCTACGAGGTCAATAGAGGTATTCTGGCACTTCATCACCCTCGTGTAAAGCATATGGAGGGGGATTCATCTCTTTACCTGAGTGAAATAGAACTCGGAGGCAACGAACTTCTTCTTGTAACGTTGGAGTTTGAATCTGAAAAACAGAAAGTCGAAGTTGAAGTATCAATTACTGTCAAGATACTTTTCATTACTATATCAGCTAAATTGAATTATATCCATGAAACATTCAAGACAAAAGCAAGCTGCAGGGTAAGCATATTTATGACACTTTTTTATGATTTAACGGATAGCTGTTAGATTTTAAAAGACTAGCTTATAAACATAGGACATTTCATCACCACATTGCCCCAACACAATCCTTTTCTATTGATTTGTATTTAATTGCTTTACAACTAAAAGAAAGATATAAAAATTTAATAAGCATAATTTATGAAGATAATTCTAAAAGAAAATCAGTCTTGTCTTATTAAGTTTACTGTTACATTTAAAACTTTTATTCCTGTATTCGATATAAACTGGATTTTTCCTATTTAAATATATCTTGGCAAATCTGAGAATATTTTTGCATAAGCAATAAGTAATCATTGAGTTCATATGATTAAGGAGTAAATATTTCGTTGCCAATTTAGTTTTTTACTCATTTTTAAATTGATATTTTTCTTTTGAATAATTTTTACATAATAGATTTTACAAAAATATAATATAAGATATAATTACAAACATTTATTAAAACACATATTTATTTTACCTGAATCTTTTTGTGTAAGTTATACTTTTAACCATTCAAAATATTAAGTTTTATAGCCTTAAGTACTGGGTTATTCAAGAATCTTTACATTATGTACTTTTATAATCTTTATAGAATAAATATTTTGGCTGTAAGTTATTACTATCTAAATATTATAAATATGCCTTGTGTCAAAATTATTAGCTATGTAAGCATACCTAAATTAATCCTTAGTATATTCATATTTCTATAAAATGAATTGAAACTTCTTGTAAGATTTAGATATATTTTGAAATATAGAGGACTAATTCGAATGTAGATATTTTATTTTGTTAACTGATAATAAATTCAGTAACGATTTTATAGTTTTATAATATTTATTTAGATAAAAGTTTTGCTGTTAGTCCTATCTAAAGATTATAAATGTCATGCTAAACTTATGGGCTAAGTAAACCTAATTAAATCCTTAGTATATTCATATTTCTGTAAAATAAATTGAAACTTCTCGCGAGACTAAAATACTTATCTTAAGATATGTATTGATGCTAAACTACATATTTTTATTTATTATCTGATAATTCATAA
>CM063505.1:34403170-34410670 GCA_032207245.1 Pardosa pseudoannulata | reverse complement strand
TTTGACAGTTTCATTTTTTCCAGAATTCGGTCAAAAAATGTCACATTTTTTTATTGCATTTTTTTGTTCATTTTACATTTTTAAGTAAAGATATGTTATTAAAATTAACATTTCTAGTATTTTTAAGCATTTATTACAGCTTTTTTTCTTTCTATGAAAGCATCATAGAACTGAAGTTTACCTTTAGTCTCATCGATATCCAAGTTCATTTTTGGAATGCCAGTGAAAGCAAATCTAGGAGTCGGATCCGAAGGATTATCACAATTAATTTAAAAAAATTGTCTTGCTTGACTGATTACATCTGTACTACTATCAGAGTCGCTACTATCCAGGTCATCTAGTAAACTTTCGCTACTATCATTAACAGATAATTCAGTTCCTGATTCCGAGTCACAATTCGAATCACAAGAAATGAGCTCCATACGCTCTGAATTATTCATTATTTAAAAGTAAAAATATATTATTCAACTCTTGCAATAAAATTATCAGGCGGTTATCAAAATATAACCAGAAAGCTATACACTGAAAGATAACAATTCGTCTTTTGACGCAAAACATGCGAAAAAACCGCGCTTTTGAACCAATCAGAGTAGGAAACACAATAAACTGCCAACTATCATTTACTGGACATCTATACGAATAATTTGGTACTAAAATTGGAAAAAAATACAGCCGAAACAGTGCAAGCGAAATAGAAATCAGATTGCCCGTACGCCGTACGGGCAAATCAGTAAAGGCCAGAAAGCTGTGCCCGTACGGCGTACGGGCAAAACAGGGAAGGGGTTAATAGTGAATAGCTGCTTCACTGATATCTTATATTAGTTGAAAGGTCATATTTGTGATAAATGTGACCGTAATGAAATGTCTTAGCACGCGTAAAAATGCACATGTTATAAAAGCAACAAGTTTAGTTTAGGACTCCCTTTCCCGTAGAAGGATACTTAGATTTCTCGTGTGAGACTGACAACTTAAGGATAAACCCAATATATAACACTTTTTACGTCATAATTGAATTAAAACTAAAGCACAAGAATTAGTACTACGCGAAGAAAAGTTTAAAAGTAGTATTTGTAGTACTACTTAAGAAGTAATAGTACAAGTGACTGCAAAATAATTAAAGTATTTACAAAAGGGTTTTCAGACGGCCATGTAATGTCACTATTTTATACTCCGACTGAAGGTTTGGCAAGACTATTTAACTTATACTTTGAGCGTGAGCAGCTATTAAAATCTAACAATTTAAAATATATATAGCTTTTAGGGTTAGAAATGTAATATCTTTTTATATTGCCTAGAATAAAAGAGTTGAAAAACGTTTTTCTTTTGCAATGAAATTTATATCTCCGAATTTATTCTTCCACACCCCATAGAACGAAATGAAATCAGAAAAATACGCATGCCGATATATTCACGAGCCCAGAACAAAATCTAAGACAATAGGTGCAAAATATATTGGTGATTTCAAAATTACTTCGATTCGAATTCGTAGGCTTGGGGAGATATATAACAGCCCATACTTCAGGAAACAAAACTGACAAAAATCTTACGAAATTAGAATTAGATTGTAAGAAAAGAGAGATAGAAAAATAATCTGCTGTCACGAACGCAAAAGAATCAAAACCATTTACGAAATTGATTTTCTTGATATTGTGTTATGTTAGTAAAGGCGGGGAAAAAGTGTTTTCCTTTCTCTTTGCATGAATTCAATAAATAAATATTTGAGTTTATCAGAAAGAGGGGGTACTATCTATTATGATGCTCTCAACGCATGAATGCAAAACACATTGCGAAGACTTCTAATTCAAAATGTATGAAAATTCAAGAAATCGAATTTTTTCTTGATTTACTGCATTGAAAAATTTAGGGTTTTCTCACTTTCAATATTTTTTTTTGGCGATGTATTAGTTCTAGAAAATATAAACAAATTTTTTAATCATTTTGAATTTACGGAATTGCAACACATGCATATGAAATTAAAAACCGGCTTTTCTATAAATTTGTAAACACTCTATAAAATAGTAAAAATTTGAAAGGAATTGAATATTTCAGTGGCTTTTAACCCACTGAACGGACGCGTCGATGGGGGTTCGACAGCGAATTCCTGTTCGAAAACGGACCTGTCGACCCCTTCTCGTTCGCACTCGTATAACACACTTTTGAGGAAAAAAAATATTGCAAAGCGATAATAAATGAAAGAAACTAATTTTGCGTAACGGAACTCCTTTACCTTGCAGGGAAAATAACTTAAAAGTAGCCTGACAACTTTTAAACCGGCAACTCTAATACGGTACGGTAAGTTCCGTCTGGAATTTATGAAAAGGCTGACTGTTTTGAAAGGAAAAAAGGTGGAGAGGGTGATCGGTGGATGGGTTAAACTGTGTCGACTTCCAGAACCCTAAAGGCCAGTCTCACCAAAGTCGTTTGACGCGTAACCGCGATTAACCCATGGCGCTAACCAATGGTGGGACGCAATTCTCCGTTTAAAAAGAGATTATTCGCGGTTAGCCGTTAAACGAATTTGGTGAGACCAACCCTAAAGGTCTTATCACACGAGACAAAGATACGGACTGACAACTGTTTAGTTCAACTGTTTTGTAACACATGTATAAACACTTATAAAACATTGTAAATATTTTAAGAACTCGTAAAATTGGAAAGGATTTGAATATTTAAATAACAAACTTTGTCAATTCCCGGAACCATAAAAGTGTTATCGCTGAGACGATGATACTTACTGATAGCTGTTTAGCGCGACTGTGTTGTAGAAAAATGAGATGTATTTAGGAAAGAAAATTAATGTATTGCCACACTTCTCTTTCATTACTGTTCAACTCTATTTCTATTACACTTCTGCCAACAATGATAGCCGATTGGTTAGGGTGCTAGCTTTGGTTTGGTTTGGTTTTGAGCGCTACGGTCTACTGTTTTGCACACGAGGGCTAATGAGACCGGGATCTACTGCTTAAAGCCGATTCCGAATGGCTACGAACATCCATGCCATAGTGTCATTCGAACCCACAAATTTCGGTACAGATGATCAGCGCCCTAACCAATCGTCCAGCGTTCGGCAAGCTAGCCGAACGATGCTAGCCTTCAGTACCGGAGTTCGTAAGTTCGATTCCTACAGTTGCATGGATGTTCCTAGTCATTCAGAATCAGCTTTAAGCTGTAGGATCCGGTCTCATTAGCCCTCGTGTTGCGAAAAGTAGACCGTAGTACTCCAAACCAAACCAAACCAAACCAAATCTACAATACTTCTATAAATATAAATTGTTAGCGTTGAACACCGGATGTATTTTATATGTAGTATGGATGTATGGAATTTTCTTGTCTTTAAAGAGAATCGAAGGAAACTAGTATGATCAGAAGTATTTATAATTCCTATATTAAAGGTATTCATAATTAATGGTCACAATCTGTAATATTTATAATTCATAGTTATAAATCTAAACCTGAATAATTTTACAAAATATATATTTCCTCTTTATATAACTCCCACCACTCATTTTAACTACAGCAAAGTAATAAAACGTATAGCAGTTGAACCTGTGTACTAGCACATTAGAGTATCCTTTGACGATGAGCAACAAGCTAATTATAGCCTAACTATAGTACTGTCCCGTTAAATCATTCAGGATGTTCCAAGCACTAGAATATATGGATTATGCCTCCCACAGATTACTTCAGGTTTTGAGCCATTTAGTCGATTTAATTGTATCCTCGCAAGGATTAGGGTGTATTATCACATGAGATCAAACTGTTGAACTCTAAATTTTCTGATTGTCTGGGTAGCTAATGATTACAAGTGATTAAGCTCATCTGTTATTTATTTAAAAGGAACTGTACGAGTCATTCAAATTTGTTTTTGCATTCATATTTAGCAATTTAAGAAGATTTTGTAGCAGCAATATCGTAGCCAGAATTTTTTTTTTGGAGGAGAGAGATTGGTAATTTGTAAAATATATTTTTCTTTTACTTGTGACAAACTTTTGTTAATATATACTTTTATTTATATATATTTTACTTTACTTGTGCGTCTAGGGGCAGGGAGTTTAAAGTTCAAATATCAAAAACTTTTTATAACTATTTTTCCGCAATAAAAACCCCATTAATAAATTTCTTTTCAGAACTTGAATTATATTGCAGTCATATGTGCTAATTAAGGGTATTTAAATTTACTAGTTGTTTTATCAAACCTATAATTTTTTCCACTATCCGAAATAATAAAAAATAATCTGTGTGAAATATTTCACATTTAAATACGTTTTTGTTATAGATAAAATGTATCAAATATTGTATATATTCTCATACTTTTAATACTTTTTAAGTTTACAATTAAATTAAAACGTATTTATTTAATTTTTAAGATTTGGAAAATTATTTCAAAAAATTGTCACATTTCTAATTAATTCCTTTTGTAAGCCACAATGATATGATTGTTTTAAGGCAAAATTATAATTTTTATGTTAATTGTAATTTGAAATACTTTACGAATCTTTGAAAGACATTTTGGAGAATGTTGTTGCAATAAATGTATTATATATATATAGATACACACACACACACACACACACACACATATATATATATATGTATATATGTATATATGTATATATTTAAAAACATTTATAAATACTAAAAATATTTATTAAATGAAGATGTAACTTTGAAATTAGTATGAAAATCTGCAAAAAGTTTTGTAAGATGTAGTATTCTATTTCTACATAAAAGTGAGTGTATGTATATACGAATGTGTGTATATATATTCATTTTTTATACACAATTTAAGTTTACATAGTTGATCATCCTATAGAAATGAGACGTACTTGAAAATTCTCCAAACAAGAATGGTGAAAACTTGGTTAGACTAATTATGTAGTTTTAAGTTTGGTTATGTTTCGTTTGCAGAGCTACGATCTAGTCTTTTGCAACACGATGGCTAATGAGACCGGGACCTATTGTTTAAAGCCAATTTCTACAGGCTATGAATACCCATTTCACAGTGGAATTCAAATCCAGGAACCCCAGTATCGAAGATCAGCGCCATAACCATTCGGCTATCGTTCGGCTATTTGCTTCTAAAATAAAGTATACAAGACATTTTTTTACATGTTTTAAATTTAATTTTCCCCCATTTTTCTCGTATAAAGTTTTGTAGTTATCCAAAATTTGATCGAGATTTCAATTGTTCTGCTTACTTTACGTTGGGAATCTTCCTGATTCCAAAAGTACCTATTCTGAACTACGTCTCTCTGTATGTGATCTGATAACTCAACTAAATATTGACTTAGAGGATTAGAGACTTTAGAGGACCAAATTTTGAATATGCTCATTATAGCAAAATTGTATTTTTTTTAATCAACTTCAATTATTTCTGGTTTTAATTCGATTCCTGATTCTGTTATATAAGATTATAAACTAATTTATTGGAGTAACTGATAGAATATTATTTATGCGATATGTTCATATGTCTTGTAGAAAGAAAGAACAAAAATATACATATCGGATATAGTTACTTTTCTTTCCCATGAGTATACGAAAAAGTTGGGTGGATGCTTCTCTCTATTTTTTTCACTTTTCGAACACATAAATATCATTTAAAAATTTTTTGAAATGAAAGCAATTTAGGGTGAGATATTTTTACCCATAGGTTAACTTGTAGTTAACTTAATCCAAGATACAGGATAATTAGACAGCCTAAGAAGACAAAATCATCTTGAATATGAGTTTTCTTTTAAGAAAAAAAAGGTCACCTGCTTTAAAACTTTTCAGGAAACACGTAAAGCATCAAACAATCCAATTTCTTAACTACGGTAATTTAATTAACTAATTTATAAAAAAGAAAAATATTAATTGGCAATTGTTGTCCATGTTACATTTTTTAAACTTGTCATTTATATTAAAATCATAAAAAATGAATCTATTTTAATTATTGTTTCAGCAAATTAACTACGTTTAATTCACTTATATGAAAAAAATATATAATTGGTAATTGTTGTTTATATTAAATTTTCTAAAGCTGTGATCTGTTTTATAACACTCTAAAAATAGAATCTATTTTAACTATAGTTTTCAAGAAATACGTAAAGCATCAAACTATACTAATTTTATCCAGTAACATGGAAAATTTGCCAATTGGTAATTGTTTACATTACATATTTTTTTTAAAGCTGTGGTCTGTATTATAACAAAACAAAACAAAAAAGTAATCTATTTTAACTATGTTTTTCACCAAATACATAAAGTATCAAACAATCCAATCTCTTAGCTACGTTAATTTAACTAAGTAATATGCAAAAAATGAAAACGTTGTTAATTGGTAATTGTTGCTCATATTACATTTTTTAAAGTTGTGATGTGTCGTATTTAGGTGACTAAATTGTCTGTATTATAACCAGAAAAGAATGAAAATATTTTAATTATACTTTTAAGTTTAACGACACACATTTTATATGCTTTTTTTCTCCTTAATTTTTTTCCGCTACCCAAAATCCCTCTTCATTTTCATTTTTTAGCTGCGAAGAAGTCTCTTTTAGCTGACATCTATAAGTTGCAAAATCGAAGTCACGATAAAAAAAAAAAAGAAGTATAACGCCCGTTATTAAATGAAGCTGTGTCAGCCGCTCATAATGAAATGTCAGCACCAGAAATTGGGCCCTTTATCTTTCCTCTTTTGAAACTTTATGTCGTCCATATTTTCAGGCGCGACTGAATTATGCGGTGCCAGTGTTTTTTACGAATTCAATGTTTTTATGTTTATGCCATTTATCACCGAATTCACCGTAATCGATTAGAAATACCCGACTCCTGAAAGGCAGTATGTATGGTTTAATTCTGGCTGGATTTGAAGAGATTTCCAGATGAAAGATGAACTCGAGATAAGAAGTTTTGATGAAAAATGCATTACAAGGTTTGATAAATTTAGTGGAGTTATGGCTCTTATTTAAGGGTATTTAATGTCATAAAATAATTTTGAAAGTTCTAGGTGATTTTATGTATCGATAGCGACAGTGAAATTATGAAAAGTAGAAAAATATTTATTTAAAGAGACATACCATCTTTTGAACAAAAATATCTACATTTTTAAAGTTTTTTCTTAATCATTATAAAATTTCTGCTAGTTTCAGAATAACAAAAAATATTTAATATAATTATTTAGTTTTGAAATTCAAACAATTTATTGTTATTAAATACGTAAAATATATCCACTAAATGAAAAGTAAAAAATGTACTTGACAGCAAATAATGACGTTTGAAATTTATTCGTGGGTCACTCTGACATATTTAAGGTAACTAAATGGTGCTCGTTAAACTCACGATACTTTAATAATGTTAAAGTAACTTCAAATATCAATGCAATTTTGTGGGGAAAAGTTGAAGTTTAACACTAGATTTAAGGATATTGATCATATACCTATTTTTACTGAAGTGAGCCAATTTGACTCATACAAGAAAATTGAAGTTTTTTGCATAGAAAATAGTTCCAAATTAATTTAAATG
>CM063505.1:34383170-34398170 GCA_032207245.1 Pardosa pseudoannulata | reverse complement strand
TATATGTATATATATATATGTATATATATATGTATATATATATATGTATATATATATGTATGTATATATATATATATATGTATATATGTATATATATGTATACGTATATATATGCATACGTATGTATATATGTATATGCATATATATATATATATATATATATATATATATATATATATATATATATATTTGTGTAAGTATACATATCTAAGTCTCCCATGTTTATTTATTTATACACATATATTTATAATGTTTAGACGAATTAAAAATTATTTATCTGTCAAATATATCCTTATGCTTCGAATTCAATTTTGTAAATAGCTCTGTAAGTATTAGATTACATGATATTAACGATCTCAACATAATCTTCAGGAACATGTATTTTCGGAAGATAATAATCCAGTATTTTATTTCTATGTTTAAGTTTAATTCAATAATATATATATTTCTAAATCGGAATCTACCAACAGAGTAGGATGTCTGCAACACATGTCTTACGAATGTGATTCTTTGAATCAGATTAAGATTAAGATCAGAAAAGATTAAGTTTCACATCCTTTTATATTAAGTTTAAAAATTGGTACACATAGATTGAAGTTCTCTGAAAGCTATACATGTAAAAGCACTATTTGTATAATATATAGATATAATACCACTTCAAATAATTAACATAGAAGTTATTTGTAACAAAGGTTATAGTTAAAACATAATTTTACTATTATTAATTTGAATTATATTTACTTTCTCTACTTTAAGTCCATTGTCAACCTTCTTTTGAAATATCTAAATTATATCGCTAAATGGGTTTATTAACAAAGCTAAAATTAAGACCGATTAGGATTTTACTTCATGGACATTTTAAGTTTATACCATTTTAAAATTTAATAATGGTTTCTAGTAAATGAAAAGCATTTTGTCTCTACCCGTAGCTATGGCTTTATATAATTTCATGTTCTGCATTTCAGATATATTCTTTAATTTTTGACGGAAGCATTACTCCCTGAAATTTATTTATTCTAAATTAAGTTTGATGAAAATGCCCTTGAAGTGAAAATCGTTACAGCTAAATTTGTTACTATATTTCTAATAGTAAATTAATATATATTGTTAGGTCTTTGAAATGTTTATTAAATTAAAAAGCATTGTTGTATACATTGTTGAACATGTAGAAGATTCTACGTTATATTATGTTAGTTTATTATATCATTAAAGGTGTTCATTCACAAAACAAAAATTAAGACTATTTTGTTTTTAGCTCATGGGCTATTTTAATCATATCATTTTAAAGTCTGCTACAGTAGTTTTTAGCAAATGAATAGCATTTTGTCTCCAAACGAATCTGCGGCCTTCTAGAAATTCGAGTGCTGCACTTACATTTTAATCTTTGATTTTTCCCTGAAGCATTACAACCTGAATTTCCTTTATTGCTAAATTACGTTTGATGAAAATGCCTTTTAAATGCAAAACCCTGGAATAGCTAAATTCATTAATATATTTATAATAGTATATGAATTATATATATATATATATATATATATATATATATATATATATATATGTGTGTGTGTGTGTGTGTATAATAAGACGGAGTAGACGACGGGTGGCTACAGGCATGTTTAGAACAAAACACCGTTTTAGTCAAAGACCTTTATTAGCAGAACAGTGGGTGGACGGATTTACACTTCATTATAGGGGACGGGAGAAACTGGGAGATCAGCTGCACTACAAATCTAAGTAATCACCTGCGTAAGCATCTAAGTAAAAAGCTGAGGTTGAAATCTGCATAAAAATCTCAGTCAAAATCTGTTTCTGTAGCGTGTATCTCCTTTTTGACCGAGAATTTCCTAAATTGGCCTCTAGGTCACCATAAAGTTTTAATTGGTTAGACCCCTTCCCCGAGGATGTGAACTGCAGTCCAATGGTCAGATTAGACTAAGGGTTAAAACTGATATTGGTTAATAATACTGTATGCCGGAGTATCAGGATCGAATCTCGTTGGTACTGGAAATAAATCGGTCATGTGTAGGATAAAGCCGCGAATCTAAAAGTATTCTCACTGGAAGGTAAGCAGGTGAGGAGGGAAGCAAAGACAAAACCATGTCCTGCTAGATATTCTGTTAGATGTTGTCACATCAGGCAACCCCTAAGGTGGTGGCAGAGGGTTTGGTTTGGATTATAGCACTACGATCTACGCTTTTATCACACGATGCCTAACGAGACAGGGACCTACTGCTTAAAATCGATTCTGAACGCTTACGAACCTCCACGCCAGCAGTGAGAATCGAACCTAAAATTTCGAAACCGAAGAGTAGCGTTATACCTATTCAACCATAGGCATGCTTAGGTAATCAGTGAAATCAAATTAAGGAGTGACATTTTGCTGACTTTGCATTAAGCTGAGAAAATCCATCTGAGGATCTTTATACTACCCTTGGAAAAAGAAATCTCTCTATTATGCGGTTGATCCAAAATCAATATATTCCTCATGGCATCATGAACATAATACATAGATAAAGGTAGCAAGCGAGTCTCAATACATTATATGTCAAAATCTTTTAAACAGTTAAAAATTTGATGAAATTATTTTTTTATTGAGTCAAAGTGAAACATTTACATTAGCATACTTTTGTTGCATAATTGCATCTTGATTTTTCCTATCTGTTGGAATATGGACTTCAAAAGTTAAGACAGTCAAAAATTCCAATTGGAATTACTCTACAAAAAAGATTAAACTTTCTCTTGTACACATATGAATATTAAAACTGTTAATGTGATCGGTGTATACATGACAGTACATGTGTGTTAATATTATATTTAACAAGAAAAATGTGTTAGCATAATTTAATAAACGCTAATTTTTCTAAAGATAACGTTGCTATCAATATGTTTTTAATATCTTTTGAGTTAAAGTATGCATAAATTGAACAAATCCTACTTATAAAAAAGAACAGTGAAAATGAAAATGCATTGAAAATTACACTGAAGCAAATGAAGGCTTGAATAACAGAGCAATTGTATTTTTAAATTCTACATAACTATCACTAAATTATGATTTTTTAAAAATTTTCTTATTTGTGAAAGATTTTTGTACATTATTTTGCAAAACTGCGTTGTACTTTCATTTTAAAGAAAAATATAACGAAAGTTGATTATGATTAAAATATTTATAAAAGAAATATATAGGTATTTATTTTCAAGGAACTTTGTTGGCATTTCCAAGAATTTAAGGAGTTATACATTAAACAAATTTGGCAATACATTTCCTTACATAGAAAATCATCGTGGAACGGATAACTAAGCCAGTTATACAAATAATTATTAAAGTTATACAAATAATTATTAAATTTAATCAAAATACTTCAAATTTGTGCCATGAGCTTTATTACAGCATTGAGTACAAATCTATATAAGAGTGTCTGTAGGTTTGTATGTTCCGTAACTTCATCTACAGTTTTTTCTGTTTTGATAAAAGATTGCACACTAGGCCTTTTTAAAGAAAAGATGGTGGCTGTCTGTTTTAAATTTCCTGTAACTTTAATTAATGGAAGTCCATCGGTGCTCAGTTGGCAAAGACATTGATCTCATCAAATCGAATTCAAGGTTCTTGCTGGACAGAGATCCGGCATGTTCTTTAATTATGGCTGGAGCACGTAAAATAGTTTTGAGTCACAATGTCCTTAGGTTCTTAAACGACACTTCTGGAGGTGGTATGCCTAGATAAAGGATCTTCTCCTTGACCTCTGCTTTTAAATTACGTACATGATCTACTTTGTTTGTGTTATGCTTAAGTAGTAATATTTGCCAACTATGTGGTGCTTCCATAATTAAAATGAAAACAATTCCTGAGGCAATATATGGACTAATGCCGTGCTCTTTAGTGGCCTAACGATTCCCCCCTGCATCTAAATTACGGGGACTCCTGTAAACTTTGCTTGAGTTGTTCTATGGAGTAATAACTATATGGTGCTTCTGTAATAAAATGGTCAACATATATCCGCTGCTTGGTAATATAGAATGCTATAAGAGTAAGTTGCCCGGTTTTGGAAAACAATAATTAACTGAGATATTAAAACCACTAATTTCTTAACCCCTTATAATGTATTTTTCAGCAACGCACGGTGAAAGGGTATACGCGATGTTTGTCGAGTGTTTTGTAGGTTTAAAATTTTATTCTATTCGATCTAGAAGACTAAAACCACAGACTGAATCCTACAACGCTATTATTTCTCCATTGTACAATATAGTTCTTATTTTTTATGAATTTTTGGGAAGATCTATTTTGAAACATTTTTACGGAGGCAAATTTTAAATCCCCTGTACACTTTCCATTCGGTACTTTCTTGCATTGTTGAAAGTTCGTGAATTTCCTCTCTCAAATTATTCAGTTAGAAAGAAAATAATTTGTACGTTTTCTAATGAGGAATTTGCACATGAGGGGGATTCGAACAACTTAGCATTTTTCTGATAATTCTAGACTCGTAGATTCCAAAAATGTTCTCAAAAATGTAAAAAACTGGGTCCATCATTTTAAAAATTAATTTTAAAGTTAAGCGAAAATCACGTGACATCAAAACGCTCCGTGATTGGTTGTGACGTCATCGTTCACAATATCCAATATTTTCTTATTGCTTGTAAGCGCGCACTATTTTCCGATTTTGTTTTTGCAAGTTCTTGGAATTTTCTAGCTATCAAAATTTATTTTTATTTAAACCTGAAGGTTTATTTTATTGATCTCGATAGCTTAATTATCTCAATTTGTTATAAATGTCTCTTCTACCTGGATTTACCAAAGGACAGTCGGACAACCTCCCAAAATTGACATGATGTCAATGTTTTTGTTCTTGGGAAAAAAAACCCGGATTTTATGGGAGCAGAAATACGGGGAATTAAAACCCAAAGGTATGTAAAATCATTTATATATTTATCCAATTTTACTTAACATGTATTAATATTTTATTCATGCTAATCACAGTTCTTCTGTTTGTAGACATAGACAAGTCAAATAAATATACATATATCATGTACACAAGCATTTGTAGTAGCATCGTTTTTTATAAATAGAGATGTATGTAATATTAAAATAAAAATTAGAGGAGGTATTTATTGTGAGATCGGGACCTTTAGCCTTCGTGTTGCATAAAGTAGTCCGTAGCGCTCCAAAACCAAACCAAAACCATTTAAACAACATAGGTGGTTAGTGTTTACATGAACGATGACGTCAGAAACTCGGCGTAGAACAAGTATCGTTTTTGAGAGGAGTTAAAGAGTCCGCTATAAAACCCACTAGAAATCACTAATTAGGCCCCAAAATGAAAGAAAAATAGGTACTGTCTTGCTTACTTTTTGTCTTCTATTGTTTAAAATTAATATTAGAAAACGTGAAAATTCCTCATTAATAATAAAAAATAATTTTTTTTGTTTCTAAACACAAATCCATAAATAAAGATCTAAACTTAAATTATTTCCATTTCTACCTTGTAATGTTAAACTGGTTAATCTAAAACCAATGTATTAAATTAATATAAATGCATATAAAAACATTATTTAAAATCAATAACGACGAAACATGCCTTAGAAAAAAATTACTACATTCTATACATTTATTTTCTTTAGTATTTTTCATATGCGACTCTATAAGAATATCTAACCTACAGCTTTAATAAAAGGTTACATTATGTTATCTTTAAAATATTTTGTAAGAGAAAAAAAATCTTTTCGCTTTCTGTGCACTATCTTCAAACAAAGAAATAAGTTCAGTTCATGTTCTTCAAATAGAACTGTTTTAAAAAATGTTCTCTTCAGAAAGATTTTGTATGCAACGCCGAACTTTGCTGTAAAAATTGATTCCAAAGAGAAAAAGAAATAAATTACAATATAAAATGTGAAAAGTTCGCAAAGATTTGACTCAAAGAAAAATTATACAAGTTCAGAGACTGTATTTAAAGAACTGATTTTCTAGTAAATGTGCATGTAATGTAAAAAATACACGCATTATTAAACATATGCTGAATAGATCCATTTTCCGACTCCTTTTATTCTTACTAACAAGTATTCTATAAAATTATTAAATTCTAACAGTTCACAACGGGAGAAATAAATAATTTATGATTATGCAATAAAGTAAATCTTGACAGTGATTAATAACATAAAATGTTATGACAACAAGAATTAATATAAAAATACTGTAAACGAGATAGAAATACGTTAACGTATAATTCTCTAAATAAATATTTCTATGCTTTTCAAAGAGGATGTTATCGTTTCTGAATCTTTCTAAAGATTTTATAAATAAATATTTTTTTTCCAACTGCTATGCGGGTATTGTCTTTTTGATAAAAGCTTTTTCAAAGTAGAATTAGGTATACAAGGAAAGCAAAAGCTTTGTCATATAATAGAGAAACTTGTTAATCCAGAACAGAAACTTGTTAGCTAATTGCATGACGGAAAGTTTTAAAAAATTAGGAAATTACTCTCTATGACATGCTGATTGCATGTTTTCATTGATTAGTGGTTTAAAAAGTCTTTTTTCGATAGTCATGTATTTCTTATGTTCATCCTTTGTAGTAGTTATATATAAAAACAGAAAAGTAGAAATTAAGATATAGTGTTGAATAGTCACGGTAGTTTTTGTACAAAATACCCTTTATGACTTTAGTGGTTACAAGCGTGTATTGTATTTTTGATAAAATCTTTATCAAAGTAAAATTATATATACAAGTTAGTCTAACGTGCTATCATATGGTAGAAAAACCTTTAATTTAGATCAGAAACTTGTTAGCTACTACTTGGCTGAAAGTTTTTAAAATTTAGAAAGTTGCCTTCTATGACATGTTAATTGCATGGCTTCATTGATCACTGGATTGAAAAGTCCATTTTCGCTAGTCGTGTACTTCATATTTTTATCCTTAGTAGTAGTTATATGGCAAAAATAGTATAGTAGAAATTACAAAATAGGAATGCATAGTCAAGATAGTTCTTGTACAAATTATCAATTTTAACAAACTATGTGTTATAACTGCTCTAAGCGTGTATTGTATTTTTGATAAAAGCTTTATCAAAGTAATAGTATGTATGCAAGTTAGCCAAGCGTGCTGTCATACGGCAGAAAAACTTTTAATCTAGACCAGAAACTTGTTAGCTGACTACTTGGCTGAAAGTTTTTAAAACTTAGAAAGTTGCCTTCTATGACATGTTAATTGCATGGCTTCATTGATCACTGGTTTGAAAAGCCCTTTTTCAGTAGTCGTGTACTTTATATTTTTATCTTAGTTGTAGTTAAATGGCAAAAATAGTATAGTAGAAATTACGAAATAGAAATAAATAGTCAAGGTAGGTCTTGTACAAAATATAACTAACTATCGTCTGTTATAACTGCTCTAAGCGTGTATTGTATTTTGGATAAAAGCTTTTCAAAATAAAATTAGATATACAAACTAAACAAGCGTGCTGTCGCACGGTAGAAAAACTTGTTAATCAACAACAGAAACTTCTTAGCTGACTACTTGACTGAAAGTTAAAAAAAAAAATAGAAAATTCCCTTCTATGACATTAGCCGAACGATGGCCAAATGGTTAGGGTACTGGCCTTCGGAACCGGAGTTCGTGGGTTCGAATCCCACTATGGCATGGATGTTCGGAATCGGCTGTAAGCAGTAGGTACTGGTCTCATTAGCCCTCTTGTTGCAAAAAGTAGACCGTAGCACACCAAACCCAAAAGATAATTTTAGCCGAAAGCTGGCCGATTGGTTAGGGCGCTGACCATCGGTACCAGAGTTCGTGGGTTCGAATCCCACTATGGCATGGATGTTCGTAGCCGTTCGGAATCGGCTTTAAGCAGTAAGTCCCGGTCTCATTAGCCCTCGTGTGCAAAAAAATAGATCGTAGCGCTCCAAACCAAACCAAGCTATGACATTCTGATTGCATGGCTTCATTGAAGTCCTTTTTTACTAATCATGTACTTCAAATACTCATCCTTAATAGTAGTTACATGGGAGTCTTTTCGAAGCTACTCTTAATGTTTTGTTTCTTGGGTTTAGGGATAATAGAACTCAGATTGCTAAAAGAAGGGCAACAGTGCCCTTCTTTTAGAAATCTTTCCAGGATCTTCTCTGCAGGTGAATTGATTCATACAACTGCTGATTTATATGATATATATATATATATATATTTATATGATATATATATATATATATATATATATATATGATATATATATATATATATATATATATATATTTATATGATATATATATATATATATATATATATATATATATATTATATATATATATATGATATATATATTTACCCTGTGTACTCCATATTATATTTTAATTTTGTTAGAAGTAGCTCTCAGTGATTTTAAGTATTTTATTTGAAATGCTCTTAAAATAAAATATAGGGCAATTTAAATAAATAAATGAAAAGATGAATTCAATTAAGTTTGAGTTTTATTTACAGTTTTGCACCTTTCACATTCGTAGGAAAAATAGAGCCGAACGATGGCCGAATGGTTAGGGTGCTGGTCTTCAGAACCAGAGTTCGTGGGTTCGAATCCCACTATGGTATGGATGTTCGTAGCCGTTTGGAATCGGCTTTAAGAAGTAGTTCCCGGTCTCATTAGTCCTCGTGATGCAAAAAGTAGACCATAGCACTCCAGAACCCAAACCAAACCATAGGAAAATTAGCTTATTCTCTTCACCTTGTATCTTTCTATTTGAGAAACTCTTGGTTTGGACTTGAAAAGTGTCGAGTGAGACTCAGCAGAGGAACTCCTGAGATAAAAATAGATGTCGAGTCACACTCGACATAAGACTGCAAAAGGTTCTAAACCAATATGTTCGTGGTCACAATGTCCTCCATGTTCTCTCAATCAATACCTCTGGGGGTGGCATATATATATATATATATATATATATATATATATATATATATATATATATATATATATATATATATATATATATATATATATGTCAGGTCTAAAAAAGGGGTAGTTGGAAATTATTTAAGTTAAAAAGATTCTAAAAAGAGAACACTTTTATAATAATAAAATAAATGAAAAAGACCCACTCTTGCGTAAGCTTTCAGGATAGTCCGGTCAGGCAGAAACATTTCTCAGCTATTTGATGAGCTTGTAAACAGATAAGTTTGATTTGGCGCGTGGACATGGAGCGGTCAACACCTTCACGCATAGCTCCGGGTCGATTAATTAAAACGGCTCATGTTGCTTTCCTTAAGAACAAGAGTTAATAAAACTTTTTATTAACAAGAAGATTGTTTTCCATTCGCCTTAACTCTGCGCCACGACATGCCCCCCCTTTTTTTTTGTGTGTGCGCGCGCATGTAATGTCGTGATCCAGAGTTAAGGAGAATGGAAAACAGTGTTCTTGATAATAATAATTTTATTAACTCATAGTTCTATGTGAGAGCAACATGCGCCATTTTCATAGTTCGTGGCGGAGCTACGAGTGGAATAAGTGTTCACAGCTCCCTGTCCACGAGCTGACTGAACTTATTTGTTTGCAAGCTCATCAAATAGTTCAAAAATGCTTCCGCCTAAATGCTTACGCGAGCTAGGGTCTTTTTTATTTATTTTATTATTATAAAAGATTTCCCTTTTTAAAATCGATTTTAACTCACGTAATGTCTAACTACCCCTTTTTTATACCTGACATACATATATATACATATATATAAATATATACATATAATTACATATAGAAACAAATAATATGCAAGAATAATTGCGAGGTTATGCAATTTTTATACATAAAGTAAAATATAAATATAAGCCAACTGTCCAAAATTCATTAAGTTTTGGAATTTTTCGAATCTCAGTAATCTTTTTAATATAATAGTATACAGTAGTTTAATATAATAAAGTCTATGGGTCTTCTGCTTGGTACCTGCTTCAAAATTACGAGGACCCTCTTGAGCAAAGTCGTTCTTTCACCTTAATGGTGCTCATTAAAACGAAAGGCGCACCCCCTTCGCCTTAAATCGAGTAGCCAGCCGGCTCAATAGTGCTTGGTTTGTCCAAGTGGCATGAGAAACAGCAACAACAACAGGATTATAAACCACCTGAGGTCTAATTAGGATTCACTACACGCACAGACGTGCATTCTGAATTCCCTTCTTTTGTCTTCCATCCCTTTCCCATTCAAAATCCTTTCTCAATAATATATTTTCACCGTCATTGCATTACTAACAGCGCCAAAAATTTCTATCGAATACTCCGTGAATAACGAATAGCCGTGTAAAATGTAACATCGCATAAAAGATAAACACGTCACAGAGGAACAGAAAACAGCAGCAGTAAACGGATTCCGTCAGTGTCGAGAAGAAAATGTTATAGTCTTTTTAAAATTTTTTGTGGTTTTTGGAATTTAGGCGGAACACACATTTCAGAGTCCCCCTATACACTACACATTTTCGGAATCTTAGAAGAATTCATTGTTTCCCGTCTTTATGCTATTTATCATTCGTCTGACGTCAGAAACAAACCATTTTTGGGAGAGAATCCCCCGCAGAATCTGGACAGCAAATTGAGTCACGAAAATTCACTTGTCGCTTCAGAGATTGAACGGGAATTGATTTTGAAGCAAATAACGTATTAGGGGTGGGAGGGAGAAATGGAAGGGTATAAAATATTGCCATCAAGTGAAAGTTTAATGGAATGGTGCGATGCAATTTATTCTTTTGCGAATTAATTGAAAAGAGTTTTAAATTTTAATGTTAAGTAATTAAAAGAATTGAATCTAAACCCATGATCTAAACGTGAAAAAACATACCTTTTCTTAATTAGCGATAGTTTTTTTTTATTTCTCTGACCTTGTTAAAAGCACTTCAGATAAATTTTTAAGTGCCTTAATAATTTTTTTCGTGAAAAATAATGGCGTATGTAAAGATAATTGCTTTTATATGCCATATTATCGCAAATTCCATAAGTTGTTTAATTGAAGCGAATTAGATTTTTTTTTACTGATATAATGCTGAAAATACTTGTAAAAGCTGACAGAAATTATGCAGTAAAACAGACATTAAAATTATAACTTCGTGTTATAAAAAATTTGATTCTTTTTAAAAATGCAATAGCGTAGTAAAAGAATAAAATTATTATTTTTTTGGTTAAAATAAATGCACGATGTACATAAAAGATGTATACACAAGCCACGAATGGTCGTAAAACTATGTTTTTTCAGATTAAAAAAAGCTTTATAAAAATATTTTTATTGTGTCTCAGTTCACAATAATCATATACAGACGTATATTTTTACGTTTTAACGAATTTTTGGTACTTAATAAAAATTGCAGATTACTTTGATGAAAGTAGTATGTTTCAAGAGATTTATATCTGAAAAAACTTAGTATGAGAGTGTCATGTTAGTTGACTTGGAACTCGAACCTTTATTTAAAAATTGCACTTTTTGTCATGTAGGAGTAAATTTTGGAACGAATTTGCCTAATCTGAATCCTTATAATTATCTGTTTAAATTCTAGGTACTTTTTAAATGCCTTATATTATATATTCTCGCAAAAATATCATACATATAACTGCACAATCACAATCAGCATTCCACTTTAAAACTAACTTATTAACGTTAAGGACTATTTAAGATACTTCACTGATATTAAATATAGATCTTTATAATCAATCTATTTATCTCTTTCCCTCTCTGTGCACAGTATGTACACACACATTTCTGAATGTAGCATGACATTATATTTATATGTTTGTATGTAATCCAATAATTATAAAACTGCTGGACATGGATAAAGGTAATCAGTTAACAGTAATAACGATTCAGTCGGGCCATTGAAAGAGACCGGAACAAGTCTAATTAAATCTTTATTTTAGAGCTGCTACAATGAACATCTTTACGAGTCAACGATAGACAAGAGAAAGACACAAAAATCGAACAGAGGTACATCCAAGAGCGAAGACAGAAACAATTTTCCTAAGGGACAAGAAACTTACTCAGCGAATTAAACCGTTAAGATCAGGATAAACGCGGAGCCATTTACCGGAGACAGCTGAAAAACCTGTTGAATAGACAGAAAATTTGCATCTATAGGACAGAAAGCTTTGGGAAAAGTATCGAAAGAATTTTAAGTTCAGGACGCTCCTTTGATTAAGACATTTAGAGGCTGAGAAAAAGATTTTAATGAATTAGAATGGGAGAGAGGAGGTTTTTAAGTAAATATTAAAGTTAAATAATTTTGATATATATTCATATATATATATATATACGTGTGTAAATATATATATATATATATATATATATATATATACGTGTGTATATATATATATATATATATATATATATATATATATATATATATATACACATACATACGTGTATATATTATATATATATATATATATATATATATATATATATATATATATATATATATATATATATATATATATATATATATATATATATATATACGTGTGTAATATATATATTATGTATATATATATATATATATATATATATATATATATATATGTATGTATATATATATATATGATATATATTTATATATATGTATGTATATGTATATATATATATGTATATATATATGTATATATATATATGTATATATATATATGTATATATATGTATATATATATATATAATGTCTGAGAGCAACACTAAATATATCCAATAATGTATAACATATCATATGACTAGGATAATGTTAGGAACCAGATGTGGCAAAGATTAAACTTTATTAACACATGTTCAGGAGGTTTATAAATGTGCAAGAACAACCGCTTCCTCCCTGCAAGAGTCCTCGGCGGTAAGTGCGTGTAGATTTCGGTTTTCAACCTTCCGCTGCCCACGTAAAATTGAGAATGCATGCGTTGCGTGACAACTGACACATTCGTGACAAATTGCAGCACAAGAGCTGAAAAAATGGCATATATCATGTTTATTTATGAATTTAGTTCACATTTTAACGTTATCATTTTTACAGTCTTTACACAATCGTTATTTGCATGTTCTGAACAAATACATTTTTTATATGTCACAAATATATACATACTTTATCATGCGTTCTTCCTTCTTTTAAAAGTCAGGTTTTTTTTCTGGTTTATTGTTGACTACATCGTTTTATTTATTGCTCCTCGTTTTCTTTTGCTTAAACTGACACCGCTCTTGCCTTAAGTGTTTATTTTTGTAGTCTCAGTTGAAACTCTGAGTAACTCAGTGAAATTTTTTGTAGTTTTATATACATTATTTAAGACTAGCTGTAGCTCAGTCATCAAAAAGGCATCGATCACTTCCAGGAGTGTTGTGAATTTGAGTATCAGACCATTGTATCTCAGTCGGCAAATGCTTTAATTTCATAACCGGTAGGCTGTGAGCTCCGCCGACGAAAGATCTACCGTGTTAAAGAATGGCGACTGGGACAAGCAAAATACGTTCGTAGTCGCAATGATTTGGTTTGGTTTGGAGTGCTACGGTCTACTTTTAGTAACACGAGGTCTAATGAGAACGGGACCTACAGCTTAAAGCCGATTCCGAACGACTACGAACATTCATCCCACTGTGGGATTCGAACCCACCAACTCCGGTACCGAAGGCCAGCACCCTAACCCATCGGCCCTCGTTCGGCCAAGTAGTCGCAATGAAATCCAATTTTCAAAACAATACCTCTGGATATGGAAGGCAGACTGCGGGACTTGTGTTTTCCTAGGGTGTAAAGTTGGATACTTCCTTAGTAAAATATATATTCAATATGTATCTGAGGCTTAGTGGTAGAATCGCTTTAAGAGCAAGTTCCCTGCATTAGACATAATAGTTATTTACAGCAGAAGCTATACTTACAATGTCGATGGCATCTAACCTTAGATCCTTGGGAGATCAATGAAATGATTGTAATTAGAGAAACATTTAATTAGCAGAGAGCTTCCTTACAACGGCTATGGCTATTCATACATTGTTTGAATGGAAAATGCTTACTATGCAATGATTATATACATCGAAACATCATATTTAAAAGTACTTAACCCTTTAATGGATAGTGGTTTCGAAGCAAAACCACCTGTTAAATTCTTTCTCTGCTTTTGAAATACACATAATTGATTTATTAGGTCTTCTAGATTTATGACATTTCATACGCACAAGAGAGAGTATACAAGAGCTCTATACTTAATTTTTTTTCATTTGAAATACACGTGGTTAAATTTACTTTGCCTGCAAAAGTCAGCAATATGAATTCTTTCGCTTATAACCCCAATTAAAAAATATCTATCCAAACAAAAACCTTATAAATTGTTATGGTTGCTTTGGAGCGATAAAGTCTACTGTTTTGAAACATGAGGGCTAGTGAGTCCAAGAGCTTCAGCTTAAAGCCGATTCCGAATGGCTACGAACATCCATGCCGGCAGTGGGATTTGAACCCACGAATTCCGGTACCTAAAAGCAGCGCTATACCATTCGGTCATCGTTCGATTGTAAATGTTTAGTTTTTTCTTTATTACACCCTTTTTTATAATAATCATTATTACCCCAGCATAATTAAACCTTTAAAAAAGTATTTTCACTCCGTACAAGGGGCTGGGATTTGCACTTTTAACCACCCGTCATATTAAACCCCACCCCTCAAAAAATAAAAAAAAATTATTCATTTTCATTCATAAAGTTCATAAATACCATTTATGAACTAATTTTATTAAATCCTAAAGAATTTATATTAGTGTCTTTTAAAGGGTTAATGAGAAACGACTATCGAAATTGAATGAATTATTTAAATAGCATATAAGAGTATTTACTCTGCATGACAATAGGTATTTAAATTTGATTGACAGATATTGAATCCTTTAGCTGTCTTGTGAAACATATTTAGCTCTCTTAATAAAAATTAAATAAAGAAGTAAAAAAAATAGTTTAAAAAAAACCCCTACCGTATAATTTTTTTAAAAATTTTAAGTTTTACATTAACCCCTTCCGGTATGATTTAATAATGAAAAACTGTGCATGAA
>CM063505.1:34340670-34378170 GCA_032207245.1 Pardosa pseudoannulata | reverse complement strand
CTAATCGTCGCATTCAAATACAAATTGCAAGACGTAATTACACGCCAGTGGCAAACTGGAATAGAATTTGAAATGACGTGAGTTCACATTAGTCGTCACGCATGTGTTAATTTTACACATTAACCAGAAATTGAGAAATTGAATTTACAAAGAGAATTTTTTAGTTATGACACAAAGGTATGTCTGCTGTATGAAGGCCTAAAACAGGGTTCTTTAGCTTGGGATAATGGTAATATTTATTAAAACTTTTCAGGCTTATCTCAAAATCTAAAAGCTTCGAGAAAATTAGGTTGAAGAATTCTAGCTCAAAAAGTTATTAGAATCATAGGTAACCGAGAGTTTGCATATCCTACTGGCTTACCACTTTGTGTCGTTCAAATGGTACTGAAGCTGTGTATGTCTGTCTAATTAGTCATTGTTTAAAACTCTCAGTAGTTTACGCTCTATAAATAAATAAATAAATAAATAAATATGCATCTAAATGAGTTTATATTGTACTAATCGTCTCATTCAGATACAAATTGCAAGACGCACATACACTTTAGCGGCAAACAGGAATAGAATTTGAAATGACGTGAGTTCACATTAGTGGTCACGCATGTGTTAATTTTACACATTAACCAGAAATTGAGAAATTGAATTTACAAAGAGAATTTTTTAGTTATGAGACACGGTACTTCTGCTGTATGATGGCCTAAAACAGGATTCTTCAGTTTGAGATAATGGTAATATTTATTAAAACTTTTCAGGCTTATCTCAATATCTAAAAGCTTCGAGAAAACTAGGTTGAAGGATCCTAGCTCAAAAAGTTATTCGAAACATGGGTAACCGAGAGTTTGCATATAATACTGGCTTGCCTCTTTGTGTCGTTCAAACGGTATTGAAACTGTGTGTGTTCGTCCAATTAGTCATTGTCTGAAAATCTTAGTAGCTTAGGCTGTATAAATAAGTAAATAAATATACATGAATTTTAATGAATTTATATTCTATTAATTCAAGAGATAATAAATTAAAAATCTTTAACCCCTTCCGGTAAAATGACGAGTCTAGCTCGTCATTGGTTTTTCATTCCACACCGCACAATGACGAGCTACATTCGTCATGCGACTAAAGTTACTGTTAAATATGATAATTAATTTAGTTTAAAATTTCTAGTGTACTGAACTTGGCAACACTTTTGTTACTTGTGGAAATGAGAAGTCACTATTGCATATTGCTTACTTAGAATTTCTTGATACAAGTGACTGCCAATTTGATGAATCCGAATAAAAGAAAACCTACTAAGAAATGCTGTGTGTGTTACAAGAATCAAATTAGAAGTGAAACTCCCTGGCGGTGTAAACAATTAAGAATTCCTTTGCACTTTGTTTTGAAAAGTACCACTAGCTTGAAGACTATTATCTGTCTACCCTATTAATGTTTTGCTTTGATAATTTCTTAATTTTACCGTTTCTGGTATTATTTAACACTATGTAAAAAGTGGATTTTAATTAAGAGTATGTAACAATTGTAAAATGAAACAAGTGTTTTAAATAAATTGTTACTTCATGCACAGTTTTTCATTATTAAATCGCACCGGAAGGAGTTAATTTTTACTATCATGGTACATAATGAAAGGCAATCAGATAACTAGAAGCTTGTACTTGAAACAGCTTGAATATCAAAAATAGGCAGATTCTTGTTTGTTATTGCAATATTCAAAAACAATTTAAAAAACTATCATTGCTAATAAATAATACAGATTTATCGTTGAATCCGAAAATACTCTTTAAAGATGCAAAATATTATACAAAAAGTGAAATGTGTATGATTATTTGTGTATATATATGTTTGTATGTTATTGTGAAAAAGTGTTCTTGTATATTTATGCGATGATCTTGGGTTAATGATTAGGTTTCTTTAGAGTAATTTTTGTTTGTATGAATGTAGTTTAAAAATTTAAATATTTTTTTAGCACTGCCTTTGACTTAATATATGGAGATGAGATCCCACTTCTACCTGACACTTTCTTTCCCTTTTTTCCCCAACGGTGTCTCGTAACTAAAATATGAACTCGTGTTACACGTATAAAAATTGGGGCTTTTGCACTGCTACATCGTTAAAATATCGAAACCGCTGGTTAGAATCGAAAAGTATGTGCTTATTATGCCCCATGACATGGAGTGGAGCTGGCTTATGTAAAATGCATGAGAAGGGGGAAATATTCTAAAAGCTCGCTGCAGGGGAAGCTGCAGTTTCTATCTCAGCTTGTTTGGCGATTTAGGGAACGTGGCGACAAACCCAGCAAATTTTCAAAGCGATGATAAATGATATAAGCTGTTAAACTTGGCACATACGCAGCTACTTGCCGCGAATTCCGTAGAAATGTGTCAACGCCTGTGGCTGTAAATCAGATGAATTTTTTTTTTACCGTGCTTTGCATGGCCCTCGCGTGCTATAACTATTTACATACACTGAATTCTCAATTCTAGGGGTAAGGTACTTAATAATTTTTGAAGCGAGTTTATTTGGTAACGTTTTTAAATTTTGATATGGTAAGTATTGTTGTAAACTACATCCGAAAGTGGTTCGTATTTTCAATTTACGTTCTCCTGTTGGAAATTTTCCTTTTGCGATGTTCATTTAAATTCATCTTTGGATAAACTTTAAAGTGCTATTTGTGCAGTTAAAGATATTTCATTGGAGACTAAATAAAGTAAATTTTATAGTATTTAAGAAGAATTTTTTTTATGAAATGATGACGTACTAAATTATTTTTCACAGAAAGAATTTGTTGGCCTTAATTATTTCTCTTTAAAATCTTCAGGTCAGTATATAGCAATTACACATAACATTCTTTTTTTAGAAAGTAATAAAACAAATTATAATATATAAAATGATAGATTTTATTCATATTTTACAGCTATATACCCATATTTCTATGGAATAGAGTAGCTTAGTTGGCAAGGCTTCGATCTAATAACCGGAGTGTGGTAAGGTCGAGGAACGAGCCAAAGATTTGCCGTGTTTATCAATATCGACTATGTCATTTACAGTAGGCTTGCGGTCACAATGTCCTCCAGGTTCAAACTATACCTTTGGAGGTGGCCGGACACGCTTAGGGGGTCTTCTGCTTGGCCCCTGATTTTTAATTATGATGACCCATCGGGATCTGTATTAATAATGTCTGTAGCATTTCTTAACACATTGTGTGCGGGTACATTTCACAGCGGAATTGTACCGGGAGCGGGGGTTTTGCTCGTAAATTTAGTTATTCAGTTAAATCTCAATAGATAAAATTTTTTTTAATTTTTTAACCAACTTTTCGTATTTATATTGAAATATATAAACAAATATATAAATAGAAATACATATAATTAACAACCATAAGATTTTTGTAAACAAACAATATATTTTTTAGTGGAAAAATTTATAATAGTATCGTAAATATGAAAGATCAAATAGAAATAGTAGTATATAGTTTTAATTTTTTCGAATTATGTTATATATAAACATTTTTACATAATAAAAAATTGTAAGACAAGAACATTCGGCTTCGTTTTCCTCTATATACCATTATTTTTGTACCCACAAACAAACCATGTTCTTACACTAACCAGTACTAGTACATGACCCTCTCTCAAGTATCAATTGTAAGAAAACTTACTAGTACGTGTTCGGCATACAATGTGTTAAGTTACATGCGCCCAGGTGGGGCTCAATGAGTAATATCTTCACAATCATGTTTGGCTTAACACTCAAAGCGGTTCACACGTACAATTCCGCCAAACCGATGAAGTCTTAACGTACAATTTTCGACCTCCAAAAACGCTCCAAAAATGGATGTAATGTACATTTTTGCTTTAGTTCTTTCCCCAATGGAGTTTTGCGGTAGGAGGGTAGCTCGATTGTTTAGGAACTGCACCCCTCTTTGACTGACATTTATTGAGGGATTCATCCTTACCTCCTAAGGCACAAAGATGCTGATAGCTTTTAATGGCTCTGTAAATCTCTATTTCGAAGTATTTCGTTCACAGTAACAAATGTATCTCTAATTGTACCACTTAGATATCTTGGATAACTTTCGTAAAAAATATAAACAAGTCTCTCAAAGAATATTTTTATTTGTACTTTTAGAATCCATTATTTCTTATGGGGTGATATTCGAGACTTGACCAGCTTTATGTGTATTAAAAATTAACAATCTATAATATCTATTTATATATCTATTTATAACCGGAAGTAAAGGGACAATAACGAGGGTGAGTTTCCCGTATTCCATTCTAGTCGACAAAAGGGTGAAGGAAAAATCATAGAACGTTTTGGCCACTGACACAGTTAAACATTAGCGTATATTTTGGATACTTTTTTTTTTTTGATGTGTTCCACTCGGAGGGTTAAAGATATGTCTGTGTCACCAGGTTCATCGAAAAATACTCAATATTTCTCTTAATTTTTCAATTTCAGAGAATTTTTGTTACTATTTAGTTTGAAACTCTATGGTCTTTTCTATGATATAAAATGAAAATGGAACATTATAACTTTAAAAAAAATAAGGAATTATAAAACTTTCGTTCGTACAATTAAGTACATAGTGATATGTAATTACATAACTAGAAGCTTGGACTGGAAACAGCTAGAAAGTCATAAATATATCAAATACAAACAGTTTCTTGATCTAGACCATAATATTAAAGAGCAATTTTAAAAAATTATTGCTAATTAAAAATATTGACTTATTGAGTTTGAAAATACTCCTTAATGATAGTGATTTAAAATGTTAAGATACTTTAAGTATGATGTGTATGATTTTACACATATGTAATACATCATAATTATTTTAATTCCATATTTCCTTAAAAACCTCCTCTCTCCCATTCTAATTCCTTAAAATCTTTTTCCTAGCTTCTAAATGTCTTAATCAAAGGAGCGTCCTCGACTTAAAATTCATTCGATACATTTCCCAAAACTTTCTGTCCTACAGATGTAAGTTTGCTGTCTATACAACACGGTTTTCAGCTGTCGCCGGCAAATGGCCCAGGTCTTTCTGATCTTAACCCTTAAATTCGCTGAGTAAGTTTCTTGTCCCTTGGAAAAATTCTTTCTGTTTTTTCTCTTGGCGCCTGTGTTCGAGCAGAGTGATTTTTCTATCTTTTCTGTTGATATTGACTAGTAAAGATGTCCATTTTAGCAGCTTTAGGACAAAGTTTTCATTAGACTTGTGCCAGTCTCTTTCAATGGCCCGACTGCATCTTTATTACTGCTAGAGGATTAGGCTTTCTTTTTGCCCGGGCAAGTAAAAACAATAGAGGCTACATAATATTTGTGACTAGAAGAAATAATTTTCACTCACTCACTCACTCACTCACTCACTCACTCCATATCTCCATATCACTCACTCACTCCATCTCTCTCTCTCTATCTCACTTACTCACTCACACTCTCTCCAATCTCTCTCCATATCTCTCTCCATTCATTTCTCTCTCTCTCCATCCGTCACTCTCTCTCTCACACACACACAGAGAAAATCTTCACATAGCAAAAAAAAATAGATGGGGATTTTGAATAACTTATCCATAATGCAGAGTAATTAAACGATGTAAACCTACAAGACACAGTAGCAATAAAACTTGGACAGTCGTAGCTCAATAACTTTTATTTTTCGGAACCTAGAAATAGGAATTTTCAATCCCCGATGTACTATGAGCGTCTCGTCTAAACCACAACTATGTGCATAATGGGCGTTTTCTAACGGTTTAATACAGATTTCTAAAAGAGGATGATCTAGCATTTAAATCTTTACCATTTCTATGTGTGTGAGAAAGACGACGAAATTTCAGATACATTTTTATCAGTTTTTGACTCCGAATAAAGTTATACAATGAATTAGAAGAGAAAATGGATCTTCGAGTTTAATAATTCATCGCACTAATTGTTTTATGTATACACACATACATGTGTGTGTGCAATTGCATATGTCTGTAATACATGCAATGCATATATACGTGGGCATTTATAAATCTCATGTATAAATACATAAGTACATGTCTACCTATTCATATGTTTAATATGAAATGATATATAGTAATGTAGTAAATTTAATTATATCAGCCTTTGTTTAAAATAAAATTCAGAAAATTTATTTTGATTTAGATGACATTCAAGGAAAACTGAGTTATCATTTTATCTTTAAATCTTAAAAATGAAGATTCTTAAAATCTTTAGAATTTATATTAAGTTGGTAATACCAAGTTATTTCACAAAACCATTTATAAACTTAATTTCCTTCTAGTGAAATAAATTTAATATGACGTGATAGATTGAAGAAAAATCGAACAATAGATATTTTACAGATTTATCAAATGTAGCCTTAGTGTCTTATAAATCAAAATAATTCAATTTGGAGTGAATGCTTTTAAATAAGTTGAACAAAATACGAAAAATAAAAATAGCCAGTGATTGTGCTTTTGCAAATATTAAATCTAAAGCTTGAAGGAATATTTTATATGCAAGTCAATTTAAATGTCTATAAAAGCGACAGCCTAATACGGTAAGCTGTCTTTTTAGGAATATAGACTGAATTATTTTACGCACCTGCGTATGACTAAGATTAAAATATACACCACTATTCTCAGGAACATAGATTGAACGATGTATGGATGAAGTTTATGGATTCAAATCCTACTGCTAGTATTGATGCTCTTAGTCGTTAGGAATCGGCTTTAAGAAGTAGGTCCCGGCCTCATAGCCTTCATGTAGTAAAGTAGTAGACCATAGTGCTCCAAACTAAACGAAATCATGTCATAAAAATAGTGTACTTTAAAAAGCTCCACCATTTTAACCATCTTTAGGGTGGTGAAAGTGCAAATGCATTTGTATGTCATTTTACGGTCTATTTATTTAATAGAGGGTAATTAGATTTTGATGACTAATTTAATAAGAAACAGAAATGATTGGTAAAGTGCTACAGAACAGGGTTTGGTTTTGATTTTTGGAGTGCTACGGTCTACTTTTTGCAACACGAGGGCTAATGAGACCGGGACCTACAGCTTAGAGCCGATTCCGAACGGCTACGAACATCCATGCCACTGTGGGATTCGAACCCACGAACTCCGGTACCGAAGGCCAGCACCCTAACCAATCGGCCATCGTTCGGCCTACAGAACAAGATTTTCCAAGTCTTACGTGAACATGGAAGCAAATAATTTTACTAACTGTCGAATGACTGTGTTTCATTTCTGTTTTTCAGTTCGACCATCACAGTTGGCATGGTTTTCTTTGAATCACTTGGATGAATTTTTTTTAAACTACGATTTTTAACTATCCTTACATCTTAAAGCTAATTATGAAATGGCTATGAATATTCATGCTAGATGCTTATGATTAGCCTGCTTTGGTTATTGATACCAGACAAATTTCAGAATCTGGTAGTAACAGTACCAGTGATTCTGGTACCAAAAAGCAACGCCTATAACTGAGCAATTTGCTGCCGTTGTTCTTCATAGACTCTCGGAACTAGCTCTTCAGTAGTAGGTCACTATAGATATTTGCTCTCACTAAGAAAAAAAATTGAAATAGTTTAATCAAATACTTTTAAACTCATTGTAAGTTTTGAGGTTTGGTTTGGAGCACTACGGTCTACTGTTTTGCAACAAGGGCTAATGAGACCTGGACCTACTGCTTAAAGCCGATTCCGAACGGCTACGAACATCCATGCCATAGTGGGATTCAAACCCACGAACTCCGGTACCGACGATCAGCGTCCTAACCAATCGACCAGCGTTCGGCCTCATTGTAGGTATGAATGTCTGTAGCTCTACGGATCAAACTATAGGCCCAGTATAATTCATCCTCGTCTAGGTTATGGTAAACACCTATGCATTATAGAGTACTTAGAGAAAGAATGCGGTTAGTTGTTAGACGTTTGACACAAATGAGTTTAGAATTTGTCCTACTTTATAAGCGACAAACTAAAAATATAACAAGGAACTAAAATCTCCTATATAATAGTAGCCTACGTTATCTGTCCGTCTGTCCTCGAATTTACGAAGCTGTTGGACCTGGAAGTGATAGAATCATCCCTATTGGATTCTTGGTGAGTTAGGAATAGCAAAATTCAAAGCGAGATCTTCTCCTAAACTATCAAACTTATTCTAAAATAAATTGGAATAAATATGCTTCACATCACAGCAAAAAAATACTGTCGTCTTTAAAGCTTTCAAAATCCACTCCCCCCGTTTGCGAGCATTTAATGCCATTATTTCAAGGCCTATTTTCCCCGGTAAAGAGAAGGCGATTAAATTTTCAATTTATCACGTAAATAAGTAGATAAAAGGAACATTATTTCTAGCACTATGACGTCATTCCTTTAACTATCTCATTTAATAATTTCTTATTTTAAATTACTTAAATATCGTCTGCATTATTTTCATAAGTTTTATCACTGAATTTAGATATTACGAAAATAATTTTCTTTTATATTTGGCTTAAATAATAAATTAGGTACATATGTGATGATTTTAGGTTTAATCAATAATTTTTTATCACCGGTATTAACAGCAGATTCTATCTACCTCCACGGTGCAGTGGAAATGATAGTTTTATTCCTTTACTTCCATTAATTACTGTGGCAAAAAAATTTGGGAAGAACTTAACGATATTTTCGACGTTGGTAAGAAACTTTAAATTATCTTTCTACATGAATTCAACGGGATTCTAAATTGCATTCACAGTATAGGGAGACTTTAGAGGAGTATGAAGATAAACAAATTATTGAGCGTATACCAGATAATTCTCAGCCAAAAAAGAAACCATTTTTTATCTGACTCATAGGGTACTTTGCAATTCCGGAAAATTAAAAATTTTATATATGACGGGCTTTATGCTAGTAAATGGGTATTTGGTTTTTGGTTTATTTTTATGTGATTTATCTCCCTTAAGTACGACAATCCGTATGTAAAACACTTACACCGCTTTAAAAGAAAATGACTCATGTGAAAAGCAGGCTACTTTAATATGTTAGTAAGCTCTTACGACAATCCGTACGAAAAAAAAACTGAATTTAAAATAATCCGATTCTTTTTAATATCAGTGGTTAAAAAGAACGATTTAAGAAAGATTATTTAAGGAACTATTACGGGATCAAAAGCTTCTCTAAAAACCACAACCGAAATGCAATGCACGTGGAAAAGGAAATTCATTTTCTTGATAGTCAGAAGAACATCTTGGAAATGAAGCTAATAACATCAAACTTTTCTAAAATGTTTTTTTTCGATTCGTACAGCATACGGGTTCATTGTACATCTTCTCTCTTTTATCAGACGTATCATCTTTTTCTATTAAACCGAAATTTGAGCAGAGCTTTATCCTATTTTCCCTTCCCTTTAATTTTTTTTTTACTTTTACAGGCTCGCAATTCAATTTGGCCCTGATCAATCACGATTTGGAATTTCTGACCGAACAGAACACGGAGATCAAAGCGGTCATACACCGAATCAACAAGCTGAAAGATCAGGTACTAGTGCAATGTTATTTGTTTTCAATTAAATTACCTTTTACTTGGATGGGGCACCGAATGAAAAGGACTTGTGTGAACTCGAAAATAAGAAAGGTTCACTTCCCCCCAAGAAGCAGTAGAAAGTTAATTTTCAGAAGTACAAGGGAGAACGTCTGAAGCGTGTTTGAGAAGATATTTCTTTTCTTTATCTCACGGGGAGAAGAGGAAAAATGTTTTTATAACGAAATTATCGAGTTTTACGGGAAGTGAAATGTAACAGCCAATTCCCTCTTCTTTTTTTATTACAACTCTTTCGTAAAGTTAAGAGATCCGTTAAAAGTCGTATTTAATAAATTGCGTTGATGGTCTATAGAAAATTGTATTTCGCTTCCACTTTCATTCCGCTATTGATTAATTGTACGGAAGTTGGAATTTGATTTTGATTTTGTTTAAGCTCTGTAAATAACTCAATCCCGCTACCAAATATTACTCCGGTGTAAGAAAAATTTAATCGGAGTAAGTGGTTGATGAGGATAAAACTTAAGCCATGGTCTAAGAGAATTTTGAATGCCTGAATATAATTTAGGTTGATTTTCGAAAGAAGGTGCTGTAGTTTCTAGTCGTACTGTCAATAGATATGTTTGCTGTTACTAAAAGCTAAATTTAAGTATTTTCTTGTCATATAGTAGACTTTTCGCAACATATATTAACGTAGTTTTCCAAATCAGACCGACCATTTCTAATTTAGTGGTCTGACTAACTGAGATTATTACAGTTCACGTTTCTTCTACTCAGTACAAGAACTTATCCCTCAGAGTTTCTCAATATGTTGGAAATACCATTTATTATTAAATTGGCAATTGAATGTTATTATTTTCACAACGCCAATGTAACCAACAGTCTGCTTTTACAATTTATCTCTGTCGCATTAAAAATCTTTCTCGTTTCTAAAAATGTTTGCGTACTATCTCCCAATATTTATACCTTACTTGCGTTGACTTTCAATTTTACGTGGTATTCAAACACAAAGAGTTCGTTTCATTTCATTCTACATTCTTACTTATTGTATTTTATGCAATATTCTGACTTATTACTATTCTTATTACTATTTTCAAAGTAATATTTAATAATTTGCGTTGATGGTGTATAGAAAATTGTATTTCGCTTTCATTCAATTATTGATTAATTGTACAGAAGTTGTAATTTGATCTGCATTTTGTTTCACTTTGTTAATAACTTAGTCATGATACTAAATATTATTTCCGTGTAAGAAACATTTAATCGAAATCGTAGTTGATGAGAATAACATTTAACTGAAGCTATGTCTTGGAGAGTATTGATGCATGAATTACTTAGGTTGTTGACTCCCGAAAACAGATACCGTTGTTTCTAGTCTTACTCTCAACACACGTTTGCTGTTATCAAAATCTGGCCTTAAGTGTTATCTTATCGTGTAGTATACTTTGTATAGCAATTAATGACGTAGGTTTCCAAATGAAACCATATCAGTTCTACTTTAAACGTCTGATTAGTTAAGATTGTAATGATCAACGTTTTCCAGTACAAGAATCTCCAACTCATTGATTCCAAATATATTGGAAAGACCACTTTTTATTAAAAAGAACAGTTTTTTACGTTATCATTTTTATTGTTTTTCATACAACCGATATTTACAGCAGTCTGACTGTACAAGTCACAGACTAATCTCGCATTGAGAATACTTCACGCGAAACTCATTCTCTATTAAGATCTTATTTGGCTTTGCATGGTATATACTGACTGAAAGAAATTCTTTTTAAAGTTATAACTTGCTTGGAACGTATATAAAAAATTGTATTTCGTTTTTCTTTCCATTCCACTACTGATTAATTGTACTGGCATCTGAATAGCTTAGGGTAACTTAGGTTGTTGACTCCAAAAAGCAGGTGCTGTGGTTTCTAGTCGTACTGTCAACATATATGTCTGCTGTTATTAAAAACTGGCTTTAAGTATTATATTATCGTGTGGTAGATTTTGTATCAAGTGCGGACTCAGTTTTCCAAACCAAATCATACAGGTTCTTATTTAGAGGGCTGTTTGGTTAACACTTGGCATGCGGGTATACTTCATAGCCAACTTACGAGTGGAGCAGGCGTTGTTTTGTGAATCGCGTGAAAGTTTAGTTATTCAGAAAAATCACAGTATATCGAAAACTACTTTCACGAAATCACAAACATAAATGGTTTTTAAAATTAAAGTCCGATAATCTGTCAGAGCATATTTCTTCATCACTATCTTTGTCACAATGGCTGATTTTATCAATTTTGTATTCAACAATAAAAAACCAAGCTTTAAATTGACAAAACACGACTTGTACGTTCTGGAGCTAGGAATTCGATTGAAGACGAAAGAACGCAACAAAAGACCGAGTAACTCGACAATCATAACTTGTGGAAAGAAAAATTGCAAAGCGTTGCATATCAACGCAAAACACGCATATAATGTCACATATACATATAATTATACGTATTTAGTAGATTTGTATTGGTTAGCGGGTATCCACCACAAATCTACTATATACGTATTTTTACGTGACCCGCGCTCCAGTGGCAGACTGAAAAAAAAAACGTAAAAATACGTTGTCTGCACGCGAAGTGTTAAGATTGGTACGGGCTACGTTTCTACGTTTCTTCCAAATATATTGAAAACACGATAATCCAAATATGTTGAAAATACCACTTTTTTAAATGACAATTTTATGTCATTACTATCGCTTCTGGTAAGGTCAATGTTACCAACGGTTTGTTTTTACAAGCCACTCTTATGGATGTTACGCCTTACTTACGTTAAACTTGCATTTTGTGCTATATTATGTTATGCTCATTCTACGTTGCTGCCAATTATAGGCAACGTTTCACTGATAAAAAGAATGAAATAATAAAGTTAATAATGAAATAGAATCAGAGGAATAGATAAGAGTATAGCTGTTCTATGAGGGTGGAAATTTTTATGTTATTTTTTCAACTGATATTGCAAAAAGGATCTAACATCTACCTCTTAATTATGTAAATCTGGTTAACTTTAATAACAAAATTGGAATATAACCTGTGAAGGTAACAATTCCTAGCATTTTCATTGATAATCAAATTTTCAGTCCTGGCCAAGCAACGTCAAAAGACAAATGATTCAGCTGAATGAGACCTTGACTGACAAAGCGCAGAAGTTAACAAGCGGACTGGACGAATATCATCAATTGAGTCGAGATGACAGGCAGCTGCTGCGTGACATTTACGGCCACAATAAAGCTCCTCACTACTACCAAAGGTACTTGAATAAAATCATTGCATCGTAATAGAATCTATTAACTCAAGATTCCTACAGTGCAGCAGCACAGATGTTGTGTATTAGAAATAAAAGTTTCTATCTTGGATTATACTTTGCTTCCTGCCTTGATTCTGTAATTATTTCATCTATCTCAAAAGCATACTTAAATACAAAAGGTATGCTTCCATTTATAACTGTATAATTAAAATTTTGATAATTATGCAACATTTCTTTCCCCTTTTTGTATTACATAAACACAGATGTACCATATAATCTTATGGTTAATATATTGTTCAACATAAAATATATATTTATAATTCATTTACTATATTTGCAATACATTTTTAACAACATATATTTCCTTAATTATTTTATTTATCGCAGAAGTATACTTAAATTATAAAGGTACTTCCATTTATAACTTTGAATTATTTATATTTTGGACAAATCTGTAATATTTTTCCCTTTTTAAAATAAAGACAGATATACCATATATTTTATAGCTAATATATTGTTCAATATATAATATCATTTTTAATTCATTCGATTCATTCACTTACTAAGATATTTGCAATATGCTTTAATAACAGGTTAAACAATTCTTCTTATCACACATATGTCAGTTAATACATTACAAGTTTTCATAATCATTCTTTTCTATCATATTTTATATAGTAAATCTGATAAAAGAATTCCCATGAAAGGTCAAACAGGAAATTGTAATTTTGGAGGAAATATTTGTAAGGATTAAATTTTAATTTTAGTAGAGTAAAATATGGAGATGAAAATAATTAAGAGACAAACAAGTAAATTGGAACTTTGAGTAAAGTGATGATAAGAAAAAGTTTGTGAAGATTGTTTGTTAAATCATAAATAATGTTGAATAAGATTAATATTTATAAAAAATGTATGAATCCTCTTAGGTATAAAAATGTCAGCTTCATTTAAAACTTATCAATAACGTAGTCTCTTTTACTTTTAAAGAGAAATATATAGTAAAGTCTCCTACATATACATTATAATATAAACTCATAGACTTAAAAAATTATCAATCCTCTTAATTTATTTGTTAGTGGATTGAATGTATTTTATTCTGATTGCTTACACAAATACTAATCTTACTGATATTAAAAAAATATTTTTCATTTGCAATCTTTTCTCTCATTTCCATTCAATAATTACTAAAAAGTGATTCTGTTTAAATAAAAACTTAGGTATTAAATCAACTATTAGCAGTCCTATTGTGAAAATAATCCATAAAATACAGTTAAAGAATAATACCCTAGAAATTTAAATTGCAATACAAATTTTAGCACTCGGACTACAAAAGGAATAACTGATCCTATTACTGTAATACTATGATAAAGGAAATAATTTTAATTTTCAAAGTTTAAAATTATGTAAATTTATTCTGCAGAATATCAAAAACTAGATATCATTTTGATCCTTTTATAAAGAGATTGCATAATATGACAAAAATACTAACGAAAATGTAGGACGGTAAAGAACATCATTATACTGGAAATTTCAATTTAATTTTCTCTAATAATTCTAAAGATTTTATTATTATAGTTAACTAAATTATAATAGTATAATAAAGCTAACTTTTTTTGTTAAAATAAAAAATGTGCTTATTATACGTATAAATACTTTTATAATATATTAAGCCTTTTATTTCCTAACACTTTTGCATTTGAAATTGCGAAATTGATGACTTTTTGGCAAAATAAGAGAGCTGCAGATAGAGAACCCGACGATATTAACTAGTGGTTTTCAACACTGCTTATCAAGAACTTCCTTTATACACTTTCTTGATTTCCCAAAATCCTAGTATTAATATTTTTTGAAAATAATGAAATTATTTATGTCATTTATATGATAAAGATATTGCACAAAAAATAATAAACTACTTAAAAATTCATTTCTTAAAAGTACTTTTTTATTGTTAAAGCAAAAAAAAATATGTTTGAGAATATTAATTCTTATCAGTTGACGACCATCTCAATAAGACACTACTTAAATGTAAAAGAAGGTGGAAAAGTTTTTATAACTTATTATCTATAAGGATAAGACCCTGATGGGTAGGTCTAATTGTCAAATGGGCTTGGTTAGTGCTTGACTGATTGAGAGTAAGAAAAAGACACCCTTTAAGTAATTTGCAAAAGTTCTTTTGAAATCTTTAAAAGGCAAAATCTAAAAGTTTAAATCAAACGTAATATTTTATGAATCACATTAGAAGACACTAATGAATCCTAAAGTTCTTCAAACCACATATTAGCATTTTTGTTCTTAAGCATTCTTATGATCTTATTTTACTGTTTGGTGGTAGAAGGAAATTTTTATCTCCTCATTCCGTACTTTTCTTGGCTTTTGGATTTCTTTTATTTGTTTAGAGTGCTACAATCTACTGTTTTGCTACAGGAGGGCTAACTTACCTCTTGGGAAGACGTTTTGAAATTAAAGATACAGTCTCTCATACTACTTCAGAACATGATTGTTTTGGGATTTTTGTTTATGATGAATTCACAATATTACCCCAGCATGACTACCTTTTGTTCAATATGGGCATTTAACTTGGAAGTATTTCAGAGTTATAAAGATTTAAATTGAAATTCTGCGGTTAATTTACTACAAGAAATTTTGATTAAACCAAGACCTTCTTCTGAATCTAAACAGCTAGAAAAATCTCTTTCAGCAGTGGAAGTCAAAGGTGCAAAACTGAGGGTATTAAAACAGCGCACTAAGTATATAGTCTTCACAGAAATATGTTTGATATGAAAGAAATGTATTTTATAGAAATTTGTTTTGTATTTTGTAATAAAATGCAGTACATGAAAACGACTTTTATGAGCTTCCTCCTCTGTTTATGGATATATATGTGTACTGGATATATATGGATATATATGTGTAGTGACTTATTGAGATGGTCGTCAACTGATAAGAATTAATATTCTCAAACATAATTTTTTTTTTGCATTTACAATAAAAAAGTACTTTTAATAAAAGAATTTTTAAGCAGTTTATTATTTTTCTGTGCAATATCTTTATCATATAAATGACATAAATAATTTCATTATTTTCAAAAAAATATTAATACTGGGATTTGGGGAAATCAAGAAAGTGAGTAAAGGAGGTTCTTGATAAGCAGTGTTAAGAACTTCTCATTAATATCTCCGGGTTCTCTATCTGCAGTGATCCTATTTTGCAAAACAGTCATCAATTTCGCAATTTCAAATGCAAAACTGTTAGGAAATAAAAGGCTTAATATATTATAAAAGTATTTATACGTATAATAAGCACTTTTTTTAAAATTTTATATATACACAGTAAAACCTCGCTAATTATTTCACAACGTATTTTGAAATAAACGAGACTCGTCCTTCTACAGTGGCGCCCAACGTGTGGAACATAGCGAACGAAATAAAAATGGTTCCTAAAAATGGACTAATTATTTCACAACGTCTTTTGGAATAAACGATTCTCGTTCTTCTACAAGTCCAATAAATACTAAAAGAGATAGATAGGATGATTTATAAAGTGATGAATTAGAAAACGTTAGGATGCAGAGTGCCATTTCTTGACAGATGAATGTTGTCAATTTTAATGCGAAATCTGTCATCAGCAGATTTTATTTTTTAAACTCCTGACTGGTCAGGAGCTTAAAAATCACTCCTATTTACTCTCTATTTTATCATGGAATACGCCGGATATTCAGGTATAGTTTCTGTAGATACTGGTTTTTGAGTTATGATCGGCGGAATATTTTTTGCATGAATTCATGAAAAATAAACAATGTCGATAAAAAATTGTATCTCCTGAAATACATGTTCTTATCTATGAAGAATGAACTGTCAGTTCCAGAATGGAGGCCCTGCATTATATTTTTGTTTCTTAAGTCATGCAAGCGTTTTTTGTCGTATTATTTAGTAACTTAAAACATTTTTAGAATTGTGGTGTAGGAACATCAGTATACTTTATTTAAGGACTTGATGTTCTTTTATATGAAAGTTTATTCAGTTCAGATAGTCAAATAAACTTCACTATATAAGAATGTTTTACAATGACGCTGTGAAACTTTGTTGAGCGAGAATTAAGACTATTAAATTCTTTTTAACTGCAAATACCAAAATTAAATAACAGTTGTGTTGAAAAAAATTATCAAGAAAGTATTAAGAAAGAGATATACTTTAAGAAAGAGAATAACTTTAGATTAAACATCTTAAACCAAAAAATACATATGTTTTGAGATTTAGAGAGTACACACACACCTGTGTATATATATATATATATATATTATTTATATACATACATACATAATACATATGCATTATATACATACATATATATATACATTATATACATACATATACATACAAATTCATTATATACATACACATATACATTATATACATACACATATACATTATATACATACACATATACATTATATACATACACATATACATTATATACATACACATATACATTATATACATACACATATACATTATATACATGTAAATATACATTATATACATGTACATATACATTATATACATGTACATATACATTATATACATGTACATATACATTATATACATACATGTACATATAAAGTATATACATACATGTACATATAAAGTATATACATACATGTACATATACGTTATATACATACATATACATAACACACACACAGAGAAAGAGAGAGAGTGAAAGAGAGAAAAAGAGACAGGGAAAGAGAGAGAGAAAAAGACAGAGAGGGAAAGCGAGTGAGAAAGAAAGAGAAAAAGACAGAGAGGGAAAGCGAGAGAGAAAGAAAGAGAGAGAAAGAGAGAGAGAGAAAAAGAGACAGAAAGAGAGGGAAAGCGAGAGAGAAAGGAAGAAAAAGACAGACAGAGAGAGAGAGAGAAAGAGAGAGAGAAAGAGAGAGAAAGAGAGATAGAGAGATAGAGAGATAGAGAGATAGAGAGATAGAGAGATAGAGAGATAGAGAGATAGAGAGATAGAGAGAGAGAGAGAGAGAGAGAGAGAGAGACATTTATGAAACCTATATATATATTATAGTTTTGTGTTAATCTGTAATTTAATTTATTAATTTGAAATGGAATACTTTATTTAGGCAGAATTGGTTATTTAAATTACACCAAGATCTTTTTTTAATTTTAGATTCTGCTTTTAATTTTTCCTTATTTCTATTACTTTAAAACTGCATTCTAATTAATAATGCTGTAATTATGGAAGTTATTTTGATAAATATCATACTTATATAGACCTATGCAATTATAAAGGATAATATTTTATTAACTTTTTATATATTATTTTAATTAGCTTTATTATTTTATTAGCTATATTATACACTTATGTATTATATACTTTGGTGATAACTGAATCTGCTATTTAACAAAATATATTACTTGAGAGAAATTTAAATATTATAGTTTTCTTACATTTTAAATTATTTATTTGAAATTAGGAATACTCTCTCTCTCTCTCTCTATGTATGTATATATATATGTATATGTATATATATATATATATATATATATGTATATGTATATATATATATATATATATATATACGTATATACATATATATATATATATATATGTATATATATGTATATATATGTATATATATGTGTGTGTAATATTAAAATTCCTTATTTACATATTTTAATATTAATTTTGTCGTAAAAATAAAAAAAAGTTTCTTCTATGGAAAATTAATACTCCAAACTATTAATACTGCCAAATCTCATATATTTCACAAATTAACATGCCAACTAGAGTCCAAGACTCACCTAGTTATATGACAATTTTTCATAGAAAACTAATAATTAAACAAAACAGAACGAGCACTTCCTTCTTGCCACAGCGTACAAAATAATATACTTTTTCAATATCGTTCAGTTCACGGTGACAAAAATTAAACAATGATAAATAAATTCACGTAAAAAAAATAATAAATTTAAATAATTATTTTGCTTTTAACATAATAAACCGAAATTTATAAAGTGGATCTCACAAATTTAATAACTTCTGCTCATAAATTACGTTAGGGTTTGTGCGGTCATTTGGATTTTTCCCTACACGCGATAGATTTAATCCAGCCTCTGTCTGTACTTCTTTGACCAATAGTAAATGCGTTCTCTTTAATTATGGGTATTTTTTTTTATCACGTGATCAAATGTGCTTAGGATTTATTCGTAATTTTTTTTTTACCTGAGAGATATCCCTACTAAAAAAGTGTGTGTACACGATGATCTAAAAGTTTTCCCTACACGCGATAGATTTAATCCAGCCTCTGTCTGTACTTCTTTGACCAATAGTAAATGCGTTCTCTTTAATTATGGGTATTTTTTTATCACGTGATCAAATGTGCTTAGGATTTATTCGTAGTTTTTTTTTACCTGAGAGATATCCCTACTAAAAAAGTGTGTGTACACGATGATCTAAAAGTTCTTACAGGAATATCTCTCTCATCAGGAATACAGGAATATCTCTCTCATCATTACAGGAATATATATCAGGAATAAAACTTGTTTGTGCTTTTGAATAAATTGATATACACACACACACACACACACACACATATATATATATATATATATACACATTGTCTGCATACATAGACACACATGTATACACTTTTTGCAATATAATATTGTATCAAAGTTATATTATGTCCGATTACTATATTTGTTTTATAAAAATATGAAAGGTTGGGAAATTAATGCTAAGTTATTTATTAACGGAACAACTATACAGATACAATATTCAGTTTCGCTGGTTCAAAATTCAATGTAAACTTAATTTTTCATAGTATTTTTTGAGTATGTTGATATTATTATGTTAAACTATTCAATTCTTTATTCAACTGTCAGGATTAGTAGCATCAGCTTTTTGCATCATAAAAAAGACTTATTTTAGATGAGAGCCTCATTAATTAGCAATCCTAACAACCTCTAACTAATCGCACTTCCAAAATAACAGAGATATATATGTATATATATATGTATGTATATATATATATATATATATATATATAGTCAAATTTATCTTAAGGCGATAGTAAACTTTCCAATCTAATTCATTTTGCTTGAAGTCAATCTTCTTAAAACTTTATTATGCTATTAGTGCTATATTCATGTAAACGCTGTTAAAATTTCAAGGTAAAATATTAATTATAAGTTATTTATTATTCATTATCTCAAAATTACCTTAATTCAATATGCTCCGAGCACATCAAGTTTACACAGAATAAGACTATTTTTGTATGATGAATACTTTTGAACTCAAAAATAAAAATTAGTCAAAATTATAAAGAAATTACTGAGAGCAAAATATTAGAGGAAATATTCTTTTTGTACAAAAATTCTGTACAAAATGTCTGGGGGATAATTATTTTTTCTCTCTCACCTGATGCTCTTAAGGTCGTAATTTAAGTTATAAAAAATTTAAATAATTTTACACATAATTTTTTATTTTTAGGTCTTTTAAAGACATAACTCTTATATCTAATTTTAAATTTAGTTGACTAGACTATAGCTGTATTGTAGGGGGCTGCTCTTAGGTATGGAGTCTACGGGTTTAATTTCGTTGCTGGTATGGATGTTCGTAGCCTTTTAAAATTGCCTTTAAGCAGTAGATCCTGGTCTTATTACCTTTCTTGTAACAAAAAAATAGACCTTAGTGCAAAAAAGAACTCTCGAACATCGAAAAAGAATAATTCTCACAAGTAACATGAAAAAAAGACTCTCTCCAAGAACACTCCAAAAAATACTCTCTCTCTCTCTCTCTATATATATATATATATATACACACATATTTTATATATATATATATATATATATATATATATATATATATATATATATACATACATATATATACATATATATATATACACACATTATATATATATATATATATGTGTATGTATATATATATATATATATATATATATGTGTATGTATATATATATATATATATATATATATCACTCCTCGCTCTCAGAGATTTTCTTAATTGGTTAAGTCTATTATTACGTCATTTGTCCACGCTACAATTGCAAGAGGAAAGTTCGAGAAATGAAACTGGGATTTCTGGCAAAAAGATATCTGTGAAGTCTTTCCATACAAACCTTTCGGTACAACTCCAACGCAAAAGGAAACACAATCACTTGATATTTTCTGGTGGATTACTGACACAAAGGTTTATTTTCCTGTCTTCATGTAACAATACGATGTCCAAACACGATGCAAAAACAATTTTTAGTCGCCACGAAATTGCAAATAAATTGCGTCTCCCTATTTTTTAAGGATCTTTTTTAATTTCAGAACTTGAGACTGGCTGAACGTTGGTTCTTTCGCTTTTTTAATTACTGGGGCTTTCACACACAAAGAAAGATTCATCAGATTACCCTTCCGGAAACTGACTACACCGGCGATGTGAAAAAAATGTACTTATTACAAATATGTAACTTTCAAAATTACAGTGTATAAGGTCTTTTACAGTGTATAAAGTTAAAATTCTTCACTTTCACACGAAACATTAGCTTATTCTTTTAGAGAAAAGGATACTAGACTGAATATGTTGCTTTTTCCTTATTTTTACTTGTTGACGTGAGAAAGCCTTAATAGTTGACAAATAATTCCATCTAAGATTCACCTCACATCTTTGACGGAGGTGCGATTATATCCAATGGAACTGCAAAACGCGATCATTTTGACTCATATTTATCTTATCCGTGTTGCATCTGTCAAATGTTTTGTTCATGAGTGACACTGCCTTACCTCCTTAAACAGCTGAACTGCCCGAAATGCTTGGGGAGATAAATAGTATATGGGTGTGACCAGCATATATATCGGATAAAAATCCTCTATATCATGTCAGAAATGTACTCGACAAATTCCTTTCAGAAAAAATTTTCAAAGAAATAAGCTCTTAAACATGTTAAAAACTCATGGAAAAAATGGGACAAAATTACTCAATAACACAAGAACTGCTTACCAAATTCTTAGTACTCCCCCCCTAGAATACGAGTAATCTCCCGAGTTCTCATGCTTAAATCAACAGATTAGTAGAAAGCATGCACAACAATTTCCGAAAATACTGTTGGAATCGGTTTCCGATTAGATTAAACTCTTTGCAAAAAATATATTTTCTTCTTTCGGCAGGAAAGAGCACTTTCGTATCCTTTTAAAATTACTTTAAAAAATGATTTATTTTGTCTTTTTTTTCCCATATGCTACAATCAATAAAACGAGGCCTGTGTTTTAAGTAAGTATAGTTTTGAAATTTAAACACCCATGGGTGCTTTTTTTATCATGTATATTTTTACATGAAAACCAATACATGAATTTACTCTTCAACATGACATTCACCAATCTCAAGACACTTGTCTTATCGTAGAAAGAGCTTTAAAATTCTATTCTCATCGAAATCTTCCTGGCTAAGAACAGGCTAAACATTTGATTTTTGCCTTCCAGTCAAAATTTTGGGTTCCCTAAGTGAGATAAACTTTCTATAAGTTAAATGCTCCACAGTTACTTAAAAGACGAAATATGAGAAAATCTATTTATTAAAAATAATATCTTTAAATCTTTTGTTCTCTCAAACGTCTTCTGCACCAAGTCTTCATTAATCACAGAGTGTAACCCACTTCCATCCTCATAACGCATATTCGTACGGCAATTTTTAACTTTAACTGTGCTATCACGTTTTCTTAGAATTTCTTTTCTCAGTGTTTTTCTCCATAAATTTCCTTTAGTTTCCGATGAATTTCATCCCCCTTCACACTTTTTATACCAAGAAAACGTATAATAGAGTGTGTTTTATATACGGTGGTATATTTAATTGATTGAAGTATTTTAAATTGTTACAAACAGACCAGAATTTATGGAATTATTTCGGTATGGTATTTGTGGCTACCCTACATATATAGTTACTTAAACTGTAAGCGCGGAATACCATTCGCAGCACTGCAACTGAATTTCAAAACGGTATTTAATTAAAAACCTGCCTCGTGTTTTGCATATTAACACGTTGAATGCCACTCTAATTTCACATGGCTTACTCGACTGCCCAACACGAATTTCTCACCATGCGTTGAGTAATTTGTTGAAATATTAATTGCTACAGACAAGTTAATTTGTGTAATCATTCGTAGTTTATTTATTTTATTAAGGTTACTCGTGAGCCCTCATGGAGCTGCGAAATACTCAGTGCCGGTCACCGGTCACCTCCAAGTCACATGATACTGCCAACAAATTCAGTGTCGAACATCGATGACCACCATGGTGATACGAACAATCTCAGAGGAGGTTATTGGTTACCACTAGAAACATACCCAGTTTCGGTCACCGGGGTCCCCCACTGAGCTTCAAACTTAGTGTCAGTCACCGAACACCGTGGCGCTACAAACTCAGCGCCGGTCATCGATGACCCCCCCCTCCCATGGCGTTATGAACAAACTTAGTGTCGGTCATTGGTCATCTCGAGGCATTAGAAACATTCTTTGTGCTGGTCATAGGTGACCTCTATGGTGTAAACGCAATGCCGGTCATCCGTAACCTTGCACTAAGATCAAATCGTGACACTAAGATCAAACTTAGCGCAAGTAACTAGTGCCCCCTCTCTCATATGGCGCTCAAAATTGGTGACCTGTGACTTCCATGGGGTTCAACTTGTCGTGTAGTCCTCGTTTATATTTGAGTATCAACCTGTGATCAAATGTATAGTGGTGATTTATTTTTAATTGCGTTGTGTTAAGAATTTTTGTACTAAATTTAACCACAGGTTCTGAGAAACTACAGACATAAAAATGAAAATAAACTAACAGCTAAATTGACAGCAACCGAGACTAGCTTAATATTAAAATAAAAAAAGTAAATTTATTATAATATATATACATCTATTTACATACAAAACTGATGCTAATTTTCATAAAATAAGCTTTATCAACATCTTCTAAATTAGTTCTGACAAATTTTTTATATACTTAAGTAACTTTGTTAACAGATAGAGGACCTAATCTCAATTTCAAAAATGTATGTAAATGTGGGGTGCCTTTGTGGGTCTAAAATGTTGGGCCCGGAAGACTTCTGGTTGAAGGGTATCTATGGCTGATCAGGAGAGGGAATCTATATATCATCCGTTGGTCTCGTCAGGGGCTTCCTCCTGAGTCTTTGGGGTGCGGCCGTACTATTTGGTGCAGGAACACTTCCTGTCGGACTTGGCTGGACTCTCCTAGTCTGGACTATCTAGCACCTTCTCCGCTGGACTCACGAACAACTTCCGTCGGACCCGACTGAACTCCCGACTTTCGAACACCTTCTTTTGGGACCTCCGAACCATCGTCTCCTATCTTTTAGATTTTTCATATTTAATTATTTCAACCTTGTCCCCTCGTCCTTCTTGTCATCCAATTGGGATAGTTGTAAGAATTTCTTTGGCCTGCTTCAACCCCTCCTTGAGATCGCCAACGTGCCAAACCTTATCCCTTCTAATTGGGCACTATCCCTTAGGGACTCATAAATACTTCACAAAGGTACATTCTTATTTAATGTCAAGTACGGAGACGGGATTCTAATCTGGGACTGGGATCAGAACCCCGCCCGAGACCACCATACAAGACAATAATATCCGTTGAATAGAAATTTATTGTCCTCCATCTCTTTACAAAGATGTGATGAGGTCATATTTAGATCCCGAACATTTTACTTCATGTATGAATGAATCAATTATATAACAGATCTAAATCGCCTCATCACACAACTTATGAAACAATGCACAATAACATTTAATTAATATGAATCAAGTTTGAATAATGAATCATTAGGAAAAATTATGTTCTTTAGAAGCTACTAAGCATTATACAATAACGTGTTGATCAATCCTATACATAATGCTCCCGGACAGAAAGCAGAAACTCTTCGACGGAGCTAAGAAAGGCTGTTTGAGAAAATAAATAAATTGAGAAGCGACGACAGAATCAGAATCAACTTAAAATTGGGTACTGAGAACCAGGGAAAAAGGAAAACATACAAAGGAAATGAATTACTGCAACGAGTAAAGTAGTAACTCTGAATAAATTCAGGTCAAATGGAATTGGATACAGAAATCGAACTCGGAGTGAAGAAGATAAGCGTCTTTGAATAATTAAAACTACCACGAAATTCTTGGAAGGGAAGGCAATAAAGGATTTAGAATATTTCTTTTTCTAAAGATACTCTGAATTCTTAAGAATTTTCTAGTGTAACCTGTTGGCTAAAGATTAACTTACACGGAACAAAATAAACACAGTAAACAATTTGAATATTAACTAAACTGGAAAGAAAAGAAGATTTTTAGATCACAGGTTTTAGGCAACAAAACTAAAGAAAAAGAAATAGTTTTAAATATATCTGCTTTTGTATTTATTTACGTTTATTTTTATATTTTGCCTCATTTAGGAAGATAAAGGAAAAGCAAATGAATAATATTAAACTTTGGATACAAATTTAAATTTGAATTAAATGACAAATTTATTAAAATATAGATAAATTCTTTATCCATATTAACAGCCAATTTGTATGAAAATTTGTGATAAATTATAATTAAATGTATTAACAGTAAAATTTTTTACAGATTTATTTATAAATGAATACAACACATTCAAATAATCCTTGAATAGACAAGAATAAAATTGTAATGAAATAATATTAAACAATTATACAATAAAATATTGTAAGACGATTTTTTCTTTTCTTTTTTTATATTTAAAAATAGCTTACTGATTTTCAATATAAGATAGACTCATTTCTTTTTACAAGTAAGGTACAACATTGAAGTGAGATGAAAATGAAAATTGATAAAAACGAGATAAAGTGGGGTTTTTGTTTAATATTAACTTACACGATTATAATTTAAATACAATTAATTATTATTGAAATTTATAGTTTAAATACAATTCAACTTTTTTTTAATCCAAAGATTATAAGATTTGTAGCTATTATGCAATAGGTGCATTTACTGGCATAAAACAATAAGTAGAATATTGCTGTTGTAACGGCGTGATTTAGTGGTGTGTCAACTTTGCTTTGATGTCGAGACCAAAGGACTTCGCTTGTGTGGATACAAAAGGATTGTTTTCCCCGGCACCACGATGTCTACACTGTTGTGCCCTATAGTAGAGGAACAATATACCAGACAAACCGGCACTTTCACTGACAGCCAAAAATATGATCATTGGAACGACAAAGAATTTGCAGCTACTCAAATGTAGCAGCTAAGAATTCCAGGGACCCTTGGCTTTGCGGCCGATGATTGTTTAACCCAGACCAATCAAGTTGTTTGCAGGTGAGCTCATCTCTAGGTGATCCAATAATGAAATTGTGGGTGAGGCCCCTCCCCTAGGAAGAGACGAGAGAAGATTTGTTTTTTAGAGAATTTAGTTAGCTAGCAACCAGCTAATTCAGAGGTCGCCTTGACCAGTCTCTCTACCGGAGAGTTTTTTGCTATAATCCCACCTTGGGATCTTTTCTTTAAAGAGTAGCCCGCATCGGCTAACTCGGAGGTCGTCTCGACCAGTCTCTCCATCGGAGAGTTTTATTTAGCGAAATCCCGTCTTGGGATATATCTCTTGCTGAGATTGAAACGATACCCTGTGCATTGGGTTTCCTTTTCTAATATAATCCTCTTCAGGATTGTTTGCATATTTCCTTCGGAACTCTAACTGTGCTTTGATATTCTACCAGTACTTCAGTGAACTTTGTCGAGTCATACAGAGTTGTTTCTTCCGTCGAATCCCCAAAATTTCGGCAGAGACTGATTTTAGTTTAGGAACCCGTCTCTACTCAGGCCTATGTATACTAATCACTAACCTGTGATCCGAAATTGTTTTTTTGTGTATTTGTGAAATGATGTATATAGCAAAAGTGCAAATAAATTAATTAATCAAGATACACCTGATTCTTCATTGTGTCAACTAAAACAGGGACCGGATACGTTACACCGTCTTAAGGCAACACGTTTAAACCTTCAAAAATTCGATTTTTTGATTTTTACATTTTTAAAATATCTGGATATTTTTGAATAGTTTAAAACCCTTTTTATCCTGACGATACTTATAACTACATCTTCAGTGAAACACATATATTCCTAATAAAGCCGATTTTCCTGATGGTACTCACAGGGACATGAACGATGCAGTTCTTACAGCAGAAAAGAAATGACAGCACCAATCAGGAATCCTTTTTATTCGAATAGTAAGGATTTTATAATTGGCGTGCTGCATTCGAAGATCATTTTGTGGTAGAGTTGACACACCTGTTGTTCAACTGAGTAAATCTAGTGGTTTAATACCAGTTATTTGGTACTATTATTTATAAGAGACTTTTATACTTCGCAGGTAAGCATTTTATTTGTTTTATTCATAATTTAATATTTTATTTTCTATCATAGAGTCAAAAATATATGTTGGTACTAGAAAGTACCAGCTGCAAAATTAACTACTAAAATACAGTAAAAATTAATTTTCTTTTTTCTATGATTATTCTCCATTAAAACTTATCTAATGATGCAAAAATGCAGTAAGAAAGTTGATGGTACATTAATTACGATATAAAGGGTTAAAACAAATGCCATGGAAATAGTCCAATTAGAGCCTGTAAAACTATACAATATTTGCGTATAATGTCATAGCTTTTAAGGAAAGTATAAAAACTTTCAATGCATTTTACGGAAAATGGTGTTTTTTTTCAACTTACGCGCACTGTAAATAAAAAAACTATTGCACAAATTCATTTCAAATTTCACGCTAAATACATTATAGACCTAGGATGAAATCCTGGCTAACCTTTTCGTTGTTGATTATATTATTTAGTATTTATATAATTAGAAATGGAATTTAACATTATTTTATGTTTTTGTTTTGAAAATTCAATACTTGGTGCAATATTTCTGATAATTTTAAAATTCAAATTAGGAAAATTATACCAAATAATAACTGTTTACAAACAAGTGAAAAAATTTAATAAAATTCAATTTGTGCTGTTATAAATCTGCGCAAAGTGTCAGAAAACTTTAAAAAAATTTTAAACAAGTTCTCAGTTTTAATTTTATGTAAAAAGTTCTTATTTTTTAGAAAAGAAGTAAATTAAGCAAAACTAATTAAATAAAAATATAGGGAATAAATGTTGAAATCCCCTGTATTTACGTTGATAATTAAAAAAGGATGAAGTCCAATGGCGTTAGGATAGCGCTTCACGCTCTCACGACACAGGTCTGAAGTTCGATCCCCGGGTGTGCAAGGTTGACTCAGCCTATCATCCTTTTTGTGGGTAGATGAACTGAGGACCAAGCTTGCTTGGGAACTAAACTCTGGGGGTTCCGAATAAGATTGACCACCTAACCGGAACATATGCTTCGCACCCTAGGGCCCTTGGTCACGTAAACGGAGATTGGTACAGTAGGGCCAGGCCCCCTAGCGGCTGTTGCACCGAGGAGTTTAGTAGTATTAAAAAAAGATATAGTTATAAATTTTTTTTAAAACCTCTCCCATTTAAAGTTGCTTAAAGGTAATGTGTCCCCCTTAACAAATCGATGAGACTTTAAAGTACTCCAGTAAATAAAAGGTTCAGGTAAGTTTTACTCGAGTAAGGTAGAAAATGTGTAATTCATAGCTCTAAGAATTAGCTTATAAAGGATATTATATTAAGCATTGTTTTTGATCTGACTAATTTAAGTTGCACTTTTGTAACTACCTATAATCATACTTATTTTTTTGTTTGTTTTGATTAAAACACGTTAAACATATTTAAACTGTATAATATATTAAAGTTATATGTTTTAGGTAAAATAGATACAGAGGACTAAGAAAGAATCAATCAAATATTAAATAATAAATATTTTCCATGAAAAACACGGATACTAGTTTAAAGAATATATACAATTGTTTAGATAAAGCTCCAAAAATAAGGCTTTATAAATAAGTCATACAAGACAGAAAACAGATTTTGTAAATTTTAGAAAATACATAGCATGAAGGGAAAGAGGAAGCATTTGTTACAGTTAAGATAGAGTAAATAAAAAACCCCATTTTTTTTCTCTTCCAGGGAGAAAGTACCCACTATGTTTTATTGACCTAGTATAACTATTTTTTAAAGAAAAATCATACTTATATTCTATAAAATTGTTCTAATAAGATTTCAAATCATAATAAAAAGAGAAATAAAATAGTTATATTAAATTGCTAATTAAGTAAAAAGAGCGTTGAATCTCAGTTTTAAATTTTTAAAACTTTTAACGACATTTTTATAGTGAGAATATATGATGTTATTTGCTACATGAAATATATTGTATAAAATTGTTCTTAAAAGGTTGCATATGTAATAAAAATTTTATATGAAGTTATTAATTATGAGTACAACGGCTGCTAAATCTTAGTTTTTAATTTAAGAAATTTTTCACGACATTCTTATAACGATAATATATGTTGTTGTTACATGAACTATTTTGAATAAATTTGATCTAAAAAGGCTTCTTGAGTAAAAAATAGCAATATGTAGTTGTTGATTAATAGAGGCAGGGACGTTAGATCTCAGTTTTTAATTTTTTAAATTTCTAGTGATATTTTTACAATGAGAACATATAATATTGTCACATGAAATATATTCCATAAATTTGTTCTAAGAAAAAGGTTCCATGTTTAATAAAATAGCTATATGAAGTTCTTGATTAAAAGTACAAGCGATATAAATTCTCAATTTTAATTTTTTTTAAAATTATGATGATATTCTTATAAGGGGAACACATAATGTTGTTACATGAAATATATTCTATATATTTGTTCTAAAAAAGAATTTCGTGTGTAAAAAATAGTTATAGGTAGTGCTGTGGTGTAGTACATTGCTGTTGTTACATCAAATCCATTAGTAACCTGAGTTTGCTTTATATCGTCTTTAATATTAATTATAGTAAAGTGCCACTGATCTATATTACAATATTCAATTGTAGAACAAAAGATAAGGAAATATATAAAAAATAAAAAGTGAAAGTAGCACTCCACGTGCTACACCTGTAAGAAAAAAATTGTCAAAGTCCAAGAGCACGCTGCGTTCTTTTTCTTCCTTCTGAACTACTCCAGAAACCCTATACTTCATCCATTTCCTGTGCTGATACGTCCGTTGTACCATTGTCCTGTGCACAATGCGTCCTTTTCAGTATCTGTCTAGATTGACCAGGACTCCAGGCATGGTCCTGAATCGCCTCCTGACGACCAATGACAATTCTCGAATCGTGGTGAAGTTTAAGTGCAATCTTTTCCACAGACCATACCACATGCCTCCTGGAGTCGCGAAAAAATACTTAAGCATGCAACCCACAACGTGTGAGTGCGGCGTGCAAATCAGTTTCTCAAACCATATGTAAAACATAGTTGCACTCTCACAGGTAGTTGTTGATTAAGAGTGCAGGAGACATTAATTCATTTTTTAATTTTTTTTTAAATTTTGGTGATATTGTCTTAACAATAACACAATGCTGTTACATGAAACATATGACACTAAAATTTATTAGTAAAGAATTTTTGATTAAAATAAAAGGTTATCTGATAAAAATTGATTCGGCCAACAATATAACTAATACCTGCTCCTAGTGCGCAAAATAGAAACTAATGGCTTTTATCTTTGAATTTTATTTTTAGAATTCATATAGAAACAAACTGGATAATGATTTTCCCTTATGTTTAATGTTATTTATATAACTCAATTATTTCAAGTTTTTCAATGGTTTACCATAATTTTTTAATGCCGTTTTGTGGTATTAAATCTTCCGTAACTCGAGAAAATAATTTTCGATTCAAAAACAAACTACCCAGTTTTGACAAAGATATGGCAAGCATATTAATAGACAATATTCAAAATTTTGAATAAAAAATACATAAAAAGCAATCCACTTGAAATACTTTGAAATTATTAAATCAATAGAAAAATTGTAAAAAAAAAAATTAAAATAAGAGTGTGTGACAAAAAGCTGTTTCTTTTCAATAAAATGTTATTAAAAATTATTTTAATAAAAGTGCATATACTTAACTTTATTTTCTTTCAGAAGAAAAATCATTTTATATTTTTGGTAGAATTTTGAATGTCTCTTGACCTTTTAAGAACAAGATGATATAATAATTCATTTATTAAAAACCTTCAGTAAAACCGATAAGATTATAAATAATTCTACTAAAAGTTTCTATTTTTTGAAAATTTTGATTGATTAACTGTAATAATTTTTTGACATAGAAATTATTTTTATTGCAACTCTACAGAGTTTGTAGCCGAGTAGTAAATTCGGAATTATTTAACTATTAGTATAAATTGCACTCTTAAATTATTATAGTTTTTAATATTGAAGCAACTTGATTAAGATATTTATTATAGAAGAAGGGTTTTGGGTTTCACTATTAAAGGGGTGAAATAGTTACTCTTAATGTAGATCGTAAACTCTCATTAGCTGAATAAATGATTTATTTGTAAATGAAGTTTTTCATAAGGACAGCTTTCAGAGTAGTTCAGATTTGGTTAGCAACAAACAATCTTTTGCAACTTTGTAAGTCCTTAAGCTAACGTTTAAAGCAATTCTAAACATATATAAAAATCTAGACTAACAGAAGTAGCCTAATGAATGTCAAGTGAAAAGAACGTTGTTCTTCACTACCAGAATTCATGGGTTCGATGTACTCTAATGTTAGAATGCATGTTTGTAGCCGTTTAGACTCAGAATTGAGAAGTAGGTTCTAGTTTCATGAGCCTGTCATGTAGCAAAGAACTAGACCGTAACGCTTCCAACCAGGCCATAGTAAACTATGCCAACAGGGGGTGGGTGAATCCGTTAATTTAAGTATATCAGTTTGCAACTCTTTTAGAACTTAAGCTATTATCTAAAGTCAAAACTGAACATATATGAACTTCTAAGTCAACAGGGATTAATGAGTAGTATTTTGGTCTTCGATACTGAGTTCATGGTTTCGAACTCCAGTGTTTGCTTGGATGTTCGTAGACGTCCAAGGGATTCGAATCCACAAACTTTAGTTCACTGGTTTAATATTCATGAAAGTCTTCAAATTCTGCTGCTTGATGAATCACGAAATTTAAGTTTTCGTACCAAACTTTACACATGAATTATATTCAGTGCATTATATTCTACAATCTTACAATTATTCAATACAATGCTTACTAATAAAATTCATGTGAGTTCTTTGTTTTACATTACGCTCAGGCCCTGCCAATTTATTTTAGACTAAGAACATTCCAACGAAGTCTAAGTGTTTTGTACTTGCTGACAGTATTCATTAATATTTTATCTATCATTGAACTATAAATGTAATATGTGTGTATCTCCTTTACTACAACAATTGAATTATCATTCCATGTCGCTAATCAATCAAAAACCTCTTCTTTTGGGAGACAAAGGAGAACGAGTGATTGTTTTCCTACACGAAACCACTTATTATTTCATTACACATCAAAGAGAATTTCTCATACCATCGCTCAGGAATTATTAACTGTACTTTAACAAAATAGAGACAAATATGTGAGCTTTTTGTTGAAATGTCATTCTCCTGCTGTAGATTTCGAGCGTTCCGAACAAATATATATTTTATCATAGAGCAAATGAAATCCTATTAAAATCATATTTTATTTATTATTTCACCAATACATTTGATTTTATTATTTACAAAATATAATAAATCTTAAACTGCATATGTCAATACATTAGTTTCAAACATATTTGTTTAGTATTTTTGAATATTTGATTAAACTGGCATACTGTTTATTATGGAGCAATATGTATAAAATTTTATGTGTTTTAGATAGGAAGTAATTACATCTGTGGTTATTATTGTTGAAGTAATAATCATTAAATTAAATGAACTTAATGGTAGGTGAGTATTAGTTATTTAAAATATCGCCATCACAACAATCAGACCCCCCTTAGGGTAACCAAATTAAAAATGGTTATAAATTGCAATTTCCCTCATATTACTCACATTTCCTCCCCAATATCAAGACCAAACGGTGAAAGAATGGTAGAACACTGTTCGACTGTACCGGAGTTCGCAGGTTCAAATCTTGCTGATGACATGATGTTCATAGCTGTTGGGAATTGGATTTAAGCAAATGCTCCCGGTCTCATTTGCCGTCACGTAGAAAGACAATAGACCGTAGTGCTCCCAAACAAATTTAAATCTCGAATCAACTGTTTATTGAGGAAAGAAGTTTCACACTAATAGCACAGAGGTTTCTTTGTTCATTCAGTAGGCTTCCACAATCTCCAACAGACATCAAAATAACACTATGGATGTCAACTCGATACGATTGAACTTGTGTGCAACAAACAACAACAAAGCAAAGGTTAACAAAGGAAAACAAAGGTTTAAAGCACTCTTTTGTTTATTCATAACAAAATACTGGATTCAGAAGAAATACGTTTTCTCTCTATGTGCAGTCATATATAAAAGACATGCACAATAATAGGGTTAATTAAGAAAGTATATTCTTCTGAATTCGAAAACATATCTTAAGTGTACCACTCGGAAATGGGACTTTTGGAATACATTCCAAATGTCCCATTTTCTCAAATTTCATTTGGTTCAGATTTGCTTTGAATTCATTTCCTTTATGTAGTGATATTCAGTCTCCTGAGTTCCTCAGGTTTAGAACGCTACTGTACTATTTTGCTACACGAGGGATAATGAGACCGAGACTTACTTCACTGCCGATTCTGAAAGTCTTCGAACATCCATCCCAACAACAGGACTCGAACACATTTAACTCCGTCAACGGAGAACAGCGCCCTACTATTCTGCCATCATTCAGCCTTGGTTTTTTAGACCTGATAATTAAGATTCTAACCAATCACAAGGCTCAATTTTCAAAGTTAAGAATTTATTTCACATCTCCAGTTTCTATTATTTTATTCTATCTTATCTTGGTCGACCCTCTATCTCACCAGAACTTCAATAATTATAACATAACTTGTATAACTATAACATAGATAATTATAAATAGCTTAATGTAATTTTTTTACCTGACGCTTCTTATGTATGAGATTTCAAATTTGATTTAATTATTAATATAAATTGTAAGCAAAATCTTAAAAGTTAATGTCTCAGATTTGTTGAAGAAATGAATACACACACACAAAACGTTTTGTTTAGTAATAAGAATCTTTAAGACTACATTTATAACTTTATAAAAGGTTAACCCTCCGAGTGGAACACATCGAGGAAAAAAAAGTAAAAAAAAATACTCTAAAGGTTTACTGTGTCAGTGGCCAAAGCGTTCTATGATTTTTTCTTCACCCTTTGTCGACTAGAATGGAATACGGGAACACATCCTCGTTATTGTCCCTTTACTTCCGGTTATAAATAGATATATAAATAGATATTATAGATTGTTAATTTTTAATACACATAAAGCTCATCAAGTCTCGAAGATCATCCCATAAGAAATAATGGATTCTAAAAGTACAAATAAAAATATTCTTTGAGAGACTTGTTTATATATTTTTACGAAAGTCATCCAAGAAATTCAAGTGGTGCAATTAGAGATACATCTGTTACCGCAAACGAAATACTTTAAAATAGAAATTTACAAAGCCTTGAAAAGCTATTAGCGTCTTTGTGCCTCAGGGGTTGGGGGGTGAGATCCCTCAATAAATGTCAGTCAAAGAGGAGTGCATTTCCTAAACAATCGACCTGACCCTCCTACCTCAAAACTCCATTGGGGAAAGCACTTGCAAAAATGTACATTACATCCATTTTCGGAGTGTTTTTTAGGGTCGAAAATTGTACGTGTTGAAGACATCATTGGTTTAGTGGAATGTACGTGCGAACCGCTTAGAGGGTTAATATAAATACCGAAAACATCGTCTAAATGCATTATTTAATTTGTGGAATTTTTTAAGTATGATTATCATTTACCAATTTACAAAATGGTTTTCCTTTAACTTCCGTATAATAACTTAGTAACATATTTATAGTTTTGAAAATTTTATAAGTTTAATAGATATTTATAAGTTTAATAGATATTAATAGTACAACCGAGTCGTGAACTAGATGGATACATGGCTCTAGAATACAAGATTGTACTCCTGTCGTATATATTTTAGAGTTAGTATTGTTGAAATAATACGTATTATTTGCCTAATCTATTAGATTGATATTAATACGGAGTTAAAGATATATGTTAAAGAAATAAGTTTACTATAATTGTTGTTTAAGAGTGATGTATCGGTTTTATAAAGAGCTGTGTAAAAATTTTATTATAGTCGTTTAATATAGTCGTATCGTTTTGTTCAACAAATTTGCTCAACGATATTTGCTCAACAAATAAAAGCGAAAGAAAAATGCAACACCCAAGTCGATCAATCATACCATACACAGAAAATCAGCTTTCGATAATGTCTGTAATTATACAAAGCAAATTCTCTCTGAAAAGTAACCCTAAAAAGAAAGGCAAAGAATATATTTTTCACGTGGTTTACTTTAAGAGCAATAAATCAAAATTTATGTACTACTAAGTAAATACAAAAGAGATAAAATTTACATAGTAAATACTTGAAAGATGTAACTAAAGGAAGAAACGGCTGTAGGTTATATCTTTTTTGAAGAAAAAAAAACAATCCTAAAGGTTAAAATCATTTAAATATTAATAGAGCCTTAGTCAAAATATGCAAAAACATATGAAATAGCCAGTATGATTAAGGTAAAAACTGAATTAAACATATATTGTCATAACTTATATACATGCGTATTGTGGTTAAACTTTGTTCCACGTTATTTTTTCTTTTGAGATTTGAAGAACATCATATAATTTTTAGAGATTAATTGTGGTACATTTTCATTCTCTTGTTCAGTGGTATTATACACTTTGCTTTAGGTGTTTAAGATAGTTACTTTTCCTTGTTTTCTATTAACAGAAATTTTTGTATTAGAGAGTGAGGGATAAGAAAAGTATGAAATGTAACGTATATCTATGAACGATATATACTATTTTAAAGTATAACCTAAACCTTATTCATATCATTTAAAAGTTAAAATAGAGAAATGACACTTTTAGTGTTAAAACATGGCAAAAAAACCCCTCTCTATATATATGTATCTATGTATGTACATATGTATGTATATGCATGCATTTATCTATCTATCTACATCTATATCTATCTATATCTATCTATATCTATCTATATCTATCTATATCTATCTATATCTATCTATATCTATCTATATCTATCTATATCTATCTATATCTATCTATATCTATCTATATCTATCTATATATATCTATCTATATCTATCTATATCTATCTATATCTATCTATCTATCTATATCTATCTATCTATATCTATCTATCTATATCTATCTATCTATATCTATCTATCTATATCTATATCTATATCTATCTATCTATATCTATCTATCTATATCTATCTATCTATAGCTATCTATCTATATCTATATCTACATCTATCTCTATCTATCTATCTATATATATATATGTTTATTCGGAAGCCCAGTGGATTTGGGGTACCTCTTCGCAGGGGCGAGGTTCGATCCCCTGGCTGGGCAAGTTTGACTCAGCCTTTCATCCCTTCAGTGGGTAGACAAACTGAGGACCAACCATGCTTGGGAACTAAACACTGGGGATTCTGCGTAAAGGTTGAGTACCTAACTGGAACATATGCTTCGCCCCCCCAGGGCCTTTGGTCGCGACAACGGAGATTGGCACCGTAAGCCCTGGCCACTACCGGCTGTTGCGCCGAGGAGTTTATATATATTTATGTCAATTATAAATGCTTTCATTATATATATATAAATAAATATATATATATATATATTTATTTATTTATTGACTATATGCTAATTTATATAATTCCGTTGACAGCATTTGAGCGTTTTTAAGGATTGTATTAAGTTTTATCTATATTTTACTGTTTACTTCTACATAAATTCTTTTGGAACTCTTAAATCCGATTAAGGATGTTTAGACAAATAACACTATTTGTTGTTTATTCTGGCATCTTCATTAAACATTACCCTTCGACGAGCACAGGACTACAAACAGAAAAAGACAAAAATAGTTAAAGGAGCGGTATTCTACTCTGTCTTTGCAGTCAAAACGACCTATGATTAAAAACTCTGTTACTGCGGTGTCTTCAAGTTTAACTTAGTAATTAAGGAGTTAACCTAGTTAAAGGTTTTGGAAACTGAAGATAGTTTACAATAGTGGTGAGATCCCCCTTTATATTTATTATTTAGTTTAAAAAGTCTCTTTAACTACTATGTTATCCTCTGTTAATTAGACTTATCTTGTCTTGAAAAGTTTTGCTTGGAGGAGTTTAACTCCAGAATGAAAAGTCAAAAGCAAACTAAAATCGCACAGACAGATCTTTTATTGGTGTTAAAAATTTACAGTAAACAAATTCAATAACATGCTGTTTAGGATAAATCCCATCTGATATCTTTTGCAGTAGGCTCAGTAGTTTTGTAGTCAGTTTGCAGTAGGCAGTAGTTTTGCAGTAGTCGTCTTTTTAATATAAACATTAGAACCTGATTCCATTTCAATCTTTTATGTTTATCAAAAATCTGAAACTATATTATCTGATGATTTGTTACCTACTTCTTTCCGAAATCTTTAAAAAACTAGTATCAATTAGGAATGTAAATATTTCATCTCATTAT
>CM063505.1:34310670-34330670 GCA_032207245.1 Pardosa pseudoannulata | reverse complement strand
GCTTGTTATATCTTTCAAAATATGAATTAAAAATCAAAACAGAGGTATTATTAAAAGAAAAATAGTCTCAACTTAAAAAAAAAAGTTATTTAATACGCAAAAAAGTAAATATGTAGGGAAATGTGAAAATTAGTATTTTGCCATATTGTGGGAAAGGTTAGTAAAATAATAAAAATGCAATCATACAACACAGTACATCCTAAGCAATGGTTGAGAAAATGTTAATACTCAAGTAAAATAGACACAAAAAGATATAAAGGACAATTTATTTTACAATTGAAAATTTAAACATCATTACACATCTAATTATTCTATTTGTTATTGTGTCCAAGTCTACCCAATATTTGTTTTTTTTTTGTTAGATTACTTCTGCAAGGCTAATCTGGATGGCTAAGGCCGGGACAAAGTATGACCACTCTTACCTCTGCAAGGCTAGTGTTATATAGTCAGAAAGATGGCGTCCAAGAACGGCTAAAAATAATACAACTGCCATCTGCTTATGCTGATTACTCTATTACAAGTCATCCTTCCATGATTACCCGCTAATTGCTCTGAGGGGACAAACATTCTGACAATTTCACCTCCTTACTCGGGCAAGGTTGTCAAACCCTACCCATGCATCCATGATCGGGATAAGATCGGATGCTATTACTGGTACTTAACCTACTCAAGCTGACACTTAACCTAATTTGTAAGTGTCAGCTTCATTCTTTAACACACTGTTTTTAATATTAAAACTATTTTTAGATTTGGTCAAGTATCTAGAACTACTGGGCATATTTCATTGAGTCAACTTCGTAGATTCGATTCCCATTGCTGACATGGATATTCGTAGACTTTGGGAATTGAATTTAAGAAGATGGTCCAGTTCTCAATATCGTCTGTACAGAAAAATAGTGCACCGTAAATTTTTTTGCCGTTTTTAAGCAATTTTGTTATGTAACTTTATTAATGTTTTATAGAGTTTTTGCAGTGATCTTTTGAATGGTTTGTTGGATAAAATTTTGAACTAAATTATGTTTTTAACAGCTTAATGTTCTTTTAAAGGGGTATAAAGGTGAATTTGAGTTAAAAGGAATAAAACTTTTTGTTCCTTTAAATGATTTTATACAACTGTCAATTGGTTATTTGTTTAATTTTACTTGAGTTGCTTTAAATTTTTAATTCTTGTACCTTTTTCTGTTTAACATCGTGTTTTGCTTACCCCCAAAACATTAACTTTCTTGTTAATTTCATGTGCTACTTATTCTGTAATGGTCTTTGACCTATATAAGGCATTCTGACAAGACTCTTAGACAAAATCCGTGTTGCTTGACTCTACCCCTTTGAGCATAGTTTGGCCGGGAGATGTTAGGCTTTTTGGGGAGTTATAAGTACCTTGACTGCTGTTAACTGAAATTTTAGATTTTTGCCCTCCCAACGATCATAATTTATTGAAAATTGCTTTGGCTGATATATAATACAAAAATGTACCCATTCAACAGATCTAGTATGCAAGATCTATAACGAGTAATAGTCATTTGAGTCGGAAGGTATGAAACTGCGGTTACAGAATCAAACAAAAAGTGGGTTAAAAGGAGATATGTACAAATACAAAGGAAACCCCTTGATTTCATAGTGATAATAAGGCAGTCTATGAGATTTTGTTGCATCTAGTCTCACAGCAGCAGCGTCTTTACACCTTGGATGATTCCCGGAGGACGGTTGTGAGTTGTTATATCATCCCAGAATCACTCCAGATATCCTCTATAGAGTTAATGTCTGGGGATGTGGTTCACTAATTCAGTGAATAATCTCACTTTCCATAAAATCTTCATCCAGAAGATCTCTATGTAATATCTCATTATAAAGAAACCAAGGGCAATTGAACGTCTCAAAAGGTGAACATAATATTTCATTCCTGTACCTCCTATTCCAGCCTCAAAAACACAGAAGATGTGTTGCCATCCTACATCTTGAAATATCCGGTGCCATAATTGCTGATTTCTCTTATATTAAATGACAAGTCAAGTATATCTGGATTTCTGTATAAGGACTAAGGTTTAACTACGTAATATACTTAGCACGTATATAATTTGTAATAATTTTTGTAAATTTTAACTCTTAAATTCATAAGTACTAGTCATTAACAGTGAATAAGAATAGTTAAAAATGAGATTAATCGAGAAGAAATAAATTATATTAGATTACAAACAAAAATTGTTATATATATGATAGTTTTAAATCTAATTTCTTTCGCTGCATGTTTATCAAACGGGAACAGTAAAAATATTTTAGATTTAAAATTCAAGGGGATTCATGAATAACTTATTTACCTTTAAAAATTTAGAGATGGAATCTTCTGTATTTCGGAGTTAAGCTGTAGTAAAACAAAAAGAAGGTCTGAGGTATACAGGCAGACTGTCCATACACTATTTTATGTTTCTAGAAGTAAATTTAATGTTACGAATGTAGAATTAATACATTTGTAAACAGTACCTGATTTACTAATAAAAATCATTTGTGATTAAAACATGATTGAGTTCATTCATAAAGAAAATGAAAAACAAAAATAATTTATGTAAATCAGTTTTTTTAGATCTTAATCTAAACTTCACTGACATAGAGCCTGCTAGCATAGACGTTCGTAGCCATTTAGAATCTGCTTTAACCATTTAACGGACAGTGGTTTCATAGCAAAACCACCTATTAAACATCGTTTTTTTTTACAACTTTACTTTTTGGATTACTTTACTTTATCTTTTTATAATTATTTACTGCTCCAATCTCATACATCTGTGATATATTATGGAAGCCAATGATGTAGAATCAAGAGCTTTTGCAATAAAAAAAACTTTTTGGAGACATGGATGAGTTTTCGATTATATATATATATATATATATATATATATATATATATATATATAATGTATATATATATATATAATGTATATATATACATATATGTATATGTATATATATATATTTATATATACATATTATACATTTTATATATACATATTATACACTTTATACATATTATATTTTTGATATTTTAAATATATAACAGATGATAGTTATACGTTTAACTTATTTCTTTTTCTATTGAAATATATGTATTTAAACTTTCTGTACTTGAGTTGTCAGATTCTATTTATCTTACTTATGACCTCAAATAAAAGTATCTGTACAAACAACACTTTTAAGTTGTTAAGCTATTTATTTATTACACCAGTTTAAGGATTATCATTTATTGTTCTTCCAGTATAGTTAAACTTTTAAAAATGCATTATGTTCAAGCTGTACAAGGGGAGTGGTTAGTCAGTTAAACCACTTCTCAAACCCTAATTTCCTCTAAGGCAAACCTTTCTAAGGAATGTAAAAAAAAATATATATATTTTACATATATAAGGCTTATAGATAACATTTATAAAAAAATTACATTAAATTCCCATGAATTTATTTGGGTGACCTAAGCGGTAAGTACTGGTCTCATTAGCCTTTTTGAGCCAATCGGCAGACAGTAGCGATCTAAATCAAATCAAATCACCGACATAGAAACCTGTATTACTTGTTAAACACTCGTGCAGCCTACATGAAAGTCTATAAATAATACTTAATTCTAAAAACAAAATTTACTGATAGCATCAATTCATCGCTGGACCAAAGTGCATCTGATCCGAAATACAACAGGTTATCTTTTATTACTAAGAAACGTATACCAAATATTAACAATGATTAAGCAATTAAATACTTATAAAAATAATAATTCTCCAATCTTGATATTAATAAGACGCAATTTCAAGCGAAAGACTTCAAATGAGTTTCATTTTAATTTCATGGAATTTTAAATTATATTGACACTAAATGAATAAATTATTCTACTTATTTATATCCAAGCACTAGAAAAGTTTAAGAAACAGATACAGATTCTTAAATAAAGTATCGCATTCAAAACTTGTGCCACCCTTTAAAAATTTTATAAATTTCCAATGAAATTGCACGCTTTTCAGTTGGTTTCAGCGAACTTACCGGTAATCCATTTAAATTTAATAAATTGTAAATTAGAAATACCCACTTCTAGACGAAATTGGAAGTTATTTAAATTTTGTATTTAAACGCGTTAGCAAATCAATAATATGCAGCATCTCCTATTTAATATTCATAGGCAAATGTGAATGGGCGGTATAAAATTTTTAAATGTGAATTGTTTCGTGAAAAGTACTATCCTCTTTACTAATATTACCTCTAAAGTCTGATTAATTGGGACACATCTATAGCTCTGCCTTATTCACTTCTGTAGAAATTAGATTTAGTTTTAATTAATATACAACCCCTTTCATGTTAGTAATGCTTATGAAAAGTAGCGTTCCTATCACATAGAACTAAGCATTTATGGATATATGGATCATTGCCCCCTCCCTACTACTGTTCACCATGCGTCATAAATTTCTTCATTGATTATGGGTCGACGTTGAAAAGATTTCCAAAGGCTACGTTCTTTACTTTGATGGAGACGTAATTATACTCTGCGTGTTTCTGATGTGAACATCAATAAAATTTTATGTGCTTTATATGGCTTTATAATTACAGACAGTCTATTGTTTAATTTACTAAATTGAATTTATTTAATAATAAATTCCATAACTTTGTTATTTTGTCTTCTTGACAACTTTAAGAAATAAAATATGTTAAGTAATAATTCATAATTTCTTATTGTTAATTGAGATAATATTTGTTAAGATATTTTGTGAAATTTCATGAATACCTTTGCAAGACAAACTTTAAACATAATAAAAATCCGCGTGAAATAAGTCTTAAATTATTTTTGGTTTGGTTAGTCGAGCTAAAGTCAAATAGTTATTAATTGCATTAAATAGATATAGTTTTAAAACCTTTGCATTACCTGTACATCAGGTATGATATACACATCTAATGCTTTTTACTCTTGTATATCACCTGTGATACAAAATAATATAAAACATTTAATTGTACAAATGCTTGTATATAAAATATAATTCATTGTGTATCAAGTTCTCTATTTAAAAGGTCAATACGAACATACCTATCAATCGTTGATTCGAAAAACACTAATATACAAATATTTGTCGAAGTAATACATCTCATATCCCTTCATGTTTCCAGTCTCATTAGTCGTCATCTAGCAAAAAAAAATAGCCCTGGTTCCAAACCAAACTCTTCATGTTTCACATTTTGCCTTGAAGTAAACAGTGATAAAGAATTAGTAAACACCCACCACATACAAAAATATTACATTTATTTGTACTCACACAAAATCTATATATAAGCACAAAAGATGAGAATGACTTGATTACATTCACGCAAAATGAAGACAAAGATACCCTAGGGCATTTCTCATGACGAATGAAGGTACAAATTATAGTATCATTGGTCGATTGACTCAGCATTGCAAGTCTGGTGGTATAGAAGGACTCTAACATTATTTTTCCTTAAATTGTAACTACGCAACGTTAGAAAAGCATCGATCCTACTTCCCCAATTGTGGACCAAGCATCTGACGTAGCCTCCACACTATGGCCAATTGTTCCCCACTTCTTGATGGGACCTTAGACGATGGTTCACGGGTTGCATATACACACTGAGCCACTAAATGAGCCGAGCGCGTGGATTCATCCATAGAATATACTGCGCACTTTAGTTGCGCATCTGTCAGCCTTTGATCTTTGGAGAAAAACCGCTTCTGAAGCCATCCTCCACCAAGGTCATTTTATCGTCTGCCATCGTCGACCTCGATAAGCCATTCCCCCTGCAGACGGTGGTAATGGTGTGCAGTGGACCATAGTGTGGAGCCAACAACAGCGCCTTGGTGCTTGAAATCTTTGTGAAAGAACATTAGCATCCTCTAGAAGGATTTTTAAAAGAATATTGTTGGACAAGTAAATTTTTATTAAATAATATCGCATTGTAATCAAAATTGTTTTCTGAGAGATTTTGTCTTATGCTTCATGTAACAGCATCATATGTTAACATTACACGAGTATCGTCACAAATTCGCAATCTGAGTTTCAACATTCCTCTTGCCCTGAAGATATGCAAACCTATGCCAAGTGTGATTTGACCTTAGTTTTAATCTCAGTTTCTTCCTCGAGTCTCGCTCGACATTTTTGAGTCAAAATCAAAAGATACATGCTCATACGTTATCGATGCAGTTGCTAGCATTTGAAATTCCTGTAGTTAATTTTAATTGAATTGGTTTTGCTTTTCATTTATTTAAATTGTCCTATTTTTTCTACATGAGGTAAATTTCAAACAAAACCCTTAAAAACGTTAGAAGCTGCTGATAATAAAATTCGGAGGTTTTTTGTGCTGATAATAAATTTCGGAATGCAAAGTGTTAAACAAAAACAAGAAAAAGCAACGAAAGATGTTTAGATTTCATAATTAACGTTAAGCAAATTTTAGTGAGTTATTATATGCAGCACATTACTGAAAAGGTAGATTAAAAGTCTTGAATTTTCCCTCGCTAAATATGAAGACTAATTTTAGTTCATTTTGGGTTCTTGGTCAGAGATTACCTTGTCCGCAAGCGGCGGTGGACGATTTGTCTACTGCGGCAGTAAACTTTTGTGCTCGCCGTCTGGAAAGATCTCATCTCCGTTTCATGCTCCATAACACCTATTGCTCCATCAATCTTAAATAGTTTTACGTATAATTTCGCCGGTGGATACTTCGCCACCACATTAGTCTAGGAACTAATAAGAATAGATTCTGAATCTTTTGAAATCTTTTTCACTTTACGATTTTATTAAACATGTTATTGGAAATTAACTACAGATATTACTTCCTAAATTTAAAAAGATGCGATTGACAATTAATTTATTTAAAAAAAAAATTTGCATAATGAACCATGAAGCAAAAATATTATAATATAGTGTTGAGGTGATTTATATCTCTTAAAAATAATGGAAATTTTAATTAAATTAAGAAAACTAAAATTTTGAGATCTAAATCCGATTTTATCACATTTTAAACATTTTAGGAAAATACGAATTGCTAAAATAATGAATGGTTGTTGCATAGACTCAATAACAGTTGAGATTTGATACCAAACTGATAGGAGGAATCTTGCTGCGGTTCAAGTTAAAAAAGAAAGAGTCTTTGTGCTTTTATTTATGAATATCCAGAGGAAAAGTTTATGGTGATTTAATGATACAATCAACTTAGAGGGGCTGAATACGTGGGAGGTGTAGAAGGCTGCAGTAGCAGGAGACTTTAATCAAATCAGAAGTCAAGTTGAGTTGTTTGAAGTTTAATAGCCGAGTATCCATTAGGGCATATGTGGTATAGCCACATTCTATGTAAAAGGGAATGCCAGGAATTGCCGGCTTCCTGACCCTTTATTTTATGGAATGGGGCTTGTCCATGTCCGAGTCACCTTGAATTTTCCCGCGCTGACCATCCGTGGGTTGCCGTTTTGCTCTCCCCATCTTTCACCTTTTTCTAGCTTGAGCGCTGCTTGGCGCCCTAAGATTTCTAGGCTGTTGTTCCTACTCAAGCTACGTTTGGCGATCGTCTTGGGTTCCCACTGGCGGGATTTTTCCACTGACCTCGCCATTCGCGGTGTTGAATGGACATCATTCTGGCCGAAATTGGGGGAGAGATCACCCGCATCATTTTAAGAAGAAAAAATATTTCTTTTGAGCCATTTTGCTCTTTTTTTTTTTTTTTTTTTTTTTTGATAGCTTAAAGGAGTTTTATTATAGACTATTCCTTGCTGACTTTGTCAGAAAAATACACGTCCCTCGACATGACACAAAAATAAAAAAAGGAGCAAAATGGCTCAAAAGAAATATTTTTTCTTCTTAAAATGATGCGGGTGATCTCTCCCCCAATTTCGGCCAAAATGATGTCCATTCAACACCGCGAATGGCGAGGTCAGTGGAAAAATCCCGCCAGCGGGAACCTAAGACGATCGCCAAACGTAGCTTGAGTAGGAACAACAGCCTAGAAATCTTAGGGCACCAAGCAGCGCTCAAGCTGGACAAAAGGTGAAAGATGGGGAGAGCAAAACGGCAACCCACGGATGGTCAGCGAGGGAAAATTCAAGGTGACTCGGACATGGACAAGCCCCATTCCATAAAATAAGGGGTCAGGAAGCCGGCAATTCCTGGCATTCCCTTTTACATAGAATGTGGCTATACCACAGGCATATAATGCCAAACACATGATCAATAGTTACAATTATCTACTATAATACATCGAAGTATAGCATATGAATCAGAAGTCAAGGGGTCTAAAATAAGGAAAAGAGAGACGAGAGCTTGATAAAGAGAGGAGACTTTTGAGAAGACTGTAGGAGCAGGAAGTTCTGGTTGGACAGTGAGTAAAACCCATACAGCCGTTTCAAGAAATGTACCAAGATGCCAAGTAGCCCCCAGCCTTAAAATATTAGGTGAATTTTGAATTATGTAAGGTTTCACTTATATTTTAGTTTATATATATACACACATACACATATGTGTGTGTATTTAATTTGCTCCTGAATCTAGCTGTAAAACAAGTTGAATCAATAAAATAAATGACAACAAATTATCAACTTTTGTTATAAATAAAAGTGTATTAAAATTATAAAACTTTCTTAAAAAATAATTCAATGTTTTAATGTTTTATGCTAGTGGCCTCTTCATGGGATCTAGGTGAATTTAAGCATTAAACAAATTAACTTTAGTTTAAACACACACACACACAACACATATATATGTAATATATCAAAATTATTACACTTAAAATATAGTTTTTTCCTTCTCATTCTTTGATATTTAATTTCCCAGCCGCTAAATACTTTATTTAAAAAAGTGCTATATGACTTAAAATTCTTTCAAACCAGTCTCCCAAAGCTAACTCTGAAATACATGCTAATATTCTGTCCACTCCCTATATTTTCCAGCTATCTCAATAAAATGGTTCACTTTTCCAATGATCTTAAGTTCCTTTCTGATGGTAATTATCGATGGCCAAGCGGCTCTCTCTTGGAAAAGAATTTTTCTCATTTCTCTCTAACTTTTTAATAGGAAAGTATTTTTCATGTATCATTAATTGCTCTTCTTTTGTCGGAGAAGCATATTTTCTCTCAGTCTCAAATAAACTTGAAATTCATTGTGGTTATTATAAATTGGAATATGGCCTATAAATACCTGTTTTCAATCATCAACATTATCAAAATTAGTTCAGTTTTTATATTAAATGAAACTGATAAGTACGTTGGTCTGAATCCTTTTAAATATCATTTCTAAGAGAATTTTATCTTTTAAGCAATTTTCCCTTGATCACGGTGCTCCGCTTTCGGTCATTCATGCTACTGGACGATCGGTCTTCAGGGAGAATATACTTATAAGAGCTCCCGCAGGAAATATAGCGCACTTTTCATGCTCCGTATCATCCTACTGCTTCATCAATTTTAAATGAGAGTAAAGATTATACCACAAGAGGATTCATTGTCATGATCACCCAGCCCAAAAGCCAGTTTATGGAATTTTGTAACTTTAGGTGTTAAATTAATCAGATAACGTAATGTTGTCACATTTAGGATTCTGATCAAGTCTTAAGCTCTAGGCAGCTTGTGTTTTACAAAATTTTAAGTTTAATTAACGAAGTTTATTCTTGAATTTAAGGAGGAAGGAACATTTGGGACAAACACATAATATGATATGAAGAAATTTATTCAAGCTATTAACACAAACACAGTTAATTTTAAACAAGCACATTTATGTCATTCTATACCAAATTTAAAACAAACGATTTTATTTGAATTATGTAGAATTTCTATACGCTAGAATAAAATTTTTTAATTTAATAGTTGAAGAAAAAAGTGTAAACATTTTAGCTAAATATTTTTTAGAAAGTATATATGCATACACACAGACACATATATATGTATAATGTATGTATAATATTGTAGAATAATTATAGTTGTTGTAGAATTATTGATGTTGTTGGATATTCCATTTTTCCCATAGTCCGCAATAACCTTTCACCGGTTCTTTGGTGGAACTATATGGCGGCAGACACAACTCACTATCTTCATATGGAATGCTCCAGAACTTTATAACAGAGGAAAATGCAAATTGACGAAAATAAAATAGTCCTATTAATTGAATAGCTGAAAGGATTATTATTGACTATTCCTTGCTGACTTTGTCAGAAAAATACTCGTCCCTCGACATGACACAAAAATAAAAAAAAGCAAAAAAAAAAATGGTTAAAAAAATATTTTTTTTCTTAAATGATGCGGGTGATCTCTCCCCCAATTTCGGCCAAAATGATGCCCACTCAACTCCGCGAATGGCGAGGTCAGTGGAAAAATCCCGCCAGCGGGAACCCAAGACGATCGCCAAACGTAGCGTGAGTAGGAAGAACAGTCTAGGAATCTTAGGGCGCCAAGCAAAGCTCAAGCTGGACAAAAGGTGAAAGATGGGGAGAGCAAAACGGCAACCCACGGATGGTCAGCGCGGGAAGATTCAAGGTGACTTGGACATGGACAAGCAACATTCCATAAAATAAGGGGTCAGGAAGCCGGCAATTCCTGGCATTCCCTTCCCTTTTACATAGAATGTGACTATTTCTTTAACACCCTCCTCTCTCCTACTATAATCCCTTAAAATCTTTTTTCCAGCCTCTAAATGTCTTAATTAAAGGAGTGTCCTCGACTTAAAATTCTTTCAATACATTTCCTAAATCTTTCTGTCCAATAGACGTAAATTTCCTGTCCATTCAACACGTTTTCCAGCTGTCACCGAAAAATGGCTCGGCTTTTCTCCTGACCTTAACAGTTAAATTCCGTAAGGTTCTTGTCCCTTGGGAAAATTCTATCTGTCTTCCCTCTTGGATAACCACTGTTCCAGCAAACTGATTTTTGTGTCTTTCTCTGGTCTGTCTTTGACTAGTAAAGATGTTCATTTTAGCAGCTCTAAAATAAAGTTTTAATTAGACTTGTGCCGGTCTCTTTCAATGGCCCGACTGAATCGTTATTACTGTTAACTGATTACCTTTCTCCTTGTCCAGCAGTTTTATAATTATTGGATTACATATAAATATAATTCCATGCTACATTTAGAAATGTGTGTGTACATACTGTGTACAGAGAGGGAAAGAGGTAGATAGATTGATTATAAAGATCTATATTTAATATCAGCGGTCTTAAATACTACTTAACGAAAATAAATGTAATGACTAGTAAAGATGTCCTTTTTTAGTAGCTCTTAAATAGAGGTTTAATTAGACTGACTTGTGTGTCGTTCTCTTCAATGTGGGTAGACTGCATCTTTATTACTACCAGCTAATTAGGCTGCTCTTTGCCAGTAACCCGGGTAAGTAACAACAATAGGGACTAAATAATTATTGAGATTAGAGGAAATAGTTTTCACATAGATATAATACATATTATATGCACACACACATATATGTTTACTTTTATCTACAATCTTTACAACGGTTATGCATAAAAAAATTCACGTTAAATATAGGAAAAGTTCGCACATAAGAGAAATTTGCAATTAAAAGTGATTAACTATGATCAATTTGCACTGCTTTAGATGTAAGCAAAACAATTTTGTAAAAAAATCGTGTATATTTTGTAAAGTTTAATCAATGTAAGAACAGAAGAAAATAATGGAGCTACGTGTTAATGTGTTTAAAATCTTAGCTTGAAATAAATATGAAATTAAAAATACTTTTCTGGCGAAGTTTCAAAGAGTTTAATAGTTTTTATACTTTTATTTTCCTCTTTAACAAAAACATTTTCGAGGACAAAAAATATAACAATAATCTACATTAGGTTTTTTTAAAGTTAGTTTTCTGTCCCAAATCTTTTCTTTAAGAAGACGGTGCACCTTTAAAATGACCCAAAAATCGATTTTTAGAATTCTCTATCATTAAAGGGAATTTATTAGTCTTTAGAAAACGATACCAAAATATTTTGTGTACGGTAACTATTTAATGAGCTATGAAATAACTAGTATTTTATAAATAAAAGATTTAGTAATTTATTTTAAATATTACGTGATATTTAACAATAAAGTCTTGATTTAAATATTTTGCTTTTAAATGTTATACATAAAATAACACAGTATTTCCCATTTTTTAAAATTTGCACATATTTTTATACCGTTTTACATAATTAGTTTATCTGTTTAAAAGAAATTAATTTATCAATATTTTTGGTAAAATTTAGCAATTACAGAATCTTGGCAATTTTCACTTTTTAATGACTTGCTTACAGAGAAAGAATAACTAGCCGTATAGTTTGTCTGTTGAATATTTTATTCTTACCCTAGTATTATTTTGGCTAACAGAGTGATATATCTGTCTTATCTTTTTATCTTCAAGTAAAAAATAAGTCAGCGTGGAACATATTATTGTTCCCTGACAGGAAACGAAGTTACGTTACTCCCCTAGATTCCATTGGGACATAGCAGAAAATTAGTTAATCTGAATTTGTGATCGTATATAAAGAAAAGAAAAGGAATAATGTACATGGACTATGTTAGGAAAATTAGCTGTGAAGCATATACGATGCATTAACTATACTGTACTTATCTAACTAGTAACTGTGAAAGAAGTATAACTTACATATTCGATTTTCGACATTTCTTTTGCGTATGGGTTAGCCCTTGGCTGAAGTGAACTGGAGTGTAGGATCTAACTCTAGTAATCTAGGTGGCAAATAGTACTTAAGATGTCTCATATCGCATTAAGGTAATCCATGCTAACTGAAAGTGTATCTGTTAGGCATAACATATGTTTGTAATTGTTCAATAAAATTATACAAAAAAATGTTGGATGCCAAGCAATTATTTCATCAGTTTTAAAATTGTATTATACTTTAGTGATCTATTAGTACATCGCCTCGAATCACCTAAAGGTAACGGATGCATGCAGAAAGTGTATTTGGTTAGATACAACATAAATTTTTAATTGTTTAATACATTTTTACAAAAATTAGAGAGATATTAAACATTTATTTCATTCGTTAAAATTATGAAACTAGAATCTACCGATTTAGGAGGGAAATAGAATTTAGGATTGATAACAGTATTTTATCATACCGACTAAAGTTAATCGGTGAATGCTGAACGTGTGTCAGATTAGACATAGCGTAAGTTTATAATTTTTTGATGAAATTATATAAAAATTTGAAGGATATGATACACTTATTTCATCCGTTATAAAATTATGAAATTATAGCCTAGTGATGAAAGTGGCAAATATTACTTAAGGGATTTAATTTAAGGAAATAATCAGTAAAAATGGATTCTTTTGCGATTTTATAACAGCTGAATTAAGTTTTTAATGTCTTAAAATATTTTGTAAAATTTTAATAAGAATGTAAAGATTTAGGATTTATTGAAATGAAATGCTCTGTAGGATATTTGTCGAATATGTATTGATATGTGTAATGGACATATATCAGTACATATATGTACACTCATAAGCATGTAATAGAATCAGTAAACTTTCAGCATATTTCGAAATGTCTTAGAATGTATGAGATTGCTTAAACCAAATGGCGGTTGAATGGATAGGGCACTTCGGTTTAGTACCGGAGTTCGCGGGTTCGAATCCTGCGGACAGCAGTTACATTCGAAGTCGTTCTGAATCGGTTTTAAGCAGTAGATCCCGGTATTATTAGCCCTCGAGTAGAAAAACAACAGACCATAGCTCTCCAAATCAAAGCATCACAACTTTTAAATAATTTAGGGGTTATAAATCTCTACAAAAGCATTTTGTCTCTTTTCCCATGATTTATTATTTACTATTTCAAATTTCGTGTAAGGCTTGAATACGTTTTTGTTGTTTCAAATAAATGGTACCTGTTTTTCTAATGCTTAATAATTTATAGAAGTTTTCAATTGTTAAACAATTTGTTAAATAATATGTAGTGGAAACGTCAATAGAGAGAGAAAACCTCTGGTTCTGTCAACATAAGTAGAATATTAAAAATTATATTTTTCAGCATACTTTACTCAAATACTTGTTAAATTGTGTTCTACCTTCAGTAGAATAAACGTCGATCTCAATATAACAAGCAGTTTGGACTGGAGCAAAATTGCTTTTATATTAGGTTCTGCTTGGCACACAGTCATGATATGCTTGGTAAGAGAAATGGATTGGTTTGAAGTACTGACATTTTGTGTCATGAATGTTGGTTTAACGCTAATGGAGTGAATTTTGAGTTTGTATTATACGATGTTTAAATATTTTAATAAATGCAACGTTTTCTTTAAAAGAAGTGTAGTATTTTCAATGTATTTTATTATTCAAATATATATTAAATTTTGTTCCACTTGAGTACGTAAAAGCTGATCTCAGTATGGCAAGTAGTTTGGACAAGAGAGAAGAGTTGCTTTCGCTTGGCACACAGTTATGTGATAAAAGATATGCTTTAATTTACAGTACTGATATTTTAAGTCAAAACTGTTGGTTTAATACTCGTGCATTGTGTTTTGAGTTTGTACTATATAATGTTTATAAATATTTTAATAAATACAACGTTTTCCTTAAAGGAAGTCCATGAATATTCTGTGTACTTTATTCAAATGTATGTTAAATTTTGGTCTATCTTCAGTATATAAAAGACGATCATAGTATAGCAAGGAGTTTGGATTGAAGAAAAGGAGTGGCTTTATTTAAGACTCATGGAACATTGTCGTGGTATCACTGCTAAGAGATAAATTTTTGAAGTACTGACATTGATTGTTTGTTTAACCCCTTTCGGTAAAATGACGAGTCTAGCTCGTCATTAGTTTTTCATTCCATACCGCACAATGACGAGCTACACTCGTCATGCGATTAAAGTTACTGTTAAATATGATAATTTAGTTTAAAATTTCTAGTGTACTGAATTTGGCAACACTTTTATCACTTGTGAAAATCACAAGTCACTATTGCATATTGTTTACTTAGAATTTCTTGGTACAAGTCATTGCCAAATTAATGAGTCGGAATAAAATAAAACCTACTAAGAAATGCCGTGTGTGTTACAAGAATCAAATTAAAAGTGAGACTACTTGGCGGTGTAAACAATTAAGAATTCATTTGCACTTTGTTTTGAAAAGTACCACTAGCTTGAAGACTATTATCTGTATACCTTATTAATGTTTTGCTTTGATATTTTCTTAATTTTACTGTTTCTGATATTATTTAACACTATGTAAAAAGTGGATTTTAATTAAGAATATGTAAGAATTGTAAAATGAAACAAGTTTTTTAAATAAAAATTAAATGGTTATTTCATGCACAGTTTTTCATTATTAAATCATACCGGAAGGTTTAACTGTCGTGGAATAAGTATAATATTTAAATATTTTAATAAATACAACTTTGTCTTTAAAAGACGTCTTTCTTTTTACTTGTACATCCCCCCTGTTTGGGATTTTGAGCTGCGGTAGCTCAGTTGGCAAAGGCAGTGAACTCCTTAATGGAAGGTTGCGGGTTCGGGGCTCGAGCCCGCCTAAGGTCCACAGTGTTCGTTAAAGGTGACTGAGGCACGCAAAATATGTTCATGGTCACAATGTCCGTCAATTTCTCAAGCTATATTTCTGAGGGTGGCATGTCAAACCTGGGGAGGTCTTCTGCTTGGTCCCTGAATTTAAATTACGAGGACCTCTCGAGGGTAATGTTACTCTCGTCTGTAGCATAGCTTAAGTTCCACGTACTTCACGGGATGTGATAAATTGGTAACAGCTTCGCAGCCTTGTAGTGGCATAAAGGTATATGTACCTGTATTTCCAGCTGCATTGGAAAATACATGTTCGGGACTACCATTAAAACTGGTTCTAGTGTAACGTTACAAACTACTTACAAGTTTTTTGAAATGTGTATCTTTAAATAAACAACAATTTTACAAGTATAGTTATAACATTAAGAAAAAAAGCAAATATTCTCATCAACAGATTTCTTACTTAATTGTTTAAACTATTGACAATAACTTTCAGTAAGAATTAATTAAAATTTATCCAATTAAAATTATTCTTTTATTTTTACTAAGTGATTTCGCTTTGTAACTTTAATGGCATAATATAATTTTCTTTCAACACGAGCTTACAGAGACAAGAAAAACGATAAACAAATAGAAGTAAAGTTTTTGAAATTATAAAAGAAGAGCCAACAACTTTGAGATATCAAATGGAATAATAATTATGGAAGAAGTTTAATGAGCTACGTAATTCAATTGCTTGCACAATTATCATCTTAAATCATTTTCACAGTTTATCTTCCCTTTAGAGAACTAAACTTTCGTTTTAGGTTCGTTAAAAAACCAGAACTCAAGATTATTTGCAGACAACAATTCTTTAAGTGAAACAAAACTCAAGAGCAGAATAACTCCCGAAATCAGAGAAAATTGCAAAAAGGATCCACTTTTCAAAAATTTTTCTATTCTTCGGTTTCAGATTTGCATTCTTAATTTACTCTTTTCGGTAATTTTTAACGACTTGTTCCGATCCGAGAAAAAGAAATCGCCCGCACCGACTCCCCACACGCTTCTCTCAAACTTCATCCACTCCATTTTTACTCCAAATGTAATTGACAACTCATTCTATTCACTGATACCAAGCACGTATATGTTATTGGATTTTTTCCCCTCTCTACTTAAACAATGATCTTGTCAAGCTGAGTTCCCTTCCATGTGATCAAAGCTTTGGGAACCTTGTGTTCAATGAGAGGGAACATTGTTCTATCAGGCATCATTTCTCCCCTCGCCTCGGTGATTTCGGGTAACAGTGATCTTTCTTTCTTAATAACTTATTCACGTCACTGTTTTCTCGGCTGTCAGAGAGAATTATAAGAAAAGCATTTGCCGTCGAGCAGTGTCGGGATATAAGATGGTTTCGAAGTGGAGAGTGCTAAATTAATTTTCTTAGCACGAGAGGGCTTTTAAGATGATGCATTAAAGCTTTTTTTTTCCTCCATATTCTACAATCTGCTAATTAACTGGTTTGAAGTACTCTATTCTTCTTTTCCATATCCATAAGAGGAAATAAAGAACATTTCTCTTACATATTATGATACATAATTATTAAATTTGCATAAATTTGGTAGAAAAAATACCCAGTAAATGATAAAATGCGGGAAGAATCCCTCTGTCTATGTCTTGTTATCTCTAGAAGTATAATTTTACTTATTATTGCACTGAAATTCTTTTATTTTGCTCTGTTAAGTAATATATAAGTTGTCATAATCTCGGCATCTGATATGTTTTATGCTAATCATATCTAATGTAATTGGACGTTTTACTTCTTTTAGCCTATTAGCTTCTCATTTTTTGAAAAAAATAATGATTTGGTATTTTTTAAATTTAGAGACATAAAATATTAATATCGTGGGATATAAGCGTTTTCTTAATATTATAAAGTACAAATAGTAACCACGAGCGATTTTTAGGGCTTTTAACTTATCACCAAATATTTTTAAGATGCGTTAAGGCTCATTTTTTGTTCCATATTTTACATATTGTTAATTGGCTGGATTGAAGTGCTCTATTCTTTTTTTTATTGTAAATCTATAAAAGTAGAACCATTTATCTCATGCATAATAACACATACATTTTTAATTTGCAAAATTCTGATAAAAGATTACACAATATTAATAAAATGTAGGAAAAATCAGAACGACTTCTTGTTAAGCTTTTCTTAACAATAAATATTTATTGTTTGTAAACGTGCATTCGTTCAATGAATCTTCTTATGCTGATCGTATTTCCTGTAATTTCATAGCCGCTCAGATTGTGTAGTTGTTAATGGACTAGATAAGCTTGGGTTCGATTCCCAATTAAGGCTTAGATGTAATTTTGTTGTGGCGGCATATAAATACTCCCATAATAAAGTTATCAACAAAATCTGCGGCTTTGTAATGGCCAATTTTAATAAAAGCAAGTGTCCACGCATTTGGAATTAATTAATTTAGAGTCTCGGTAGCTCAGTCGGCTAATGTATTAATTACACAACAGAAGGATTGTGAGTTCGAGGATCGAATTGGACTAAGATCCGGGGTATTCATTAATAGTTTCATGTAATATGCATTGATGGGGGCAAGATTGTTGCAAGTTTCCAAATAAGCGTGGCCGAACGATGTCCGAATGGTTAGGGTGCTGGCCTTCTTAACCGGAGTTCGTGGGTTCAAATCCCACTATGGCATGGATGTTCGTAGCCGTTCGGTATCGGCTTTAAGCAGTAGGTCCCGGTCTCATTAGCCCTCGTTGCAAAATATGTTTGCGTACATAACTGCATACAGTCATTAATACACGCACATCCCTGATGCAATGAGGATCAGGTGGAACATTCTGCTTGAAAACAGTTCCAGGTAAGAAATAACAACTATGTCAGTAGTTTGATTTGAACGGAAGGACTCCGGTGTCAGAATGCAGAATTCAACGTATTCGGTCATTCTCATATGCTGTAAAAAACTATTTTTGTAATTGTTCTCTGATTTATAATTTCTGCTTTGCTGTTGTGAAAGTACAGCAAGGTTTTACATAAGGTTTGCGAAACTTATTTGCTCGCCGCACTCACATGCTGTGGGTTTTAAGCCCAAGTATTTTTTCGCGACTCCAGGAGCGTGTGGTGTGAAAACGATTGCACTTAAACTTCACCAAGTTTGGAGAGTTGAGATTGGTAGCCAGGAGGCGAGTCAGGACCATGCTTGGAGTCCAGGCCAATCTGGACAGAGCTGAAGGACGCACAGGACAATGGAACAACGGAAGCATCAGCACAGGATAATGGAACGAGAACGATTTGAAAGAGTTTTTTGTGAAAGGTATAGGGTTGCTGGGGAGTTTAGAAGGAAGGAAAAGAATGTAACTTGCTCATAGTCTTCTTCTGGCAATTTTTCTTTTAGGTGTAGCAAGTGGAATGATTCTTTTACTTTTAATTTTTTTAATATTTTTTTAGCATATTTCCTTATTTTTTCTACTCAGTAATATATTTGCATTTTGTAATATAGATCAGTGGCATTTTGCTATAATTAATATTAAAGATCATATAAAGCAAATGGGTTATTAATTTAACTTAGAATAATGGATTTGAAGTAACAACAGCAGTGTAGTACACCACAGCAGCAGTTAAGTTTAACTATGTGGGATCTCATTTATTAATAAAGAACATCTAATTAAAAATTTCCATTTTAAAAAGGATAGAAACAAACATGCTGGAATTAACGTATGAGGAGTATTCTAATGTTAACGACTCATTATAACATAGCCCATTCATTACTTGATTCGGTTTTTCTTAATTCTCTTTACGCCTAGTAGGCATGAAGTGACGTCTATATCTTTTCATCCCTGCTGGCTCAGTACAGTTGTCCTTGCTTTCCCTTAGGTTGGACATCCAAGAAAATCATGTTCTTTGACGATTGTTTACCGCCAGTTCAGTCGAACTCTCTTGTTTGTCCAATACAAGCCCATTTAGAGTTATGCTTGTTGGGTAACGTTACACTGTAAAGCAATTAAACTCTCAAAAATATTTAGATCTGTATGGCGTAAATATGATGCGAAAGAGAAGGCATTAAATGTGGGATTTTAGCTGTGGTCTGTTTTGTAATTGACTGTAACTTTGAATATTTAATTATTAGTTGTTGGAGGCGGGGTCACAGCATAATTTTTATCAGCACATTGAATATCCTACATATTGAGACCGTTTATAAAGAATGCGTCAGACAATACACATGAAAGTCCTGATTTTCTTCTGTTTTTGCAGTGACAGCATACACCGAAGGTGTTCCTCTCAAATGACTAAGATGTTTTTTCAGTGTTATTGAATTTAACTCCTAAAAACTCAATAACTCCTACGTTTAACTCTTCTTATAAAGAATAGTAATGTAATGTTTCCTATATTTAATTTTATTTATTTTTCTGCTTTTATTTGTGTAGTGCTCCTTTAAGTATTTGCATATCACTTATCATTATCTAAGTGTTCATTACCATGGAAATAAGACTTTAGTAACTTACTACTTATTAAATGAAAATGCTGTAATGACTTCACTTCAGA
>CM063505.1:34275670-34305670 GCA_032207245.1 Pardosa pseudoannulata | reverse complement strand
TAATTTCTAGACATGTGACACAAATATGAAATGATCTTTACAGAGCATAAAATGCAAGAAACTTCAAGTTTCAAGAATATTTTACAGTTCTATCTATACAATAAGTCGGTAAATATGCTAAAAACTCTAAAGTTTTTTAAGGGGAGAGTAGACTTTCAGTTGGGTGATTTTTGACTCAATATTTGATATCTGTATCTTATAGAATTCTAGAATATATCTAAGAATTAGACTCAAAACTTGTTTTATAATATTGTTTATCCTTTGTAACAGGATAAACCATATAACTTATAACATAATTATTCACACCAAAAAAATGTAATCATTACAAACTTTATTATATTTAAAAAAATATATTTTTAAATGAAAACTGGAGTGTAACTGATTGAACTGTCAAAAATGTACATGAACTACTGTTTAAACACTCCAAGTGTATTTCTGAATGTCCGATACCTTTGAAGCATCAATTAATTATTTATTTCTATATATTTTATCTTTTCCTATGAATTATTTGTTTCTTTTTCAACCTATTTATTTCAATCTATGACACAATTTTTTCATAACAGATAAAAGAAAAATTTAAACTGATACCCCTAGTTATTATTTTTCTTTTGATGTTTTTTAGAAATAAGAACAATTTTTTAAATCTAAAAGTTCCTATAAAAATCAGTCTCACTATATAATAATGCAAAACGGATAAGTATAGCACTTTTAGTGAATTTACTTTTAATACCGTTAAATATTAAAACAATAGTTTATGTTGAACCCTTTTTACTTGAGAACTATATGTGATTCTGTGGTTAGATATAGTGAAGCTGTGTTTATTAAGGTGTTTGAATAAGTCACCTGTTATCTATGCAGTATAGATCACAGATCTTTTATAGCTATATATACACTTAGTATTTACATAAATAAATAATAACTGAAAGGTTTTCAACGTGTATATCAACTTAATATATACTAGAAAGTCTGCAATGGCTAAATAAATTCTTTTAAACTATTCTTACCTATTCTTAACATTGTTTTAAAATATCACATTATGTTTTTAGCCCCCCCCCAAAAAAAAGCATTTTACCGACTGAAACTAATACAATATATAAATGTGGTACAAAATACACAATTAAAAATGAATAGCACAATTAAAATTGAATTTTACTCAATAGTAGCTATGTATTAATCATAAAAATGAATTTGTTTTTATCTAGTAACCCAGGAACGAATCCTTTGTGTTAATTCACCAAATGTCTCCCTGATTTTATCCAAATATTACTTTTTCCATATTTACAGTACTAATGCGTGCTTAGGATTGAGTTGTTTGGTTTGGTTTGGTTTGGTTTGAAGGACGATGTTCTACTGTTTTGCACACGAGGGCTAATGAGACCGGGACCTACAGCTTAAAGCCGATTCCGAACGGCTACAAACATCCATGCCCGCAGTGGGATTCGAACCCACGAACTCCGGTTCCGAAGAGCAGCGCTCTACCATTCGGCCATCGTAGGATTGAGTTGTAATAACCGATATAATTCACAAAATAATAAACTTTTGGAAGTGGACTACCCGAAAGCAAAAGCTCTAATTATAAGAGTTGGTACAGTATACATTTTAGTCGATGGATTAAAATTAAATAAATTATACTTGGAAGTACACTGTCATCTTAATGATCTGAAATTCATATACCAGTTTAAACCGGTATTTATTTTGAAAAATTAAGATGAAAAGAAAAAAAGTAATTTTTACTTTTAAAGAATGATTTGTAGATCTAATTTTAAGCTACGATAATTGTGTTTTCAAAAACAAGACAAAAAGTTCTCGGCTCTTTCGGTGAAATCACATTATACTCTGACCTAACGGCCTGTCGTTTAAGTGCTGATATTAAAGCCGTATATCCTTAAGCATTTAAGACTCAAATATTTTGTCGTAAGATTGTTCTAGCTTATTATTAAGCGGAGATAAAAATACATTTTCAAGCCACCAAGCTTAAAATGTTATTTTCGGAGTAAAATTTTTATCTTAACAGTCTATTCTTTCAAGTTGATGTGACTTTAATTCTATTTGTAAGAAAGGGGGAATTTTCTTTAAAAAATGGCTCTACATTGGGATGTGTGCTTTATAGTAATTCTAAAATGACTAAAAATTTATTATACGAGATGTTTTTGTAATAAAATATTTAAAGATAAACATCCGAAATAAAGAATTTTGTAGCCTCATATATTTTAAACACACTTTTAATTTTTTAAACAGATGCGTACAAATATACTGAAATTTGAAGTCCTTGTTAAAGATGTATAGCTTACTGACATAAAGTATTCCTGACTACCATTTTACACGAATAATATCTTGATATAACATACACCTTTGACTCAGATATTTTGCTTTATAGGCTGTAAACAGACTAAAATATATTGATAAACTAATTGGTTTGATTCGGCTGGGAGCAGTATTTTACTATATGACGCAGAATCTTTTATTTGAACTATACATTATGTATGACATATTACATAGTATTTATCACACATACATCATACGAATATATCATGATGTATACATATACATATCATTTATATATGTACATATGATGTGTACATATACATATGATCATTTATATATATATATATATATATATATATATATATATACATATGATGTATACATATACATATGATCATTTATATATGTACTTATGATGTATACATATACATATCATTTATATATATACATATGATGTATACATATACATATGATCATTTATATATATACATATGTATAATGTATATGATGTATACATATGATCATTTATATATATATACTTATGATGTATACATATACATATGATCCTTTATATATATACATATGATGTATACATATACATATGATCATTTATATATATACATATGATGTATACATCATATATTACATTATTTTTATCACAAATACATCATCATATATCATATAAATACATTATGACATACATATGTATATGATACATTTACATATATACGTATACTTATGATATCTATACATATACATATGATGTCTACATCCTATATTACATCATTTTTATCACACGTATATCATACATCAGATGAATACATCATATATTACATCACATTTTTCACATATCATATATGAATACATCATGATGCATACATATGATACATTTACATATATACATATGATGTATACATAATATGTATTCTCTTATATATCCCAGACAATAAGCAATTTTTTAATAACGAAGAAATACTTGTTTGTTAAACATTCTATAGCATACCTCTTACATACTCTATAGCTATCCGTTAAGCATTGATATAATATACATCTTTGACTCTGAGATATTGTGAGTTATATGCTGAAAATACATTAATATATCTTGATAGACTAATTGGTTGATATGGCTGGAAGCAGCATTTTACTATACAAGGAATGATTAGATCGAGACCTATTTCTGAATCCTTTGTATCCTGAACTATGCATCACATATGGTACACACCTTATGTTTTATACTCTTATACTAGCATATAGCCTGTCATATGACAGGATCATTAAATTTTTTAATTTTCCAGAATTGTAAAATACCCTATGACTCAGGTAAAAAAAAATGGTTTGTTTTTTTGGCTGAGAATTATCTGGTTCACTCTCAATAATTGTTTTATATTTACTGACCGCATGTTAATTGCCAACCTTCATTTATATTGTCATATTACGTGATAGGATGTACAGCAGAGGTTTTAATATTGACAGTGATTATTGGGCGGTATATATGACTGATGTCCAAAATTTAGCGACTCGATTGCAAACCGTGTGGTTATGTATAAAAAAAAAACGCACAAACAAACGAGCTTCTTAATTTTCAGATATATGAACGCTAGATATTTATTAGTCCGCGAAATAGACTCCTAGACTTTTATGAAAAGAATTTGTTGTTAATACCGGTGATAAAATTTTTCATTGCAAACAAAAAATAATCTATGATTAAATTTAATATTTTCACGTATGTACCTAATTTATTATTTAAGTCAAATATAAAAGAAAATTATTTACGTAATATCAAAGTTCAATAAAATGTGTGAAAATAATGCAGATGATATTTAAATAATTTAAAATAAGACATGATTAAATGAGATGGTTGGAGGAATGACGTAATAATGCTAAACAAAAATGTTATTTTCATCTACTTATAATGTGATAAATTGATAAAATAAGGTTTGAAATAATGGCATTAAACGATCGAAAAGGGGGAAAGGGTGGATTTCGAGCGTTTTTGAACTCGCTTTGAATTTTTCTAACCCTAACTCATCAAGAACCTAATATGAGTGTCTCTAACCATTCCAGATCCAATCGCTTCATAAATTCGAGGACAGACGGATTGATAACTTAGGCTATTATTATACAGGGGATAACACAGGCGATACACATTTTCATTAATAACTAGTGAGCACTTGCCTGTTAAGTCCAAAGTACGCTTTGAAATTAGTTGGCCATTTTATAATGGGAGCACCACAAAGGCAGTCAACTATGCTTCCTGGGGAAAACACAAGCAGACAAAGTGGGTCCTCGTAATATAGAAGCAGGGGTCATGCAGGAAACCTCCAGGCTTGATCTACTACCTTCAAAGGTATCATATAATCTTGGAATGCATTGCGAACTTTGTTTATCGTTATCTTTACGGACTGATCTGTTGCGGCTTTATCCTATACTATAATACGAGGAATGGTTGTCAAGTCGAAAATCGCCCCAGAATTAATAAACTGTAGTAAACTTGGGGATCTGGGGTTTTTGGTCACGAGGAATCGATTGGCATCGGTTTTGACGCGCTAAGGTCACGTAGTTCGGCGCTACAGATAGGGCCGGGTTCGAACCCCGGTGCGGGCAAACTTTTTTCTCATGCGTCCAAACCAAGTGAAAATTGGTACCCGGGGGTTTTCGACCACGAGGAATCGATTGGCTGTAGTTCTGACGAATTAATAATAATAATAATAATAATAATAATAATAAAAGTCTTTATTGATTTGTCTTTATTCCTTGATATCGGTTTCCATTTTTATTCTATCAACTCTAAATATTAAATTAATGTAGCAAAGTATATATAACACATAAACGATATAAAAAAAAATAATGCAACAAAAATTTTGAAAACCAACCACAAAAAATTAAAAAAATAATGCTTCACTAACGTGCCGAAACAACCTCGCCGTTCAATTTCCAAAGCCACACTAAACACAGAGCATATAACTTATCAAAGTCCGTCGCCGCGTTAGTGCGTCGTCGGCATACCAGGAGGTGCCGCTCTGACGCGCCAGTGCGTCGGTGGCAGCGAACGTGTTAAGGAACTGATTTCGATTTCAAATCACCGTCAACAAAGTTCGACATTTCAACATTCATCAGATTTCAAGCTACATTTTCAACATGCAGAACGCACCTCTACATGAAATGCTTCAAGGAGCCGGAATTTTGAAACAACAAGCGATCAACTCAATTATACCCGCAAATGGACAACTAGAAGATACCGTCATTGTCAGAATGCTTCTCCATTCAACACACTTCAATCTTTACACTGCTCACTTTGTACCATTTCTTTAATTGTATAATTTTTTGTTATCAATTACATTTTATTTCCCTTTTTAATTTTTTTTTATTTTTTTGGGGGTAATATAAAAAAGGTTTTTTTTTTTTTCAAACTTTACCTTTGTATAGAATAGTTCCCTTTCCAAACAATTTTGTTTAGAATAGTTTACAATGGTGCACTTTAACCGGTTATATTTTCACTAATGGTTTCACAAATTTTCTTATGGCGTGTATTGTTTTGATAAATCACAATTGAAAATGTAAATCTTCGAGTTAGCTTCGATACCTGTTTTCTCCGAGCGGAGCTCGGTCACCCGGTATGGGATACAAAATGAACTATTTTTTATATACAAGCGTTTATATATTTTATATTTATATCTTCCGGTATCACATGTGATATACAAGCGTTTATATATTTTATATTTATATCTTCCGGTATCACATGTGATATACAAGAGTTTAGATATGTACATCATATAAGTGTGCAGAAGCGGCATAGGTTTAAACTTAAAAGGAATTTTTTAAAATAACAGAGTAATAAATAAAATAATGATTTAAATAATTTAAAATAATAAAAAAATAAAATAATAAAGTGTAAAAATTTGAAAACAAATATAATGTGCAGTAAATTATTCGTTTTATGAATGAAATGAACTATTTTTTGTATACAAGATTTTATATATTTTATATTTAAATATTTGTGCATCACATGTGATACACAAGCGTATAAAGCATTAGATGTGTATATCATATGCGATGTACAAAACCAGCTTTACTAGGCATTACTTTACTGTGTACCAGCTTTAGTACGTAAGTATTACTATAAATTTTAAGTTTACTGTACAGATAAGAACTGAAAAATAAGCAGTTATTTTTGCTGTAGTTTTAGATGGAAAATAGTCAAATAGGTATATTACAGGAATAAGTCGGTTCAAATACAAAGTTAAGTAATACTTGCCTTTCATTGCTTTGCAATAAATTTTAAAAATATTACCTAGCAAACGTAACAATTCCATAGTAACAATGTTCAGCAAGAATAGATAGCATTGTAAGGTAAAAGTTGAATCCGAAAATGTAACTATCATTCCTGCAATACAAGAGTTTAAATTTATGAACTTCTTCAAAATTAATCAATTTGTGGATGAGCAGTTCCCACACTATTATAAAATTTACTAAGACTTAAAGATTATGTGTAATAGTTAACATGTACAGCACATTTATTTTAAATATACAAATTTGATTTTACTTATGTTTTAGATGTTTTATTGTATACAATTAAGTATACAATAAAACATCTAAAACATAAGTAAAATGAAATTTTATTAACTATTTTAGTAAACTCCAGAGACACTAATACATTTAAATAAACCTTTAATTGTTCTTAACGTACTACTGTAAATATTTTTAAACAAAAATATGTTACTTTAAGGCTATATAATACATTCTCAATGTGCTTTCTTGTTTTTAATTAACCTAATTAACAACATTTTTACATATTAAACAACAGTAAATATAGTACATATAGTAAACAACATTGTTTAACATAGTCTGGTATTCTTCGAATCTGAACAAGATTAAATTTTAAACAGAAAAATTTTAGCCCTAGTTGATTAACAAAATCTTATATGTAATCTTGAATATCAATATTTATTTTAAAATTTTAACATTTAGCATAATATTGTTTTGGTTGAGAACATTATTTAGAATGAAAGTAATGTACACATAACAATAAGCGAAATATATTGCTTCTAGGGTTTTCTATTAATGAGTAAGTTAGGATCTATTCATATAGAATAGATAAGTTTTATACCTTGACAGACTAAAATGGTTAATTTGTTCATTGTTATGCCATTCTACTGTACCTATTTTCCAATAATTGGGTTAGTTTATTTGGGTCACCTCTGTAAATCATTTTGATACACACAAAAAATAGTCTGTAATCTACAGCTTAAAGCCCTTTTCAAGTGGTTAAAAACATTAGTTTTAATTGGAGGATTCAAATAGACTTATTCTGGTATGAAAGAAAACATCATATTAATTCGGCTATTCTCTGGCTAAATCTACAGGAAAGAAAAAAAACCTGTATATTTCAGTTTTTAACTGGCGGATAAACGAAATATGTTAAACATAAATGCTAAGGAAAACTTTAAATTCATTATTTTACACTATAATATATTTACAAGCATAATATATTTATTCGAAAATCTTGGAGGGGTTTCACTTAAGAAAAAGTTTAGGAGCTCTTCTGTAAAATAGGCTTTACATCCTCTGAGAGACTAAAATTGTTAATTTGTTCAAATCTGTACCATTCTAGAGTTCACATTTTAGAGTTTCAATAATTGAATTGGTTTAGCTGGACAATTGTAAATTATTTTGCAACTCTAGAAATAATTATACCGGGATCTACAGCCTATTTCGAACCGTTAAAAATACCCCTTTCAGCTGTGGGAATCGAACCGACTTATTGTGGCACTAAAGAAAACACTGTAATAAGTCAGCTATTGTCCGGCCTAATCTACAGTATAAAGAGCTCTATATTTTTTTTCAGTTTTTAACTGTATAATAAAAGTAAACTGTAAATTATTTTGCAACACGAGAAATAATTAGACCGGTATCAACAGCTTAAAAGCTCATTTCGAACTGCTAAAAACCAACTATTTGAGCTGTGGGATTTGAACCGACTTATTCCAGTTCGAAATTAAACATTATACCAATTTGGCTATTGTCCTGCCAAAGCTACAGCAAATGCACCGTATATTTTCAGTTCTTAACTGTACAGTAAACGTAATATTTAAATTATTTTACAACACAAGGGATAATTAATCCAAATCTACAGCTCAGAGCTCATTTCGAAAGGTTAAAAATTTCATCAGTTATTTGATTCAAACCGACTTATTCCAGTTAGAAAAATAAAGATACCATACTAATTCAGTCTGGCTAAATAATGTCTGGCTAAATCTACAGGAAAAAGAAATATTTATTTTTGTACAGTTTTACTGTGCAATAAACAAAATATGCTAAATGTAAATCCTTAAAATATCTTTAAATTGATTACTAATCCTCATGGAGTAACATGTACTAGGTTGAATAAAAATTATTTCTTCTTTTAACCTTTAAAGTAACAAAAGAAAATGTAATCAAGTGAGCGAAATTCTTTTTTTTTCATATATGTTGCTTTCTTACGAACATAAATCATATGTTTAAAGCTATATTAAATTTCTTGAACTTTTTCTCAAAGCAAAAGTACAAACATAAAATTTAAACTTATTTGTAAGACTCCTGATGATTTGTTTCGCTCCAAATTTAAATTTAATAACTTTTCTCAAACGTCATTCTGGTCTCCTCCCCGATTTCTTGCTATTCTCTTTAGACTCAGTCATAATAAATGTCACAGCCGTCTTGAATCCCATAAGGAGTAATAAAGTAAAAAAGACAAAACTTTATTGTTTATCAGAATCTAACAAAAAGTTAAGACAACTCATAGGAGAATACTTTACAGAAATGTAATGAAACCCTAAAACAAATTAAACCATGTTTACTGACGATGCTTGGAATCTCTTTGGAATATAAATTTGTCGGACATACAGTAACAGAATGAAAGTGAGCAAATTTGGCATAATGTCTAGGGAATGTTTTAACTACGTGAACAAAATTGAAATCAAGGGTAAAAGGAAAAAAGGCTTTCATAATCTTCACAAAGTTGTATCGTGACAGTTCTTTGCGCAATCATTAGTCTTATTTTATTACTGTGACCGACATGCAACTACTTTGACTAGTAAAATTTAATTTAAGTAATCTAGCAGTATTAAACTAAAAGTTTTAATAATAGTAATTTATTATATTAATGTGTATGATTCATTATTAGTTTAATTTAAATTAAGAGTATATGTTTCTTTTAATTTTGTAATGTTTATGTCCACGTGGACAGTCATTAGTTATTACAGGGACCGACATGCAACTACTTTGACTAGATTAACGGAATTTAATTTCGTTAAACTAGCTAGAAATTGTTTTTGCAGTATGAAACGAAAATTTTTAATAGTAATTTATTATACTAATATATATGATTTTATATTAGTTTAATCTGAAGAGCACTTGTTTCCTTTAATTTTGTAACGTTTATGACCACATGTACATTCATTAGTCTTATTTTATTACAGTGACCGACATGCAACTAATTTGACTAGTAAAATTTAATTTAAGTAATCTAGAAGTATTAAACAAAAAATTTTAATAATAGTAATTTATTATTTTAATGTATATGATTCATTATTAGTTTAAGTTTAATTAAAAGGGTATAAGTTTCCTTTTATTTTGTAATGTTTATGTCCACATGGACAGTCATTAGTTATTACAGGGACCGACATGCAACTACTTTGACTAGTTTAACGGAATTTAATTTCGTTAAACTAGTTAGCAATTTATTTTGCAGTATGAAACGAAAATTTTAATAATAGTAATTTATTATAGTAATATATATGATTCTATATTAGTTTAATCTAAAGAGTACTTGCTTTCTTTCAATTTGTAATGCTTATGACCACATGTGCAATCATTAGTTTTATTTTATTACAAGGACCGACATGCAACTATACTTACTATTTAAACGAAATTTAAGTAATCCCGTGATATGAAACATAAAATTTTAGTAATAGTAATTTATTATACTAATATATATGATTCGTTATTTGTCTAATTTCAATTAAATCTTTCGTTAATGCTTTCTTTCATTTTTTAATGTTTATGTCAGTCTTTATTTATTACAAGGACTGATATGCAACTATATTGACTATTTTAACGAAATTTAAGTAATTTCGTAATATGAAACATAAAATTTTAATAATAGTAATTTATTATACTAATATACATGATTCGCTATTAGTCTAATTTTAATTAAAAGAGTATATGTTTCTTTTAATTTTGTAATGTTTATGTCCACATGGACAGTCATTAGTTACTACAGGGACCGACATGCAACTACTTTGACTAGTTCAACGGAATTTAATTTTGTTAAACTAGTGAGAAATTTTTTTTTGCAGTATGAAACGAAAATTTTAATAATAGTAATTTATTATACTAATATATATGATTCCATATAAGTTTAAAGAATACTTGTTTCCTTTAATTTTGTAATGTTTATGCCCACATGTGCAATGATTAGTCGGATTTTATTACAAGGACCGACATGCAACTATATTGACTATTTTAACGAAATTTAAGTAATCCCGTGATATGAAACATAAAATTTTAGTAACAGTAATTTATTATACTAATATATATGATTCGTTATTTGTCTAATTTCAATTACATCTTTCGTTAATGCTTTCTTTCATTTTTTAATGTTTGGCCCTTACTCTGGGAGTTGCGGTTCGTACCGCAAGTGCGGTATGACGTCAAGTTGACGTCAGCTCGCGGAAATTTTGAGAGCAAACGATACTTCGGTACTCTGGGGTTACATGCGGAAAGTTACCGATAGCTACAGGTTGCGGAAACTTTCCGGCAGCAAATTTGGTAGAGAGAACTTCTCGATAGTAAGAAAACATGGCGGCTTATTTGACTTACGAATATATAGCTCAGTTAAAAAAAAATATACCTGTTTTGTATAGTGCCAAAATGTAGAAAATTCCATGCCATCTCCACGGATACCACTGATATTAAAAGTATGAACTAAAAAGTTGTTTTTAAATATATTAATGCTGAATTTAGAGCAGTATAAAAGTATGATGTAAATATTGTGTATCTTCAGTTTTGATCTTATATTTTATGTTTTTCATACTAGTAGAAATCTTGTTAACAATGCTAAGTAATAAAAAGATCGAAGCCTTTATAACTTTCGGCTTTTATTTTACATATTTTAAGCACAAAATTTACAATCTTCATGGATACCTGTGATGTTAGTCTGAACCCAAAATTTGTGTTTACATATAATAAAACTGTTTTTAAAATACTATCAAAGTATGATTTAAATATTATTTATCTTTAATTTTCATCATAACCATAATTTTCATATTGTGATTTTCAAATTTTAATTTCTTGCATTTTATATATTTTAATAACTGTGTTCAAAACAAAACATTGATGTTTAGATTTTAGGTATTGATATATAGTAGTAATATGATAAATTTTGATGGAATAACTATCATTTTACAGTTTTTTCAGTACAAATATAACTTTTTATCAAGTTTTTTTATCAATGATCTCAATGCAGTAATATTTACATCATAATATTCATCAGTTACATCATTTTTATGCATTCCATCATAATTGTAATGTATAAAATATATCTGTAAGAGAATGTAACTTGCAGAAACCCAGAAAATTCAACTGCAGGTCAATTAAGCTGCAGGTCCCGGTCTCATTAGCACTCGTGTTGCAAAAAGTAGACCGTAGCACTCCAAACCAAACCTATGGAAAGCGCCTCTATATGCTTAATAAAATTCCATACTGTATATAATAATGCTCCATAAAACTAATCATGGGTAAAAGTTTCCGTGAGACAATCTCTTCGATTTAAACTCTTGAGATTTGGATGCCACTTTTATCAATACCGTACGCATGCAAAGAAAAATGCGAATTATTTATTTGTTTATATTTACAAACATTGCTGTTGCCGAAACTGAAAATCAGAATTATAATTCTAAATTTCTGATTGGTTTAAATGGTGCAAAGTAGAAGATCCCATTAAACTCCGCCTCTAAAATAAGCCCAGCCCAAAGGCGGGATTTATTTCTCAAACTCGATAGTAAGCTAGTTCCCGCACCTTCGTTTCCGTGCTCCCAGAGTACGGTTTGAGCTTAGTTGCGGCAACTAGGTATCGTTAGGCCAAGTTTCCGCGACTACGTCATACCGCACTTGCGGTACGAACCGCAACTCCCAGAGTAAGGGCCTTTATGTCAGACTTTATTTACTGTGACTCAATACTTGTTGGACTGACGAAATGCAGCATAATTGATTAATGCTTCAGAATTATTAAAACACCTTCACTGAAGACAAATGTTACTTTTTTATTTTTGAAAGGCTGTGAATTGTATTTACATGGTCATATACATGGGTAGTGAAATTTTCAAATATATTTTAGTAGCTGGATTTTAATAAAAGAAAGCATAGGCGTTAAACGGTATATATACGCTGACATATATGCACTAGCTGATAATTGTGTTTTATTGTGACAACTCCCTTATCTAATCTTCCATGAAAGAGTGACAGTACAAAAGAGCGTGACGTGCAATTATCAGAAATATCTCTAGTTTTCGAACACAAAATTATGTTTTGATGATTATCCTTTCATTATTTGAGAATGTCACCATTGATCATTTTGCATTTAATATTATCATAACAAAAATACCATACGTAATTAATAAGTATTATTTATAGTATATTTAAAACCATGTTAAGAAACTACAGTGAGAAATTCAATAAAAAATATTGTATTTGAGAGATGAGATTTTTTCGTAAAATATTTAGAGTAGGCAACCAGCTAATTAGCAATAACGCTTTCAGCTTCCTTCTATCGTATTCGCTATAATTGACTAAGTGAATTTTTATTTTAAACATTAAACCAGCCACTGCATTTGATTCATATTATAACGTCGGTGAAAATTAGAAGAATGACATTGAGGATTATTTTGATGAATAAGTTTAAGAATTTTATTCCCATGGAATACAGTGTATAATATATGGACATGGGAATTGCCACTGAAAGTCAAGGGAATCTGCGGACTTATAAATTCATCTTCTATAAGTAGTTTAAACTTAGAACCTCATACATATTTCCATTTTTAAAAGCTATTAGGATCTGATAACATAAGTCACATTAGGATCTGATGTTAAGAGTACGGGAATGTTCCCTATTACTTTAGAAGTACATTTTTATAGGGCAATTGATATTAATCTATAAAATGATTATTTAGAAAATCTTCATCTACAATGAATTGCGATAATGTTTTGAAAAACCTATTTTTCCAAATCATTTACTCTTGTAAATAGTGATTTTTCTCCTTTGTTTTAATAATAATAAACAGGGCTACCACATTACCTCTTACTGAAACATACTTCAGTCAACGTTTCAGTCAAGAAATATTTTTAAAGGCATAAGGTGTTGCTAGACATTGGACAATGCTGGAAGAAAATATTCTGTCGTTTTTTTATGAGCGGAATAGTACACATAATTTACTCAATTAGCACAGTGATCGCACACGTTAAATAATAAACATAAAATATCTTATGTTGAAGTTTAATTTAAAAGGTAGGGAAAGTGAACTGCTGTGATGTACTTGGGATTTAGGGCTATCCAAAAAAGGTAAAAATACAATATGGTAGCATGATTGAAAATGACCGAGAGTGATAGAGGAAGGGGATTTCCAGTTAAATTGCTGGGAGTACACATAGAAATTGTTTAACAGAAGAAGGGAGAGTAAAATGCTGTGACGTACTTAGAATTTAGGGATTCCAATTGCAATAGTAGACGCACAATATAGTGAACGAAATGAAGATGGCAGAGAGTAATAACAGAAGTGAAGGTGATTTCCAGATAAATTGTTAGAGTGTTCACATAACGTTTGATTTAAAAGAAGTAAAGAAAGTAAACTGCTGTGATGCATTTAAGATACAGAACTACCTGGGAATATTTAGACACAATATAGTGAGATGAATGGTGACCGACAGTGATAAGAAGTAAAGGGGATTTTCAGATAAATTGTTAGTGTTCGCTTATGTTTAATTTTACAGAAATAGAGAAATTAAACTGCTTTCACGTACTTAGGATTTAGAAATATTTGAAATAGAAGTGATACAAAACAGTGGGGGAATGAAGATGATAGAGTGAAAACAGAAGGGAAGGGGATTTCCAGTTAAAATGTTAGGGCATACATATACGAAACTTTCTATCTCACAACATTTTATTGTAAGTAATGACTAGATGAAACGAATAAACTCAACTGCTACTTTTTATCTTTTTTACTTTCTGTCGGTAAAAATATTTCATGGATTTAATCTTCCACATTATGAAAATAAGTATACCGCACTTATGCTGATTGATTTAGTCAAAATCGAGCAAAACATATGTCCTTGTAAAGGAATAAGTGCTAGTCATTAAAGAGGCATGTTATTAAAAAGGAGGAACTTTTTATTTACGCCTCAATATAAGAGTGGATGTAATTACTGTAAGCACATTTTTAGTGACTGGAGATTCATTGTATCTCTACAATATGAATGAATATAACTTGCCGTAAGAAATGTTAAGTGGCTGACGAATTATTCCTTAGTGTTATTTGAGATATTCGAAAAAAAAACCCTCAAAATTGAAGCATGAATAAAGTAGAATTTGAAAATTAAATATATCTAGGTATCGAAAAGTAATCAGATATAAAAATTAGATTATAGTTATAACTAGATTATCATTTTCTAAAGACAGAAAGCAAAGGATGACACGTGAAATTATTTCAAGTTACAATTACTCGTAGATACTAAATGTAAGATTTTTGAACTTAGTCATAACCATTGCCCCTCAGTATATTTATGGACTAACATAAATTTATCACCTGGATCATATTTTTATATGCAATTTATTCTACTTTTACAATGAATTTTCTGAAAATTGTTTGACTTAATCATTTTAAGATAATTGGCTGATTGTAACCACGAAAAAGAAAATATATGAATATGTAGAAATGAAAATTAGTATATGGGGATACGATAAAATTTATATAAGGTTGTACTCTAAATTTTAAAAGCACAAAATTCACATAAGGCTTGAAAGGGGCATTATCTGTCCTCATTTGCGAGTTTTTCGGATTTGAGGCTGCTTATTTAGTGAGATTTTGTAGTGGTATGGCGTACCTTCACGATACCATAATTGTAACAATAGTTACAATTATGTTAACCTGACTAATCTTCAGCGGGATATTTAAATTTCTTTAGCCATTTTCTCTTTATCTCTGTTCGAGGGCGAACTTGAATTAAGTTATTCTAAGATATTTGTATCTTTTTTTTTACTCATTTTGAATTAATATTATTCTTTTAAACAGCTATTTTTGTGAGATCTGTAATGGAATAATACCAACTATTACAAGTAAATCTGATCTTGTATTTGCTTCCAATAAGTCTGCTTTTGTTTGAACATGCGTTTTTATTAGATTGTTATTCATATTAGTTGATAAGGAGATAAAATTTTGGTTTTGTAAGGGGTTCAGGTTTACTTAAAAAATGATATAATTTCTATGCTTTGTAAGCGTAATAGGAAAGTTAGACTAATAATCAATACGATGGTTGCATTTCGGTTTATATGAATTCTATTGAGGAGAGATTTTGCTACAATAAAATTACGTTAAGGGTCGGGGATATATTGAAGTATTTTAAGTTGAAAGCGGAATTTATAATATTTTTAGTTGCGGAAAATTCAGACTTATGGATTTCAGGTATGTCTTCAGGGAGGGGGGTGGGGGTCTACCCACTCTGTCCCAAAATATATCCCTGCGCAGACTTTATGAAGTTTTGCGGGAGCTATTTGGAATGTTCACTCACTTTTCAAAGACTGCTCTAAGCACCGAGACAAGAAGTTGCTAGATAAAACCTATTTCAGTTGTGTGGCATTTCTAATTTTTAGCTTCATTGCGAAGTGGGATTACCTGAGAAATAAAAATAACATTTTATCTGACCATAATACTAAAATTTATTGATATCATTATCTTTAAATCTATGACTGTCCTGTACATACATAGGATATACATAGGCAATTCTTTATACGCTTATTTAACATATGGAATACATACCGCACTATATTATATAAACAAGTTTTTATATTTTCTCACATTTGTTATATAGAAAATGTAGCATATTTATTTGAAGAAAATTATCATTTTAACTAGGCTGGACGTCCCGCTTTTCTGTCCGCGGTTATGAATCCCTGTCATATATGATATATGAGACAGACAAGGGTTAAAAGCTGTATAAAAATAAAATTTCTCTGAGATTTTAAAAACATTATAATACTCTTTTTCTATTTCTATTTATAATTTTAATTCTGTTATCTGTGTGTTTTTTTCTTTTTGTGTGTGTGTCTCAATTTGGCATTGGCAACGAAAAAGTAGGCAACGGGGCCAAATGCTACATCTATTCTCTGAACGGTTAGATTTTAACTGAAAAAATGTGTTTAAATTCATTTAAATAAAGACTTTAAATAGAATTAATACTTGAACCAAGCGACTACTACAGAAGAAAACATTTTGTTTAAACACACACCTTACCTATCCTCTTCCTTCTTTATTCACATCGCATGAATAAGATGAATCTCAGAATGTAATCTTGAATTCAGTACAGGCAATTAGCGGCACCATTGTTTGGAAAGCAGCAGGCAGAAACTTGCTAGTTTAACTTTAAATATATATGTTTTAAGAATGATTAAAATGGCAACAGATTTTTCTTATTTTACAACTCTAATACAAAAGGGAGCAGAGCTTAATGAAATTTGAAAGTGGCTGCAACTAGCAAACGTTTTATTAAGAATTTAACTCCGCTTTTATGATAAATGATGTCTATTTGAGAATACCAGGCAGCGTGCCACGAAGGAATTGTTTTAAGGAAATTGATTATTAGCCATCTTTTAAAAATAACCCAGTACCACGCTCTAAGCGACATACACAGAAATCTTTATTTAATAGAACTGCGCTTAACCATTGCACGAAGAGCTAATTTTTGTCATTTTCAAATTGAATTGATGGTCATATGGTCAAGATAGGTTGTGTATTGTATGAATAAATTAAAAATAAAGCTGAGGTACTGCTCAAAGAAATTGAGTTTTAATAATTTAAGTCAGATACATTAAGAAATACAATAATGAGAATATGAAAAAAATTGAAATGAATTTTGATGAAATGTTTTTAAAAGATTTTAATTTTTGTTAATCGGCATTTGGATTTATTCGTATTGAAACAATGTACTAGTTACTAAAAACTGAAAAATTAAGACATTGGAACACTGAGTAGACTGTGGATCAAGGGAATAGCTTAAACATGGTAACATGGTATACTGCTTTTAATGGGTTTTGTTAACCGTAGAAAACTAAATCTACATCTCATGAATTTTTGTATTTAAAATTATACACTGTTAAAAGCTGAAAATAAGGTTAATGTGTCATAAATCAATTGTTATGCTACTTATTTGCCCCAAAATAAATTTTTGGAGGTTGCTTTACAGATGTAACTATATTAGCTTCATTTGATACGAGAAGGTTAAAATTCTATGGTTATCTACCATCTGATGATTGGGAAAGTAATAATGTAAGCTGAAAAAATTCGAGGAAGAATCACGTTTAATTATAACTGTCTAGGATCTAAACAATTAAAAAGGTCACCGTGGGTATTAAAAATGTTAGCAATTTATATTCCTTTTCCCCCTATACTTAAATTAAGGATATGGTCAAAAATGCTTATTTTTATGAGTTACAGAACCAAAGGCACTTGCTTATTAATATTCGGAAAGATCCTATAGAAACAGGCAAAATTAAAAAGAACACAAATCAACAAATTGATTATTTGTGAATACTGAAATGAAATTCAGGTTTGGGTAAAGTAACTCCTCCGTGTGACAGATGTTGTTCGAATTTTGATATAACTATAAAAATCAATCTAATAGCTACTTGCAAATTTTGAATCAATGGCATTTTGAGTTGTGTTCCTATACACTGACGTACATTCAAGCAAAAGGTGGAATAAAACGTTGATATTTGATAATCTCAAGGTTGAGTTCATTAATGACAGCAGCAACTTCTCACATTAGGCTTATTGTACAAGGAGACAACATTCGAGAATATCGGCTATTTAGTTCACAGCCACAATTACTTCGGTGCAGCATAATCAAAATACTTTATATTCATTTTAGCAGAGAACTTTAGATGGATTTCGTCCTTAATTTATACGGTATATATTTATAACTCAAAACAGTTTTTTGCTATCTTCAGTGGCATAGAAAGATGGCTGTCATGGTTGTACTCTATTTGATATGTGATGAAGTGGGAGAGACTCATTTTTTGGAAAATTTTACTTGCTACGCCCTTGGCTAACAATGTTCTCTACTTTAGCCATTTTGTCAATTTACTATACCATAGCGAAAGGTTTCAATTTTTAAAACAGTCAAAATTTTCATAGCAAAAGTTTAAATGAAATTCGAAGTATCTAGTTGAAATACAGTTCTATTAGACCATAGAAAATGAAACTAGTAAAGAATTAAGTTATTAAATAGTCTTTTTTACAGTAATAAAATCATGTTCTAGATATTATTTATATAAGAAATTCTTTATTTTACACTGAGCTTTCTTATAAAAAAAATAAAATGCGTTTTATTAGTTAAAAACCGTTGCAAAATTCAAAATGATTAACATTTTTAATCTTTATTACCAAATGAATAAAAATTTGCTTTCTTAGCAAATTCCATTTTATATTTCGGTGGACATGAAGAATTAAGTCTAATCTCCATATCGTATACTTCTAGATTTTACAAAGATCCTAGCTATCTTAGTTCAAGTTTTAACTATTAACATTAGTATTTTTTAAATATCTATTCTTTCCCATGTGTTCATTTTTTAAGTCTTGCTAGATGCTTGACATCTCAGAATCATGCTTTTGTGATTCAAATATTACCTCGCGGTACTAAATCATGCAGAAATGTTAAATATTAACTATAAGGTCTCATAGCTATGCCGTGATTCGCAAGACGCATTTCAACGAGAATAAAATCTCAAGCATCGTGGAAGAATAAAATATTAAAAATTTAAGAAGCTGAAAAGACGTTTCAGAAGAAAAGAACATTTTCGTATCAGTATTTATAAGGGGTTTTGTGAATGGAAAAAAAGACAAAAATAAATCGGCATTTACATAGATAAGAGTGGAATTATTTAAGTGTAAATTAAATTTTATTAATGTGATTTGACAATAACAGCTATATTCAGATAGACTGTTAGCTATATCCAGATAGACGAATCTTTGTTATAAAGTGACAACTGTTGAACGTAAGGGTGGGGCTCTTCTATTGGGTACAAGATTTTATGGGTGTTCGAATCCCTCTGCTGATACGGATATTCGTAACCATTTGAAATAGAACCCAAGCAGTAAGTTCGAGACTCATTCAAAATGGCGTTCAAAATGACTAAACTTGTGGGACGGACGTACTCTGAACAAGCTCCATGCTATAAAACCTGTCATCAAATGCTGTCAACCTTTCCATCCAGGAAGAATGATGTAATCTTGACTTCGAATTTTACATACTCGTTTTACCCATGGGCACTTTCTTCTTGGTGAACATGTTCCAATATGTAACATCTGAAATGTCTCTGTGTCCGCGCAGCACATCCTAGTTGAGTGTCCAAATTTTAAAGTTTACAGACATTGCCATTTTCATACTAATGACATTAATCTGAAAGATTTACTTGGTATTACTCCTCATCCTAAAGTTTTATCCTATTTGAGCGATATCAGGTTTTACCATCATATCTGATTTTTTCCTTCACTTTTGTCTTTTTCATTGTTTTAACTCTCGTTCATCTTTTTTAGACTTATTTTTTATAGTGTTTTTGTGTGTTCTAATATTTACCATTGTAACCTGCATACTTTTTTTACATTTCTACATTTTACATTTTTTGTTTGCATTGTCTTTCTATGGCAGTCATCGTTATGGCACAATATATTCCATTTGCGATTCAGTGCCAATAAATTTAAATCATCCATCCATCCATCGAGACTCATAATCGCCAGTAGCGAAAAAGTGGACCATAGCATTGAAAACTACACCATACCTGACAATCGACAACTTTACCTCGTATCTGCAAGAAACGTGATTGACACGTTTATACAATTATCCGTCTTTCACAATTATCTGTATTTAGTTTTGGATGCTAGGGTAAATATATATACAAAATTCAATAAAGAAAATTTATATAAAAAAAAATTTGATTAAATTAAAACAAAAACCTATTAAAATTAAAAACTTTATTAATAAAAAAGAAATAAAACTAATTCGTACTTAAAAATATCTATAACCGAAAAAACAAATTACTAATCTAACAAATGATCTAAAACCTATCACAAATCAACACTAATTTCGAAAAATAAAAAATATCTTAAATTCAAAAAATTCTTTCTTCGTCAAAAAAATATTTTAAAAAAAATTTTCAACCGATTAAAATACATTGTCACAAATCAATCTGAATTAAAATAAACTGGTTAAAAATGCTTAATGTAACAACAATATACTCACACTTCACTCGTAAAAGGAATCAAAAACTAAGTTGTGCATGTTGACGCCTGATAATGTCTTAATTAATCCCTGTTGCGTAAAGCTAAACGTTGCCCTTTGAAACAACTCATACTAAACATCACATATCTTAAAAAATTTATAATATATAACTTGGGATTTTATTTAATGAACTTACAGTTTTCGGAAAATCCCAAAAAAAAAAATAATTTTAATTAATAAAAATTGATTGAAATTCAAATTTAAAATAAAAAAATTTAATGAAAAAAATATAAAAAAATTCAAAAAAATCTATTAAAAAATTTTTTTTTAAATGCAGTGGAAATTCCCTTCTATGAAAACGAGCAGGAATGCGAAGTTTCTGTAGAAATAAAGTTGAAATTTTATGGCAAAAAAAAACGGTAGTACTTATTAAAATCTAGGTTAAACCTAAAAAAAAATCATTATTTTCATATATGTAGACTGAAATGATTTAAGTGACTGAAGTGGCCCACACTCGCTGCCAACAAGGTTTTTAGCAGCCAATGACTAGAACAAGTGGGGGAGGGGAGGACTTGGCTTGTTTCGGAGTGCTACGGTCTACTTTTTGGAACACGAGGGATAATGAGACCGGGACCCACAGCTTAAAGCCGATTCCGAAAGGCTACTAGCATCCCTGCCACAGTGGGATTCGAACCCACGAACTCAGGTACCGTAGGCCAGCACCCTAACCAATCGGCCATCGTTCGGCTGGGGGGGGGGGAGGAAAACTGCATCCACCATATTTTATTAGAGAATAATTCAACCTACATCAACAAATGTATACAAACATATCAGCAATATAGTTCACAAATACAAACTTTAAACACTGTATAAATGCATTTTCTTACTCTTACATATAAAACTTAACTACAATATATTATAAGTCAAAGTCATTCTTCATTTTTATCTATCTATCATAAACTATTATCGTAGACTGTAACAATAAAATTAATTTTCCTGTTTATCATTCCGGTCAGACGAGGACCGAATAATATACCATAGCTCTTCGGTACCAGTGTCCGTACCTTCGAATTCCGCTACTAGCATAGATGTTCATACCAATTCGGATTTTGTTTTAAACAATTAGGTCCCGGTATAATTAGCCACCGTGTAGCCAAGTAATAATCCGCAGCACTTCAAATCAAAAACCGTCTATACTTCCAGCACGCGCACATTTTATAGGAGCCCTTCTATTTTCCCAGACAGCTAATATTTTATCACCTTTAGCATGAAAAACGATAGAAATGAATGACTATTAATAACAAATTTGTAAAGAAATAAAAAAAAACTACCCTTTTAGTTTCATAATACAAATTGTTACGTTCAAATGAAACTAGAATATTTTAAAATATTCATAATAGTAATTTGAGAAAGGTAATAATGTATTTCAACATTGATAATTTGAAATTTATTATTTAACAGCCGTATATTATAATCTAAGACAGTTAAATATTCACTGAAAGCAAGTATAGACAAGTAAAAAAGGAAAAAATGACACTCAACTCGGAAGGAAAAAAAGGCAGGTTTTAGATTAACTTCAAGGAAATTTATTTCTATAAAACAAGCCCAGAAAATAAATGAATGGTTGCAAAATCTAATTTTAATCTGTTTTTTTTACTTTAATTCTAACGTTTTCATTTATTTCTAAATATATAAAGAAGATAAAATAATAGAATATAAATATTTTTAACTTCATTTGTTACTGTGTTCTTCCTTTCCTTCATAAGATAATTCTTGAAAAATGCGGCAAAAATCAGTTTTAAAGTGTATAATTCAGTAATTTCATAGAATAACTAGGTATATTATGAAATAACTAGACAAGTCAGTTAAAGTATATAATAGATGAAAAATTTATACTTTGCCTAGTTATTCTATTAAATAACTAATGATCGCCTGCTTAAGTGAAAAATAAACAATTTCAAACTTATGTTATAATATATTTAATCATAAATAGCTAAAATCGCTCAGAAAATACATTTTATCCATATTGATGGTTATTAGTTCATAAATAATAAGGAAAAGCAGATTATATAATTTATTATTTCTCATGTTGCTAACATTAGTTAAAAGAAAAGAAAAAAGAATGTGATGCAGAAAAAGTTATATTTAAAAAATATATATAAAACAATACATGCTGGGTAGCTGGATACTGTTGCCGGTTCAAGACCTACTAAAAGCTGCTATACTGGTAAAAAAAACTGAGTACCATATTTTATACTTTGTATTGAATAGAAAGAATTTTACTTTGAACAACCATGAATCTTGAATTTTGATTTTCTTTTAAGTCAATTCATTAGTATAGATGTTCAAGAGTAATCAATAATTGAATAAGGAGATTGCTTACCTTTATTTTTATCCTATTGAATTTGATTTGACTGAATCTGTAGAAACCGAAATGATGAGCCAAAAACAGAAGTCTATTGTTGAAATGTGTTGAACTGTCCTTAATGATGAAGCACTTCACGAAGAATTGAAGGTACATAAAATTAATTTAGAATCAGGTTTTAAAAGCACATGCTTAACACTTAATATGAATAGATTACACGAAAAAAATGAATAGAATTCACACACAACGAGTACCAAGCTATCAGACATATTTTCTGACATTGAATACAACAAACAAACGAAAGAAAATGATAATAGTTTTATGGTGATGCCATCTGTTGATATACAAACAACTGTTAAAATGAAACTATACAAAAAAAATAATTGATATGAATTATTAAACAATTAAAATTAAAACAGTAAGTCTTTTATGAAGAATTAACATACTTTAATGATTAAGTAGTCGTAGTTCTATAGAATACTTAACCAAATCGTAGAATTCAACAATTTAACTGAGTTGTCTAGCTATTTTATGATCCAGTTATTCTGTGAAAAAACAGATTTCACACTCTAACAGTAACATTTATACTTTTTGGCCATGAAAACCGATATAAAAATTATAAGTTCAGTCTTACACAATTTAAAATAATATACGTCAATTATTAACACAAAATTATAAAACAAGTGAAAAAAATTATTTTTCGAATTTTCACTCACGACCAAACACGTGTAGTAAATATTACGAGGAAATTATTACGTAGCATGTAAAGCAAAAAAATTAAAATTTTAAAATTTAATTTTTTCAATAAAATTACTGCATGCACATTCCATGATGAGGGCAAGGGATGAACGAGTGAATACAAATTATCTTTACAAGTCTCGGCTGCTATGTGGGAAAAAGTGTATTAAAAACCAAATTTGTCATAAAAACTGAGTCGACGTTCGAGCTGGAATGCTAAATACATTATGCATTTTTCTGAATGGATTAAATAAATACAAATATACAACAAACCTTATTTATAAACCTTTTTTTTGAGTAATTTTTAAAAAATTCACAGAAAAGTTGTACTGCTAACATATAGTTAAATAAAATGTACGTTAAAGGTAATTTTTTTAAAAGTGCATATTACGTATATGTTAATTTGAGGAGTATCCTCCAATGGCAACACGCCTCCTCCTCCCAGTGGCGTGCGGTAGGTTTTCATGCAGGGTGTGCAGTGAACATGGAATTTCCAATAAATCTTTAATTATTTAGACATCTGAGTTCTCCATTCTGAAATGGGTTACTTATTATGAATATAAATTTAAAGAATACAATAAATAAAATATTTGCCTACGAGTAGTCGAGTTATAACTATAAAAACAGCTAAACTGATGAGAATTGTACTACCACTGAAGCAAAAATCATTTCCTTTTGTGTACGGTGTCATATCGGAGTCGAAAAAGCAACGCTTGGGGCTTCCATGAAAAACTTAAATGTTCAGCTAACGTAGCACCACATGGCGCCCGCTGCGGTGCCTCATCCGAATGCTCATTGGTGTCGACAAACCGAAAGTCTATTTCACGTGCAGAGGATTTCACTTCACGCCGGCACAATAGAGCGAACTGTTTCTTGTTCGGTCAGTGGATTAATTGTTTTTAACATTTGGAAAGCATATATTCTGCGAAAAACATCTTGACAATTTTTAAAAACAAAACCAGGGATATGGTGTTACAGATATAACTTATATACTGTCTGTAAGACACAATGAATGGTAAAATTGGGATTGTTCTGTTAAAATTCGTTTCTTTAAAACAAAACAATGTTGTTTTTCAGCTAATTATTTCAATAAATATAATACATCACCGAAATTACTTTACCACACTAAAACATTTCACTTTATATTGATGAAATACTTCTTTTATATTTCCATGAAAACAAAATCTTACAATATATAAATTTAAACATTAACCGTCTGCAAAATCGTATGGCCAGTTAATCAGTTAAAAAACCAAAAGCGCTTCAGCAAGTAAGTCCCCGCTCTAATACAACGCTTAATAAACCGTACCTTCGGATGATTCTGAATGCCAAGTGCAGGAAAAATAGCTGCACTTGCCTCAGTGCCATAGTATGCTGTTCTTCTCCAGTAGCCCATACATATAAAGCGTGATTTTCAGTTCAGTGCGCAGTGCGTACACATCAGAACTTCCTATGTTCGTTTGCGCTGTACGTGGTGCAACACCTAGTACCGCACGCACTGCGGGGATACAAGCAAGCAAATCAACATATTTGAATATATTATAAATAATATTTATTATATACTATATAAAGATAGGTAGACATAGGTGCAGAAAATTATTGTCCCTCATAATTTTCCCAGGGTGTGCAGTGCACACCCTGCACATATGGACCGCATGCCACTGCCTCCTCCTGTTTAAAACTGAAGATTATGGGGTTCCTTAGCCAGATGGTCTTATCCCCAATCCTAAAGCTAGATATTAAGTAAGATATTCTCTTTAAGTAAAAAAAAAGTTTTTAATTTTAAAAAGATATAATCTTGAAGAGAGCAGTCGTGAGAGGTCGGTGAAGGTTGTTTTGTATCTTGCATTCTGTAACGATACAAGAAAAATCTATTATAATCCTTAAAAAGAAGAAATAGTAGGCACAGTGTAATACACTATTTCAGTTTTCTATAAATTACTAATACAATATCAAACAAATTTATATTAGTATTCTTATCAAACGCAACATATAACATATAAGTCCAAAGTGAAGTAATAAGAACTAGTAGGGAGTTTAAAGGCAAGGCTATTACTGTCTGCAATGCAGTGTGGCTTGTGGTTGCCTAGAGTTAGATGGGGTGTTATAATCATGGTCAGAAATGTTAGCTATAATTGCAGTAGGAAAGTTATTTACGCTATTATAAAAATTTTAAGGAACTTTAATACATGATTCTTTAAATGTCAACATCTAACTTTAACTTTATTACCTCGTTGGATAGATATTGGTGAGCTCCCCTTCTACACTTCAAGATTTTATGCTGTACTGTTTCTCTGATTTTAATGTTAGATTTCGTGGCAAACGACTAAACAGGAGTTGCATATGAGAACACGAAACCATCACTGTTCTGTTTTAATAAACATAGACTAAAGCTTGAAAATCATTTAATATTTTTAGCCTATAGCAACAAAATTAATTTTCCTGTCTATATTAAATACATCATACCTTACATGAATTAAACAGATACAAACAATAGTTGCGCTTCTATCATGTAACTGAATAAAATTTACGTTAAGGGATCAGTTATTCGTATGAATAAATCGCCTATATAATAATAGCTTAAGTTATCTGTCCGTCTGTCCTCAAATTTATAAAGCGCTTGGACCGTATTGGATTCTTGGTGAGTTAGAAAAATTCTAAGCAAGTCTTTAAAACATTCAAAATCCACCCCTTTCCCCTCTCGGTCGTTAAATGCAATTATTTCAAGTCCCTTTTCCCCGGTTAAGATCATTTAACCAATTTATCACATAAGTAGGTAAAAATATTTTATTAGCATTATGACGTCATTTCTTTAACCATTTGTTATTTTAAATTATTTAAATATTGTCTGCACTATTTTCATACGTTTTATCACTGAACTTAGATATTAAGTCAATAATTTTCTTTTATATTTGGCTAAAATAATAAATTAGGTATATATGTGTTAATTTTAAATTTAATCATCGATTATTTTTGTTGTAATGAATCACCGGTATTAACAATAAATTCTTTTCATAAAAGTCTAGGAATCTATTTTACGAATAAATATCTAGCGTTTAAGTTATATATCTTTAAAAATTAAAAAGTTCGTTCGTTTGTGTGTTTGTTTTTTATACATAAACTTACGGTTTGAATAAATGAATTCAACGTGATTCTAGATTTGAGGAGTTTGAAGATAAACAAATTATTGAGAATATACCACATAATTCTCAGCCAAAAAAACCAAATCAGTTTTTCACCTGCTGGATAGAGTACTTTACATTTCTGGAAAGTTAAAAATTGTACAAATCAACTTAATATGACGGGCTATATGCTAGTATTTCGTATTACTGAATATTCACAAAATTTTATAAGTTGCTATGTGATAGTTTTGTCGGAGAATGACAAATACGTCGTATAACTGAATATTTTGTATAAGTCTGTTTCTTATAAATGATTTTCCACTGTAACTGTAAGCTTCCTAAAAGAGAAAAGTATTGAATCTTATTAAGTATTTGTGGAGGATATATTCTAATTTCCACTCGGAGTTTTCCTATCATCTTGTAATAGTTTAATTCGGCCTTCCCTTTCTAGAGTAAGATTTGATATTTTGGAGAATTCTCCTAGAAACGATTCAATTAATTTATGCCCGTCTTAACAAAGGCTGAAATTCAAAACTTCAAGTTTAATGACAGTTCGCAGAACACGTCATCTTAAATGATTAAACGCCTGAAATGATTTATATGAATGTTTATTTGGCTTCGGTGGCTGACAAAGATTACTTGTTAAGATTTTTCTTGAATATGGTCTACACTTAACTTAATTAAACCAGCTAATAAATCTATGTAAATTGTTTATCTGCTATTATAAAATATAAATGCCACAATGAATTGACTATCGATCTTGATAAAGATGAATGAGATTAAGAATCGAAATTTGTTTCCTTCGTGATTAAACACCCCTTAAAAATCCCATAATTTTGAGGAAAATCGTCATAAGGCATCTTTTTCATTCCCGAAAATTATATAAATTATGTGTATGTATAATATATGTATTCATTTTTTAACTTTTGGGTTCATTTTAAGCTTACATAATGTTATAGAAGAAGCGAACATTCAGGATTATTATGACTGATTGTTGCTTTTCCAGTAAGTACAAAAGAATTAAAAAGAATGTTTTAAACATTGACAGAGGATTTCATTGCACTTACGTATAATATAAATAAATATTAGTAATTTTTTCTTGTGTGATGTATTTTAAAGCATGAGATACAAAGTTAAACATCACAATCTGGACAGTATCGAGTTTCCTTCCTGAAGCTCATACTGTTTTTCTCTTCTGGAACAATAAACTTTGCATTCTGCTGATGATTGTAGTTATTAAGTTTTGTATCTGTCTAATAAAAGGCCTTTCAATCAAACGCTTCGGCCTATTATCTAATTATTGGTTGGCCTCTTTTTGCAATGATATCTGATATATTTCTGTTTATAAATAAGGTAATGTTATAAAATATTGTTTTTCTCTTCTAGACAACAAACTTTCCATTCTCCTGATGGCTGTCGTTATCAGTTGGTTTTGTATCTGTCTAATAAAATTCCTTTCAATCAAACGTTTGGGCCTATTATCGAATATTGGCTGGCCTCTTTTGGCAATGATATCTGATATATTTCTGTTTATAAATAAGGTAAGAGTATAAAATATTGTTTTTCTCTTCTAGAACAACAAACTTTGCATTCTCCTGATGGCTGTCGTTATCAGTGGTTTTTGTATCTGTCTAATAAAATGTCTTTCAATCAAACGTTTGGGCCTATTATCGAATATTGGCTGGCCTCTTTTGGCAATGATATCTGATATATTTCTGTTTATAAATAAGGTAAGAGTATAAAATATTGTTTTTCTCTTCTAGAACAACAAACTTTGCATTCTCCTAATGGCTGTCGTTATCAGTGGTTTTTGTATCTGTCTAATAAAATGTCTTTCAATCAAATGCTTGGGAATGTTATCTAATATTGTCTGGCCTCTTTTGGCAATGATATCTGATATATTTCTGTTTATAAATAAGGTAAGAGTATAAAATATTGTTTTTCTCTTCTAGAACAACAAACTTTGCATTCTCCTGATGGCTGTCGTTATCAGTGGGTTTTATATCTGTCTAATAAAATGCCTTTCAATCAAACGTTTAGACCTATTATCTAATATTGGCTGGCCTCTTTTTGCAATGATATCTGATATATTTATGTTTATAAATAAGGTAAGAGTATAAAATAGTTTGATATAGCTCATTACAAATAACATGGCACTACCATAGGGTATATTGAGTGGGAAAGAAGCATGATTCCGGGAATAAAAAATGGATTGTTTTAATATTTTTGGCAAGTTACTCTTGAACATTCCAGTCTGGAAATATCAAGAGCGCTATAAATAGAAGGCGAAACTTCATTCAGTCATTTAGACGGGAGCGAGATGGAAGGGGTTAATTGTTATTCGATATTGTCTTAAGAATGAAAATAACAAGAAAAAAATATTTTAAACCAGCACTCTACTTGAATATTTTTGGAAATACCTGGAAAGAGCGGTTGGTTAAGCCTTTGAAGGCAGAAAAGTCGTAATAGCATGGGAGAGACCTGTTTCGTAACATGGATGGCATTATCGCTTTGATACCTAATTTCGCGTATAATATATGAAAACGTCTGCGCATACTCAGAGAACGTGAGTGACATAACAAGCCTAAAATTGAAAATAAAGCTGACGAACAGCGTTGTCAATTTTATTAAAATCCAGTTAGGAATTTTATCCTAATAGTATTGCTACATTCAAATGGATGGTTATTCATTTTGGGCTACACGCGGTCTGATAGCCGTGAGTTTGGTATCTTTACAGTAATTGAAATAAGTCAACTAGATCTAGTTTTACGAGGGCCGTTTTCGAACGGTAGTCACATTTTGCTTACTACCACTCTGTTGAATTTCGCATATAAAATTCATGTAGGTCACACCCTTACTCAACTGTTGCTGTGTTTGGATATTTTAAGGAAAATTCTTTTAGTATAAGTGAACGGAATATTAACACGAGTGTTATGATAATACATATCTTCCAATCTTGTAGCTTACAGGGAGTGCCACTGTTATTAC
>CM063505.1:34263170-34270670 GCA_032207245.1 Pardosa pseudoannulata | reverse complement strand
CTAATGAGACCGGGACCTACAGTTTTAAAGCCGATTCCGAACGGCTACAAACATCCATGCCAGCAGCGGGACTCGAACCCGCGAACTCCGGTTCCGAAGAGCAGCGCTCTACCATTCGGCCATCGTTCGATAAAGGAAGATGGAGAGATGAGCAGAAAATACTCAAGTTTGTTAATCGGGAAAGATGAACAAGTAAAATTCCGAGAGTGTGAGAGTAGGATTAAGAAGAGAAAATCTCAGCGAATCAGATGTGAGAATGAGAACCAATGGCAATCTTAGAAAATGACCCATCAAGTTATGACCACGAGAAGCGCTGCTTCAGAATTTTGAAGTACGATAGAGAGAAGGGGGGGGGAATAATACCAGTGGAGCAGGATCCATGAGGACCAATCAAATTGTTGGAAATGCGATTGACTAGCGAATAGTAATTATTTTGATTACCATTAGGCAAAATACAACAACTTAATTCTAAATCTGTCCAAGAAATGGTTAAAGAAATGATGAAATTACGGAATACGTAAATTACGGAATTAAAGATTTTTAATAAGAAAATTCTTTTCAAATCAGTGTGATAATTTTAGTGTTGCATTTGTAGGAATATAACGTTCTAAAATTTGTGGTAATGTTTAGCTCTAGCTTGAAAATTTACACTTGGAAAGTAAGTTTAGATATAAAGTTCTTTTTAAATCGTTTTATTTGATATTTAATATATATTTGATTACTGTATTTAAAAATGAGTAAGGTTTTAGAATTAAATTACACTAAGTTCATTTAATGAACAAATGGTTTGGTTTGGTTTGGTTTTGGAGTGCTACGGTAAACTTTTTGCAACACGAGGGCTAATGAGACAGGGACTTACTGCTTAAAGCCGTGTACTACCTGTAACCAGCCACCCACCCGAAGTCGGGTGTAGGGTGTTGAATTGCTGGTTCGGTCTGGCAGTCCGGCAACAATGCGTTACGCAGGGTCCAAGTCAGCATTAAGTCAAGCAAGCAACCCCATAATATTTAAAATAACAAAAGAATATATATATATATATATATATATATATATATATATATATATATATATATATATATATATATAAACATATAAATGTAGAAAATCTAGACTAAAAGGTACAATTAAAGCAGTTTACGAAAGTGCGGGGGATACTCCGCAGGAGTCCTGCCCAGGTAAAAGTCGGGTGTACTACATGATACTTTCTGACATGAGAGCAGGTGTTTGCGAGGGAAGCAATATCTGCACAGGGCAGTTGTGATGGCCATTTGTGAAGGGGTACTTTGACCCTGGCGGTGTGGTATAAGGTTAAATTCATGGCCGCACGATGGCGCCTTGGTTAGCGGTGAGCCAGTCAACCAGGCTCCCGGCCTTCCTTATCAGTACCGGGTTTTTGATTAAGCTCTCTGCCCAGAGTTCCTTGGATCTTTCAGAGGGTTTCTTAAAATGCAAGCCATGTATCAAGGATCAGTCGTGCAGATTCCGAATGGCTACGAATATCCATGCCATAGTAGGATTCGAACCCACGAACTTCGGTTCCCAAAGCCAGCACCCTAACCATTCGGCCATCGTTCGGCTAAGGAACAAATGGAGGAAAGTATTCTTAATATAAGAAACTTAAATAAAGTTGTATAAATTTTAATTTCTATAAGAAATACCTGTGTGTATTTATAGATTAGAATTAACTTACACATATTGTATACATACCTAAATTTAAACTATAATTACTTGTCTAAAATAAGCATAAATTTTGACAAGCATTTTGAATATTCATTTAATATATATTAATGAATATAATTATATGATGATAAAATGAACGTTTCAAGAGGTACACAATATAGATAAAATTAAATGTAAAACAATTCCCAAAAAGAAATTACGCTTTTAAATTAATATAAAGTAATTGATTTTAAACTTTTTTTGTTGAAAATATATTATTATAGAAGCAAATAATTACTTGGATTTCTAATTAAATAATACTAAAATGCCATTCAATGGAAAATAAATTGGTCAGAGGGCACGTAAAAGGTTAAAGGGACACGTATTAATTTGAATTATCATTTTCATGATAAAATTTTAATTACATACATGACTTGTAAACAAAATAAATAAATGACAAAAAAAAAAAAATAAATTCAAGAGAAAATACGATCGCACTACTCCGTTCACAACCAAGTGCATACTGAAGCTGCAAGTCATGTAACAGGTGGATAACGAAATTCAACCTAAAAAATTGTTTCCAAAACATGACACTGGGATTCTACTTGTAAGCCGTTAAATGCACATTTGTGCAGCTATAGCCATAGTGTCTAAAAACGACCGTTTCGTTTCGGACAGCTATTGTAGTTATGCCACACGGTGAACGCATAGTAGTCGCTTTGACGGCTATAGTCCGTCAACGTGTTAAATCTGTGGTAATGTTTTAATCCAGCTTGAAACTTTACATTAGGATAGCAAAATTAAATAAACATTATTTCGATTAAAATTAGGCAAAATACAACAACTTAATTCTAAATATGCGCAAGAAATGGTCAAAGAAATGATGAAATTACGGAATACCTTAAGATTTTATATAAGAAAATTCTTTTCAAATCAGGGTGACAATTTTAGTGTTGCTATAGCGTTCTCAAATTTGTGGTAATATTTAGCTCCGGCTTGAAAATTTACACTCGGAAAGTAAATTTAAATATAAAGCTCTTTTTACATAGTTTTATTTGATATTATATATATATTTGATTACTATATTTTAAAATGAGTAAGGTTTTGAATTAAATTACATTAAGTTCATTTAATGGACAAATGGTGAAGAGAATTCTTAATATTAGAAACTTAAATAAAGTTGTATAAATTTTAATTTCTATAAAAAAATATCTGTGTATTTATAGTTTAGAATTAACTTCATATTGTATACATACCTAAATTTAAACTATAATTACTTGTAATAAGTATACTTGTAATAATAATACTTACTTGTAATAATATTACTTGTAATAATAATACTTAAAATAAGTATAAATTTTGACAAAAATGTTGAATATTCATTTAATATATGCTAAAAAATATAATTATATGATAAAATGAACACTTCAAGAGGTACACAATATAGTTAAAATCTAAATGTAAAATAATTCCCAAAAAGCAATTACGCTTTTCAATTAATTCATAGTAATTGATTTTAAACTTTTCTTGTTGAAATTATACTATTGTAGAAGCAAATAATTTCTTGGATTTCTAATACTAAAGTGCCATTCAAAAGATAAATTGACAAGAGGGCACGTAAAAGGTTATAGGGATACGTATTAATTTAAATTATAATTTTCTTGATAAAAATATGATTACATACATGCCTTGTATATAGATTTTTTAATATAGAAACATTAATTATCTGCTAGTCTATTTCCACCGCAATAAACTACCTCTGAAAGAATGTAAACAACCAAGACTGTGGCATATAAATAAGCTAAACTAAGATTTACTCAACCTTCTCATCTGGAAAGCGAAAAATAAATCTACTCCTAAAGAATTGCAAAAGCCCTAAATTGTAAACGTTAAGTTCATAAAGATGACTCTTTTACCACCTCACTACTTAGCATAAATTCGCCACTTTTCTGTAAATGACTTCCTTCCAAGTGATGAAGAGAGATAATTAGATCTAACAATATTCAGAATAATCGTTCGGCTAGATATCTTCCTTAACTATCGCGATATTTGGGATTTTTCTTCATTTATATTAATTAATAAATCGCCCCTGAACCTGAGCAGAGAAAAGGATATAGAGGTAGTCAGACAGAAAGTGCGTAAATTTAAATGAACTCTTCATTATGTATTTTAATGGACTCCCGGAGTAATTACTTATTCTAAATGACGAAGTGTCCAATTTCTAAATCTAGCAATAACTACCGTCTTTTTTATTACCAATATTGCCCGTTCCCTTTAAATATTCATGCCACCTGTAGCATTATTAACACTCTAATGCACTCTTAACACCACATTTTCATTTAGACACACGACAAATATGAAATTTCATATAACATTTTTATGGTAATCCAAATTCATAGGAGTGGGCCGTTTTAAAATTATAGTCATCAATTAAAGTGCCCGTGCTTCGAAGATCAATTCAATTATGCAACATGGCGCATTTTACGGCCCTAATTAACCATCAATTTTCATTTGCTCGCCTGATAAATCGTAAAGAGACATTAAATGCATAGAATTGTTTTCTTAGCGGCAACATAAAGTGAGAGCACTTCACTGTGATTTACATAGAAATGATGCAATGAGAATGGATGAAAATTATCATTAATTTGCTGTAAAGAATTTGTGGCGTTATTCACTTTTAGATGTAATTTCTTTAAAATATAAAATGCATGTTGTTTTAAAGCTTTATTTAAAATATTAAACTAATGGCCTTTTATGCAACTAATTTGCATTAGCTGAATTTCAAACACGCACCATCTTAAATTTGGCATAGCATTAACCATTTACGATTATTGAGTCTTAAATAAGTTTTCTAAGTACTTTAAGATTGATTTATAAAATTTGCACTAAGTGATACCCTATTGTTCGAAATCTTCTTCGAAATTCAATTTAAACTAACTGAAGTTTGCTTACTAAGCAAAGCATTGTTATTTATAATTTTTTAGAACAATTATGATTTATCCTTTTAAACGAAGAATAAACGAATTTGTTGGGCGCCGTTCTTCGGTGCTGGAGTTTGGAGATTTGAATCTTACTGTTGGTATAGATGTTCGTAGCAGTTTGGTATTGACTTTAATCCTTTGGCTGTCCCCATATGGAAGAATAATTATATGATGTACATTAGATATAAAGATATAAATTTCATACGTCTCACCAAAAAAATATAACTTAGTTTAAGGCACTATACAGAATTATTTTCTACTGGAAATATAGTTAAGAGTTTAGTTTTGAGAACAACGTATTTCGAGCTTATTCTATCTAATTTGTCTAATCTTAATGCCGCATAAAGAAGATATTTGGCTAATTTTCTTTATGCCGCATAAAGAAAATTAGCCAACGAGCTCAGTGGCCGAATGGTCAAAGCGCGCGATCCAGACCCGAAGATTGTGGTTTCGATGCTTGCCATGGCTATTGATCCAAAGTACGGATTTTTAATTTAAAAATGTTATTTATTGTTTCCTTATGTTCTTGAACATTCTAGATCTTTCTTTAATATGTAGATTAGTTATTTCTCGAATATTCTGTTCGGGTATAAAAGCTGATACCCACTAACTGTAGGCAACTTCTCGATCTTGTAAAGTTGCGAGTTGCTACTTAGCTTCAATAAATTCTTCTGTTAAGTTAAACGGTGTGTTCATTCGAATATTCGTGACACGAAGAATAAACGAATTTGCTGGGAGCCGTTCTTCGGTGCCGTATTTCGGAGATTTGAATCTTACTGTTGGTATAGATGTTAGTAGCAGTTTGGTATTGACTTTAATCCTTTGGCTGTCCCCATATGGAAGAATAATTATATGATGTACATTAGATATAAATATTTAAATTTTATACGTCTAACCAAAAAATATAACTTAGTTTAAGGCACTATAATACAGAATTATTTTCTCCTGGAAATATAGTTAACTCCTTCCGGTAAAATGACGAGTCTAGCTCGTCATTAGTTTTTCATTCCATACCGCAAGATGACGAGCTACACTCGTCATGCGATTAAAGTTACTGTTAAATATGATAATTAATTTAGTTTAAAATTTCTATGTACTGAATTTGGCAACACTTTTATCACTTGTGAAAATCACAAGTCACTATTGCACATTGTTTACTTAGAATTTCTTGGTACAAGTCATTGCCAAATTAATGAGTCAGAATAAAAGAAAACCTACTAAGAAATGCCGTGTGTGTTACAAGAATTAAATTAAAAGTGAGACTACTTGGCGGTGTAAACAATTAAGAATTCCTTTGCACTTTGTTTTGAAAAGTACCACTAGCTTGAAGACTATTATCTGTATACCTTATTAATGTTTTGCTTTGATATTTTCTTAATTTTACTGTTTCTGATATTATTTAACACTATGTAAAACGTGGATTTTAATTAAGAATATGTAAGAATTGTAAAATGAAACAAGTTTTTTAAATAAAAATTAAATGGTTATTTCATGCACAGTTTTTCATTATTAAATCATACCGGAAGGGGTTAAGAGTTTAGTTTTGAGAACAATGGATTTCGAGCTTATTCTATCGACGATCATTTACAGAAATTTCAAGCTTTAGTTTTGGAACTTTCAAAAAACTTGCTCTATAAATTTAGCTAATATATTATGGACATTATATTGTGAATTTATTTGAGCATGCACAGTGAAACATTATTTAGTAAACCTGCTCAACTTTCATCCAATATTTATTACTTTTTAATTTCAATTGCAGGGTATTATGTACAATGTTGTTTGACATCCGTCCTGAAAATAGCGTTATTTGATGTTGAGAACTCTCTAAATTATAAACAAAACACTTGCAGAAATTTGGGGTTGTTTTTATAAAAAACCTTAATTTTTCCAGGAGTATACGTGCTATCTTCATAAAAATGAACACAGATTATTACAAGAAGCATCCAAATCATGTGCTAAAGTTTCAACTCTTTTCATATTTTACTTTTTACAGGGTTACCAAAAACATATTCGTATTACTTAAAATTGCTAATGGTCCATTATGGAGTTTCGGGAAAAATTTCTTAGCTGAAACATATGACGACTACCATCCTGTTAACACGTATGAGGTTTTAAGACAATTCATTGAATATTTTTCTAGATATTCAACAAAATGTCTAAAATTGCAAGTACTGGTCATCTTTAGTAATATAGTGCAGATATAAATACTTTGGTATGCATCAAGAGGCTTAAAATGAACCAACTTCATTAACTGAAATAAGAAAGATAAAATATCTTCTTTTTTTTTCTTTTATCTCCTGTTTATTCATTCACTGAAGGAATTATTTAAAAAATTTTCATAGTGATTTCATTCAATGTAATAGGAACCTGTATACCTTATTTCCTATTCTTGGTTTCAGTTGATTTGGTTCTTCCATTCATAAGTCAGTTTGTGGCGTTCTGATAACCGCATCGCAGAAGCTCCCGCAAATGCAAATTGACATGGATGCAAAGTTCCCTCGACGCTCCGCGCGAGCATGTTGCAGTATTTAAGGTGAGCGGCACAGTTCAGTAGAGAGGAGAAATCACTCTCGGCTTTGGAATCATCGGGCTTGAGTAAAACAACTTTTCGCCTGTTAATCACTTGCAAGCTGCAAGTGTTATCAACTCACTGATGTCTTACACTTCACTTTTTACTCTTTATTTACCTATCAATCTTTTAATAAAAACTTTTTGATCAAAGGCTCATGTTGAGGGTTAGTTTGTTCCTTTTCAATATCCCTCTACAAGTTAATTTCTCTTTCATAGAAATTACAGTTAGCATAATGTAGTGTACATACTATTTACTTTATCTAAACTTGTTATGAAAAATCATTGATAT
>CM063505.1:34253170-34258170 GCA_032207245.1 Pardosa pseudoannulata | reverse complement strand
TTTGCAGTTCAGAATCGCCTTTAAGCCGTAGGTCGGTCTAATTGGCCCTCATACCTTAAATAAAAAATTATTTGAAGACTGTAGTGTTTTAAATGAAAGAAAAACACGAAGGACGGAAAGATATTTGGTTTTATTTTTGACTAGCATATAGCCCGTCATATGAAAGGATAAGTAACATTTTTAATTTTCCAGAATTGTCACGTACTCTAAGAAGCAGGTAAAAAATGGTTTGTTTTTTCATTGAGGATTATCTGGTACACGATCAATAATTTGTTTATCTTTACTGACAGTATGTTAGTTGCCAACTTTAATATATCGTCTCATATTACGTGATAGGATGAACAGCAGAGGTTTTAACCCTTTAACTGTCAAGTTATTGATGATTTGGGTACACAATTTGTCAAATTTTTTTTATTGCAAAACACAAATGTTTACTACAAAATAAATTATACTTAGTAGTTAAAAATTTACATTTTGAAGTATATGAATATTCGGGTATAACAATACGATGCATTAATAAAAAATTACCCCGAGTAATACTCGAGCGTGACATTTTCGAACACCAGTGCCGTGTTCGAGATTATCTCGGGCATGACAGTTAAAAGGTTAATATTGACAGTGATTATTTGGAGGTATTTATGAATGATGTCCAAAATTTAACGAATCGGTTGCAAACCATGTAGTTATGTATAATGAACAAACACATAGACGAACAAACTTCTTAATTTTCAAAGATATATATCTTAAACGTTACATATTTATAAGTCCTTGAAATAGACTCCTAGACTTATATGAAAAGAATTTGTTGTGAATACCGGTGATAAAATTTTCATTGCAACAAAAAATAATCGGTGATTAAATTTTAAATTATCACATATGTACCTAATCTATTATTTAAGCCAAATATAAAAGAAAACTACTTACGTAATATCTAAATTCAGAGATAAAACGTAAGAAAATAATGCAGGTGATATCTAAATAATTTAAAATAAGAAATGATTACATGTGATGGTTAAAGGATTGGCGTCCTAATGCTAGAAAAAAATGTTATTTTCATCTACTTATAATGTGATAAATTGATGAATTTAATCGCTTGCTCTTAACCGGAGAAAATAGGGCTTGAAATAATGGCATTAAACGGTCGAAAAGGGGGGGGAAGAGGTAGATTTCGAACGTTTTAGAACTCTGAGTTTTGCTAACCCTAACTCACCAAGAATCCAATAAGGATGCCTGTACTCATTCCAGGTCCAACCGCTTCATAAATTCTTGGACAGACGGACAGATAACATAAGCTATTATTATATAGGGAATTTATTCTTAATGGATTGATTAGAAAATGATAAGCTAAGTGTTGGACAAAAATATTCTTGATTATCTATTTGAAGAGTATAGATATCCTCATGCAAAAAAGCTTACTTTCTTAATCACAAGGAAGAAATGAAAATTTAGCTTAATATTTGAATTGATGATTACAGATAACGTTAAGAGAAATGTATAAATGTAGAAACAATTTTAAAAAATATAAGTATATGTGTTAAGGATGATACAGATTTGTTACTTATTCTGTGGTGCCAACTCTCCGCAGAAGTATATGTATGTCAGGTTTAAAAACATTAATTTAATAATATAAGTGGGTTTATAGGCAGAAAAAGGAGCATAAAAGCGTTTGATGAGCAATAATTGGAAGAGAACGTTTTTAGATTGAGTTGCCGATGAGCCCACGCTATGTGTCTGTCCTTTGTCAGTGTATGGCCGCTACCCAATGACCGGCTAGTTTAATGGTTGAATACTTATTTTTGATGAAGTCATAAATAAATTTTTAATCAAGGAGTATTCGGATCTCTGAATAAATAGTTAACTGCCGCAAGGCGTCATACACACACATACACACACACACACACACACATATATATATATATATATATATATATATATATATATATATATATATATATATATATATATATATATATATATATATATATATATGCTTTATACTTTCATTAGTCTTTACATAAAATGAATGCTCTTAATTTGAGAAAGTGGCAACCATACAGTTTAACACGTAACAATCAATAAATTTCCTGGCTTTGCTGGTCGAGATCACATTTAAATTCTTGGTCGGTCTACAAAACAATGGCTGAATGTGTATGGCCTGTTCTTCTGTACCGGAGTTCGTAGGTTTGAATATCACTATGGCATGGATGTTCGTTGTCACTCGGAATCGTTTATAAGCAGTAGATCCCGGTCTCATTATCCATTGTGAAGAAAAACTGTAAACCATATCACTGCAAATTAAACCAAAACAAACCATAGGTCGGTCTAATTTGCCCTCTTGCAGTATAAAAAGTAGACTGTGGTGCCCGAAATCTATCTAAAATTTGAATTACGGAAAGATATGGGGATTTATTTGTAGTGGAGTTTTAAGGGAATGATTAGAGAATGTTAAGCTATGCGTGGGACAAAAAAATTGTATTAACTATTTAAAGAGTATAGAAAGTGTTATACGAAAAACTACTTTCTTAATCAAAGGAAAGAATAAAATAACACTATTTGAACACACAACTCTTTTCATGGAAAACCAAACTAGGAGTAACGTAAGCGGGAATGTCTAAATGTAGAAACTATTAAGAAGATTTAAAGGAAGTAAATGTGTTAAGGAAAATACTGATTTGTCCATTTATTCTGTGATGCCAATTCCCTGTAGAAGTATAGAGTTTGTTTTATTCCTTCTGTTGCAGCATTAGCAGCAAATAAATGCTATTAAATTAAGGAAGCGGCTGCTAGATTGTTTAACATATAACGATAAAAAAATTTTGTAACTTTGGTATTATAATAACAGTGCAAAATATGTTAATTGTTCTCACTTATCTACCTGAGAAGGAGTTTATGATCTATTTTGTTTACGATCTTCTGTTTCGGCAATTTATATAATGAAATAATGGAATGGAGATCATAAAATATGAAATTAAAGAAAGCATTTAGTTCATTCCCTTATATAAAACTATTTATCTGTAAATTAATATATCATTTACTGCGTGGAAGATTTATTTTGGGATTTTACTCCCCCAAAATATAAACATCTAAAGGTACAAAGAATATTTAATCTCAGTTTTTAGATTTTCAAATTTTTAATATTTTTATTATGAGAATATATCATTTTGTCACATAAAACACTAAAATTTATTAGAAAATAATTTTTTTTAATTATGAGACTATTTCATAAAATTCGAGTATCCAACATCATTCCGTAAAAGTACTCTAAGAGTGCAGCATATAAATCAATTACTTTTACGATTTTTAGTTATATTATTGTTTACCTACAATGATTCCCTTAGCTATAAAGCATGATGATCTGCAGTAGCTCAGTCGGCAAAGACAACGATCTTTTAATTGGAGGGTAATGGCCCAAGGTCCGCGTGTTCATTAACGGTGACTGAGGCACTTTAAATATGTTCATGCTCACGATGTTCTTAAAGTTCTTAAACGATACTTGTGGGAGTTGCTTGAATCATTGGGGTTTTCTGTTTGATACCTACTTCTAAATTACGAAGACCGACTTGAGCAAAAACATCCTTTCACCCCAGTTGTGCTCGTCAAAACGAAAGGTGCACCATTTTGCCTTAATTCGTTTGGCCTCTGGCCCCAGTACTTGTATCCTTCCAGTGGCAACAACAACAAAGCATGATTCACATCTTCACATATTCCAAATTGTCTATGGTATGGCTTGTCCCCTTTGCTACAATGGTGCTGTTATGAATGATAAACATCTGGTTTGCGCAGAGCTTTCTCAGACCAGTATTTATTCCCGTACTGGGAGGCTAAAGACTTTTTAAACAATCTGCAGATTTGATTCTATTGTATCCTTTTAATGTTCTAAATTTCATCTATTTGCATTCGTCTTGTGTAATTTCATTGCAGTAGTTGTCTCTTATCCTATTTTTGTAGTTTTAATAATATATGTTTGGCCTAAAGATATAAAAAAATGGTACAAAAATAATCTGTATAGAAACAAAGGTGGATATGAATTTTCACTTACGTTAAATATTATTTATATAACACAACTATTTGAAGATATACAAGATTTTAGTAACAATTTGAAATTACTAATTCGATACAAAAATCGTAAGAATAATAATGTTACATAAAACATATCAAAAACTGTTTTTTTTTTAATTTTAAATTTTTTTCTTTATTTTTTTTATTTATTAAAAAAAAAATAAAACTAAAATGACTGCAATTTTCTTCAACAACTTTATTTTTGGATTTTACCTACATTTAGATCCGTTTTATGTAGTTTATATAGAAAACTGGGTATGGAATTTTAATTTTATTAAATATTTTATATAAGACAATTATTTCAAGTTACATAATGTTTTAGCAACTGTTTTTGTCATTTCCCGATATTAAAACCTCTGCAACTTAGGAAAATATTTTGTGGGTTTCAAAGCATATCCAGTTTTATGACAACCATATTAACATTAATAGACAATTTCAAAAATTCTGATTAATTAATTTACCTGAAACGGTTTGAAATTACTATTTCAAAATAAAATTTATCAATATGAAAAATATTTTGTTCAGCTAAAAAGTGTATAATAGAAAACAAGTTTCAGTGCAGTAAAATGTTGATAAAAAAATTATCTTTCAATATCAAGGTGTATAAAAGTTTCTAAGCCCTTTACTAGTTTTAAACTAGTTTTTTTCAACAACTGTTGAAAGATATTTTTAATGATGTACTTGTTTATTATAAATACAATATAAAGCTTAAGGGCACACATCACCGTCTAATATTCACTTTTTGGAATTTTACATTTTTAAAATGTCTAGACACATCAGATTCTTTTAAAACAAACCCTACTGAAATATTGGAATTAGAACTGTAATACTAATAATTGCATTTAATATTTAACTTTTAAGAAAACTACAAAAACTTTAAATACAACTGGAAATGGTATTATTCAACTTTCATTGTAAATAAAAAGCTGTTGTACATATTG
>CM063505.1:34240670-34248170 GCA_032207245.1 Pardosa pseudoannulata | reverse complement strand
CCGTATTTACCTGATCCAGCAATGTGTGACTTTTGGTTATTCTTTATTCTAATAAAAGAACTTACGTGGACTTCGTTTTCATTCAGAAGAAGAGATTGATGTGCCTATAAATGCATTTTTTCATCTGTTCCAAGAAATGAAAGGATTGAAGCATTTAATCTGTGGAAAATTTGTCTACAAAAGTGCATTGATGCTGGAGAAGACTACTTTGAACACACTTAAAATTTTATAAGTATAACTTTAAAAACCTAGTTGTATCTCAAAAATTTCAGAGTGACTCTCATATTTGCAAACACAAGGTGTCTTTTAATTTAAACTCGAAGATTTTATTATGTTTTAACTTCCCTGGCAAATACTACAGCAAGAGTGGCCAAACTTTTAAGATCCGTGGCGTACTCCACATTTAAAAATTCGAAGACGTTCTACCAATGTCAGAGCTAAATTAATGTAACGTACATGTTTATATATTTATTTTCGGTAACAAGAAAAAATAGTAAATTATCTAAATTTTCTAAAAAAAAAAACTTAATATTAATATTTACAAAATAAAAATTTACTGTCGAAAATAATCAAAGTATTCATATATCAGAAATTAATCATCCTATTCACTTCGTATAGTTGAAATTTGGCACTGCATATCTGCGACAATTTTATCATATTGTGGCTGGCACGATTTTATTGCAAATTTTTATTTTAATTAATTCATTAATTCTATGTCATAAGTCACAAATTAACTCTCTAAGCGGTTCGCACGTACAATTACGCCAAACCGATGATGTCTTCAAAACGTAGAATTTTCGACCTCCAAAAATGCTCCGAAAATGGATGTAATGTACAATTCTGTCAGTGCTTTCCTCATGAAATTTTTGTCAGGTCGATTGTTGAGGAACTGCACCCCTCTTTGACTGGCATTTATTGAGGGATGCACCCCTACTCCCTGAGCACAAAGACGCGGATAGCTTTTCATGGCTCTGTAAATCTCTATTTCGAAGTATTTAGTTTGCGGTAACAGATGTATCTCTAATTGCACTACTTAAATATCTTGGACGACTTTCGTATAAAAAATATAAACAAGTCTCTCAAAGAATATTTTTACTTTTAGAATCCATTTTTTCTTATAGGATGATATTCGAGACTTGACGAGCTTTATGTGTATTAAAAATTAACAATCCATAATATCTATATGTCTATTTATAACCGGAAGTAAAGGGACGGTAGGCTTCCCGTATTCCAGTCTAGTCGATAAAGGTGAAGGAAAAAACATAGAACGTTTTGGCCACTGACACAGTAAACCTTTAGCGTATATTTTGGAGACTTTTTTCTTCGACGTGTTCCACTCGGAGGGTTAAATTGTTAATATCTGAGGTCATTATCGGGATTGTCGCTCGGACTACCTAAAATGTCTTAACGGTCGACGTCTTGGTTACTCCTGTACTACAGCATATGTAATTTAAGGCCTTAAGGTCCTTAAGGCGATTTTAAATTTATTTTATGAATAACTAGGAAAATTGTTTAAATATTGATAATAAAATTGACTTTTTTTTCTTTTTAGAAAAAAAAGTCGAGTTCTCTCAGAAAATGTAGTCCCTTTGGGTGGGTTGTTGAAGTCATAATTTTCGAATTAGCTGACCAAGCTGCCGAGTCTATTTTAAGGCATCAATATTGTTAATTTTCCTGTAAAAAACACTCATAATACAATTCGTAAAACTCAAAAATAGCCAAATTTCCTTATTAGGAAAGTTCTTTTTGATTGTTTTCAAAATTAAACCTTGAGTTACAAATCCATCCTTCAAAAGAAACCGGCTAATTATATCTTAATCCCTGAATTAACTAGAAAAACTCAACTTTGAAAAAAATAAATCTATATTTTAATTTCTAACATTAAAGCCTTTCTATATCCTTAAATTAAGTTTTTGATACCTATTAGGCACTTTTCAAATGATCATTCGACGGAATAGTTTTGAATTTTTAAGCCCTTTTGATTTAATTTATAAATAGCTTTTATATTCTCTCTTAGAAATGAGAGGTGAGGGGTGTCATGTTCTCCATTAATTAGAGCGTCAATGACGGAGTTTTAAAGAATAGGTCTCGCTCTGTTTAGCCCAGAACAGAGTTTGAAAGGGGTCAATAATTTTAATCCTATTATATTCGAAGAGAATGATACTTGCTGAAAATGTCAGTGTGACATAAAAATAAATAGCAGACATATGATGTAAAATTTATGAATGGATAAATGGATTAGTTGTGATGAGCCGTAATCCCAGAATAAAGTAAAATCTCCCGATGTTTGCATGAAACACAGAGTAGTTGAATTATTTACCTCTATAGTATTGCATTAAGATGGGTGAACACCCATAATATAAAGGGACATAGTACCTTTCCAGGTTTAAAATTTTCATTATAACATGCTTTTTTATTCATCATAAATTCAAAAGTACAGTTTCATTATAAATTTAAGTTGACGGCTTGGCACTCGCCAACAGGTTATTAGAGATAAGAGGAGAGAAAAGGAAACGTTGGCAAATGGCAGACGAGGGAAATATTTAGGTATAGATCTGCCATAAGCATTAAAAGAATTAAAATATATTGTGATAAAATATCGTTACATAAATGCAGCACAATTGTTTTTCATTCTATGTGCATGCTATTTGAAATTTCCTATTAAAACTTTGAAGCTTAATTTTATAAAATTTCTGTTATCTAAAAGACTGAAATATTGAAATTCTTACGCATATATTGAAAAACAGCATTTCTGCTGATGAAATATATTATACTCATGTGAGGTACAGGTGTATTGTTAACTAAATTTTAATAACAGAGAAGAAAGATAATTTTTTCATTTACGTACTTCATTACATTATATACATTGATCTCGGAGTTAGTGTTACTTCTTCATATTTTTCTTTTATTTTGAGAAGTCACTTTCAAATATACGAATATACCTATTCCATGCAGTTTAAAAGAAATTTTTTTCAAGTTACCAATGTTTTTCGTACGCGGTTAAATTTTCTATTTTTTAGTGGGTTGGACACATTGTGGGGAAAGCATTTAGTTATATATTTATTTCTAATTAATAAGTACACTCTAATTGGGCATTTTATATTGTAGTTTTGTTTTGTTTACATTCCGTGTCACAATGGGTAAGAATTATAAATAATTACTTTTATAATACTCGAGTAAATTTATATATTCGATAACGTCAGTTGTGAAGTTGAACAATTTCCTTCCACCAAAGTAATGCACTCATAAATAATAAGTATTAAACCTCTGAGCGGTTTGCACGTACAATTTCGCCAAACCGATGACGTCTTCAAAGCGGTTATCACGTACAATTTTCGACCTCCAAAAACGTTTCGAAAATGGATGTAATGTACATTTTTGCCAGTGTTTGATGCAGGAGGGTCATATTGATTGTTTGGAAACTGCATCCCTGTTTGACTGACATTTCTTGTGGGGTGCACCCCTACTCCCTGAGGCACAAAGACGCTGATAGCTTTTCATGGCTTTGTCAATCTCTATTTCGAAGTATTTCGTTTGCGGTAACAGATGTATCTCTAATTGCACCTCTTAAATATCTTGGATGACTTTCGTAAAAAAATATAAATAAGTCTTTCAAAGAATATTTTTATTTGTACTTTTAGAATCCATTATTTCTTATGAGATGATCGAGACTTAAAGAGCTTTATGTGTATTAAAAATTAACATTCTATAATATATATTTATATATCCATTTATAAAGGGAAGTAAAGGGGCAGTAACGAGGGTGAGTTTCCCGTATTCCATTTTAGTCGACAAAGGGTGAAGTAAAATTCATAGAACGCTTTGACCATTGTCACAATAAACCTTTAGCGTATTTTTTGGAGACTTTTTTTAATCGGTGTGTTCCACTCGGAGGGTTAAACACAACAATGACTTATTAGTATAATCCACGACTGTTAAAATTTGTATAATACTTGTTTATTTCACCAAGCAATTGTTTGTGTACCATATCAGATGGTCTCCTCAGACACAAACATTCCTCAGGTCTTATTTTGATAACCTTTACTTCGGGTATTTAGGACAGGCGTTGGAAAGCAGTCTGAATACAGGTTATATTTCAATTTCTCGCACTATGTCGGCAGTAGTTTGTTTTTGTTTTATAAACCCCGAGTTTCTAGAAATATGTAAATTCCTTTAATCCTCCTCGTTAATGAACTTTAACCCTTTAATCCCCAAATTAACAAATTTTTTAATTTTACCTTGAAATTGATAGATATGGGTAGAAATGCATAAATTAAGAGTATTTTAAAAGCATTTTGATTTTTTTTTATTGCAACCTTGTTTTCTAAGCCGTCTCATTTGATGACGCTGGATTTTTGTATGTAAATATGTAAACACTTTAAAAACTATTTTTTTACATAAAATTATACAGTTTTAATGTATAAATCAAGTAATAGGCAAAATAACGTTAAAAATTAAAATTTATTTTTATACATACAAGAAAACTTTCTATTTAACATCTTTAAGGTGGAATTTTTGTGTGAAAAAGAGGAAGAGATTGGATATAAATTGTTACGAACTTCCAAAACGCTGGGTTCGGGGATTGAATGGACTTTAAGCAAGCAAGCAAGACTGCAGCACGAAAACAAATACTTTATTGGAAGAAATACAACATCGAAATCTCCGAGGAACAATTTTGAGCCCAATGCCGTCGGCTCACGCAAGACTTTCCGCATCAAGCACAACACACTGCGTACTCCTCTTAGACCGAGATATTCTCTTCCCGACTCTCCTCTGCATGGGACTCCGTCTGCCTTATATAGGCTCACAGAAACTGCCAGAACACTCCAGAAGCCGGAACCGGAAGTGGCCACGTGACACTACACTTGGCGACATTTGGCGACACTTGGCGACGAACTTGGCGATGAACTTGGCGACAAAAATAGGTTGCCAAATCCATCGCCAACGAGCCTATATCTCGCCAATTTGGCGAGATACCCATAGAGTCCCATGCTAAACTCAAGCAATTTTCGCAAATTCGTAACAATATTGTTGCATTGCATTTCATACAATATGGTCTAGGTTTCGAAGAACAATTATCATATTGGCAACGTTTTCGTTTCTACCTCTTGCCAATAATATGCTGAATGTTGTCGAATTTTAAGTCAGGAAGCACATGGGATCTGGATGTTACTGCCTTTGTTGTTAGTATTCCTGGCATTGCTTTTGAATCGACTGCCATTTTCAAGTAGGTTACTGCAATATATCTTGTAAAATCTTTGATTGGCATCGACTTAGAACCATGGATCTTTTTATAAATGACATAGCCATTTACAACAGCCATATTTATCATCCTGGTAATAAGGCAAAAGTTTCATTCGTCCATACAACTGACTCTTCTCTTTTACGTTTACGGGAATTGTTTTCCTTTATTTTATCCAAAATAATATTATTATGAGGTATTCTGGTATTATCTGGGCCATAATTATTATCTGGTATTGTAATTTCTAATGTACCTGCAACGTCTGATACAACAGGAGTACCCAAATTATCATCAAATTGTTCTTCATCTGTTAGATTATCGACATCAGGAGGCATTGCTATAATGTCTCCCTCTTTTCTTCAGAAAAAAAGATAAGCAGCTGCATCTTCTAAGGTTTTAAATATTTTATTTCTACTCATTTTTTAGTTTTTCTACATAGATTATCTGCAAAAAATGTAAAAAACGCTTGTCAAAAATTCTAAATACTGAATACGAATTATAGACAAACGCCCAGCGTCCTCAAACGATGACGGACAAATTTTCCTGATTACTACGGACACATTAATAACTCTAAATAATAATAAACATTCTAATGGCAACAAATGGACTATCTGGATTACATCTATACCAAATTGAAAGAACTTACCTCATAAATTATTTGCCAAACCGGACTATACAAAATGTGTGGTGTGATTATCAAACAAATGGGAAATTCTACTGCATCTTTTCCACACTTTTTTACTTAATTCCAAAGAAATATCATATCTGATACTATATAGTGCTTCTATCTATCAGAATTATTGGTAAATAAAATATGTTTTTCACTTAATAAAAGAAAATGTGGTTTTTACAGCGTCATCATAGGAGGACATTGGGCGCTAATGGGTTAATTAACAAGTAAGTTTATGTATAGATGTTCAGATCTTCACGCAATTTTATATGATTTATTTCATAAAGTTTTGTTAAAAAAACGTACAAAATAAGCGGTGAAAAATTAAAATGTTTATCCCACACATTAAAATAATTTTTTTTGAAGGGTTGAATGTGTAGTAATAATAAATACCTCCACTGTATTAATTATTATATCTTATGCATTTTAAGAGAGTCAACCGTTCATAAACTAATAAAAAATTTATAAATAAAATAGAGAAAATATTCTAAAAGAAAATTTATTCAAAACATTTAAAGCGTAACGTATCTTAGCTATGAAAAATTAGCCGTTATACTTGAGAAAGTATCTAAACAGAGCAGAAGTCTTTAAGACATAAGATGTTTTATTGATCGTAATAATTTTGACAAAAAATAATGTATTATTTAAGGTATACATGGGATATATTTTGCAATGAATAATGTAATATATCTATGTATATAATGTATATGTGTGTGTATGTGATGTAATAAAAAATTCTAAATGGTCATTTAATATAAAGCATAAGCAGTTTTCCGGTGTAGATTTAAAAAATGAATAAAGTTATCTGTAGAGCACAAAATAATTAAAATTATTAAACAAAAATTACTTTTATTAGTACAGCAGAAATAATTGTCTCGAGTATCACTACAGCAATTATGTATTTAAGAAATAAATTTTCCCTGTCGTTCTATAAATTCTGCCATAATATTTATGACTCGTAGCAGAATTTGAGAGAAAGAATTTTTGGGAGATTGGTTTGATATATGGATCTATTTGTTCAATTTATAAAAGATAAATTCGTTGTAATTCTGGGAAAGTGAGAAGATTGCTGTTCTGTTTACCATCAATTCAGAAGTCAATGACTAAGAATTTAAAGAATGTGCTTGGTTCTGTTGAATGGCTTTTGGAGCTTGAAATTGGTCTATAATTTTAATCTTATTACACTCTAAGAGAAAGGCGTTTATTTAGCATGAAATGCCAGTCAGGCATAAAATAAAGAATGAGGCGGGAACGTTTTATAGAGGAAATAAATGGTTTGGATAAGCACTGAAGAGCAAAAATGATTAAAGTTTCTGCCGAAACGTTTTCTTAAGTAACGGGGAAGTTGCTAACGTTAGGTCACATTTTCAATACATTCACATATTCTTTTTGTGTGGAAATGAGTTTTTAGAGATTATTTCCGGGGATACAATAATTCCAAGCAATGAATTTCAAGCAAATGAAAATGTTCTATTTAAGAAAATTTTCGTTTAACTTCTACCTGCAAATAGCTCTGAGAACTGGTAAACAGTCAATGAATAATAAAAAATTTCGATGAGATTTAAATATTTTGAAGCACTATTTGCAT
>CM063505.1:34218170-34235670 GCA_032207245.1 Pardosa pseudoannulata | reverse complement strand
GGAATGCCAGGAATTGCCGGCTTCCTGACCCCTTATTTTATGGAATGGGGCTTGTCCATGTCCAATTCACATTGAATCTTCCCGCACTGACCATCCGTGGGTTGCCATTTTGCTGTCCCCATCTTTCACCTTTTGTCCAGCTTGAGCGTTGCTTGGCGCCGTAAGATTCCTAGGCTGTTCTTCCCACTCACACTACGTTTGGCGATCGTCTTGGGTTCCCGCTGGAGGGATTTTTACACTGTCCTCGCCATGCGCGCGGTGATGAGTGGGCATCATTTTGGCCGAAATTGGGGGAGAGATCACCCGCATCATTTGAAAAAAAAACGAGTATTTTTTTAGCCATTTTGCTTTTTCCTTTGTGTCATGTCGAGAACGGGTATTTTTCTGACAAAGTCAGCAAGTAATAGAAAATAAATAAAATTCTTTCAGCTATTCAATTAATTGGACTCTTTTCCTTTCGTCAATTTGCATTTTCCTCTGTTATAAAGTTCTGGAGCATTCCATATGAAGACAGTGAATTGTGTCTGCCGCCATATAGTTCCACAAAAGAACCGGTGAAAGGTTATTGCGGATGAAAGAAGCAATGTAATAATTCTACAACCATAATTCTACAATATAAAATAATATAGATGTAGTGTGGGTACTTTTTTATGTAGATTTATTATTACAGGAAATGAAATGAAGAATTTGGAAAAAAATGCATAGCTATATTTGTCTGAGTAATTTCACGATTTAGAAATTTTTATTAGACTTTAAGTTATTTTAAACATTAATGTTCAAGTATGAAGTGAATTTTGATAGCATTAAGTATATCTTAAAGAGCGTTAGCCGTTTGGGCCAAAATTACGTTATAGTTGAAATTTACCAATTTATAATTAAAGTATAGTAACTACTAGTAAGATAATACTTATTTTCTCATTGTTCCTTGCTATTTTACAAAATAAAAATGTGCAGTTACATTCAAAAATGACTTTGTTGAAAGGATTGACTACCAACGTAGGTAGTCACCGTAAATAGAACAGTAAATAAAGAAAATTTGATAAAAAAAATTACGTTTAAAAAATTTAAATACAAATGCACTATAAATTTTTGATGAAAGTACATTTAGGTCTACTCCAATTACTTCTCAGCATCGGAAGTAATTTGCACAAATAGTTAAATGCATTAGATGAACATAGCCGTCACAACATCAACACCAACGGAATATAGTCGAAATGAAACATGATGAAGACCCACACTCTGGCAGGAAAGCAAGAAGAGATTTCGGTGAAGTTTACTATGACAAGCCGGGAACTGCTGTTAGCCCGAAGCGCTGACTTACATCCTACCGACTCTCTGAGACGATCGTAGCCGTCACAACATCAACACCAACGGAATGTAGTCGTGTCCATTGGGAGTGGTAAGCAGAGGCACCAACAACTTCGACCAACTTCATTTATTCCTATTTCACATGATTACAATGAAAGCACATATCGAAGAACAACAACGAATAGCCCTTCGGATCTTGGTGCTCCCCTATTTAAAAAGATTTCAAAACTGGAATCGAAGTCATGATTGACGTCAAGAGACAGTCAATCATGCCGCATAGAAAGTGCTTTCGAATTCTAAAAACCTATTCCACTGACAGAGTGCCGTGTGCAAATCACAAAATCAGAACGCCGCCATATTAAAAGAATTGATGCAATTTAATTATTTTTAAAACATTTATTTTTATTTTTTTCAAAATTTTCCATTTTTTTTCGATTTTGATCATTATTAATTAATATTTTTTTGCTTATTTCGTACGGATGTCACTGGCGCAGAAATATTTTATGTTTTTCTATCCCTAAACTCTCTACTCTCTAGTTATTGTGCTATGAACTGATGAATCCACCCTTCTGTCTCTTTGTTCTTTTATGTGTTTATTTTTCGCTCGTTGTCATTTTTGTGCTTACTGACAGAAGCCTCTGGATTGAAGGGCTCGGCCCATATGGTCCAGTTGCCACACCACCTTTAAAGCCTTTAAAAGAATTGACTTATAGAATTTTGAAACCAAAACCGAAATATTTTAAGCAACTGTCCCTATTATTACTTGCATAAAGTACTGTAATTTCGCACTTATAGTCCGCACCATCGTATAGTCCGTGGAAGCGAATTTTTATTTAAACAATTTCCTAAATCATCAGATAGTCCTCACCACTAGATAATCCGAGGACTGTAGTTCAAAAATATGTATTTTAGTATGACAATATTAAACCATTTTATGAATAAAAACCTAAGTACAGTAGAGTGGCGAAAAGTCTGGATTAGACTCAATTAATTCCACCTCTAAAATTTGAAATCATTTCTTCTGCCATAGCCTCGAAGACGAATTTTAACGGCCGAAACAGAGGGGCCTCCATTTCTTTGTTCGACAACCCAGCTATGTAAATTATCTTCTAATGCAGGTCATTGTATTTTTCCACGACGATTGGATCACTTTTTTCTCATATTTTTAAAGTTTTCTTTTGCTTGTGCCATTTCTTACTGCTTTCTCGTCGACCTTCTGAATTTATTTCAGCCTGAAATCAGCATTAAAACTGCGACGATTTTTAAAGATATAATCTGTGACTAATATTATTGCAAATCTCAACTTTGATTGGTTTGGTTTGGTTTGGAGTGCTACGGTCTACTTTTTGCAACACGAGGGCTAATGAGACCGGGACCTACAGCTTAAAGCCGATTCCGAACGGCTACGAACATCCATGCCATTGTGGGATTCGAACCCACGAACTCCGGTACCGAAGGCCAGCACCCTAACCAATCGGTCATCGTTCGGCAATCTCAACTTTGAAAACAAAACATTCTGTTACGAGTGATCCTCGTGAGATGACCTTCGACCCTCGATCATTACCGAGGTAAATTTTCATTTGTAATACCGAGTGGATGGTTTCAAGATGGAAGGTTGACTTCCATCTTAAAACCATCCACTCGGAATTGCCAATAAGAGCTGTAAATAGTGACTATCGATATTTTCCTATACTCCAGGACACAATTTAAGATTGCGCTACTTGCTACAACTGACTGGTTCTGCTTTACGGGTTGTATTTTTTTCATGGTTTATTACCAATAAGATATGATGTTTTCTTGGCATCTTGTGAGTCGGGCTTTTGTTTACATTTTATCATCAGCCGTTCGTGTGACGTGCTTCCTTCGATTTTAATGATTTGAGCAATGAATAGCCAATAGATAGTTCCGCACAGGCAGATAGTCCGCGACTGCAGAAATTTGCTTTTTAAACACAGATAGTCCGCGGACTCTACGTGCGAAATAACATTAATTAAAGTGTAATGAAAAATGATTGCAAGAATTTAATTTCAAAATACATATGTTGCAACATTTCATAAACGAGTGTTACATAAGGTGCGTACAAAATACATTTAATTTCAAATATTGTAAAAATAAATTGGAATTTAATTTTCAGTTTTTCATTTTTTTATGAAAATGAAAGTGAAAATGCTATTATATATTAATCAAAATTCAGGTATTCTCTAGAAAACTTCAAACTTTCTACATTTGAATAAAAGAAAGGATCATCTGTGAAAAATGATTTTTTACCTCATATTTCCACAACAGTAAAAAAAAAATTAACAATTCTTCTACGATGAGAAATTTAAATGCAAAGTCAAATTCCGTTTGCCTGAGTTTTCGAGGGTTACATTCATTTTTCTCTTTTCAAATATTTTATCCCATTTTTTGAAAGAAATGTTTTAGCATATATTTTATATTTCCTCAACTGATTAATGTGATTTGCATTTGCAAATTTAGACTATTTACATACTCCTTAAACGTTTTGACTTCAGTTTTCTGTAATTATTTTTTTTTAGATTTGTCGAAAGGATAAAAATCCAGACTATTAAAATATTTTCTGAATGAAAAAATATATTTCTAAAATAAATTTGAAAACATAAATTGTAATTCTTATCAAATCATTTCTCCATATTTCTCTATCTCATTCATTTATCTTTTATTGATTTACGGAAACCTCTTTTGCTTAACTGATCTTCATTTGGAAAACATGATTCATAAATAATTTTTTTAAAGAACTTTAGAAACGCTAATTTTATAATTTGTGTTACTTCATTACAAGTTTTAGGGTATAGATTCTGTAAATAGGAATTTATTTCACTTAAAATTCCTTTTAAGTTTTGCTTTTCCTTTTGTACTTTGTTCAAATTTATTGATATTTCCAACTTTCTAGAAAGGAAAGAACCCAAAAAAGTTTGAACGTTTTTGGAATTTAGAAAAAATGAGTATCATTTTGGTTAATAGTTCTTAATTTTTTATTTCTACAGTCTTCATATTTCCAACTTAAAAGTAGATTTTAGTATTGTATGTCTCAGTATTGTGCATTACACATTGTAAATACGTTTTGGTTTGCAATACAAGCGCCAACATATTTTTTAATAATATCTTAATTCACATAGATCATTTAATTATATCCTTAATATTTTGCAACTACATTTTAATCAGCTTTTAACCCTTAATTTGGCTAAGTCTGGCAGCTAAACCGGACATGTATATTTATAACTACTATATAACATAATTGCCAGTGTTCGCCACAGCGGACATTAATTATCTCAAAAATGGAAAATGATATATTTTTTGTTTATTTTACAGAGATCCTAATGTCTATAGAGACATGGGGAAATAACAGAAATTAAAAAATATTTTTAAAAAAATCTTGTTAAATTAAGGGTTAAGTTTCTAGTCTTTGCGTATATGGCATTATGTAGGACGGTAACGGGTACATCACACTCTTGCTATAACTCCCGCTCAGCGCCACCTAGCGAGCGCCTGCGGGGAGAGGCAGACGAGCCGTGAGACGAGTGTGAGACGTATGCGCAAGTTGTGGGTTGCGCGCTGATTAAATGTTTAACCTCCCTTTTTATGTCAGTTCTCCCTGTAAATAAACATTATTAAGTATAAATGTCTCCTTTAATCCCCGACGATTCCCACAATTATATAAATATTTTAATGCTGATTTTTATTTATGTAACATTTATTTATGGTTATTGTGGACATTGTATTAAAATTACTCTTTTTCTTAACCAAATAGCTCTTAGTCATAAAGAGTAATCTTTATTGGTTAAGGTTTCCAATTGTGTTTATATAGCGAACTTCGAACAAAAATACAAAAGATTTTCCTTGAAGATTATTCTTTTGACTATCTAAAGTACTCTGTGCTCTGTCAGTATATTTATTGAATGTATAGATAATGTTTATGTTAGCTCAGGAACCTAAAATAAAATTAATTAAAAAAAGTTAATTTGAAAATATATTTTGTTTTCTATTTAACTAGTTACGACTCTGATAATTTTAGAAGTATTGGGCATATTTTCATGAATTTTTAATATAATTATATGTGATTTTGAAAGTGTAATAAACTATTGGTTTGAATATTTGAAAGTTATAAAGTTATGTAACAAATAAGTCTAGACTGTGATGTAGGTTACAGCACCCTCTATAGGGTATACCAAGAAAGAACTGTGATTGAGGATTGCTGTCGATTGGTATGGTCCTGCATTGTTGAATTCCAGTACCATTATGTTTTTTTATTTCTATTTTATGTGTAAATGTTGATGTTTCATGGAAGTAAATTTTGTTAAATTACCCTGGGCATCTTTATTTATCACAGTAATAGTTTTGTGTAAGTAAGTATAGTTTTGTGTAAATATATGAAACATCACCGAAAGGATAATTTTAATGCGTCTGGAATATACTTTATACTATCCTGGATTATTAATTCTTAGAAGGTTAAAATAATTATATCAGGAAAAATAGTGAAATATAACTTTTATCGGGAGAGGAACTGTGGGAGTGCAGCTATGTTTTACATAAGGTTTGCGAAACTGATTTGCTCGCCGCTCTCACAAGTTGTGGATTAAATACCCAGGTATTTTTCACGATTCCAGGAGGCTTGTGGTGTGGCCAGTGGAAACGACTGCCCTTAAACTTCCCCAAGTTTTGGAGAGTTGTGATTGGTCGCCAGGAGGTGATTAAGGACCATCCTTGGAGTCCCGGTCCTTCTGGACAGAGCCGGGAAAGGACGCATTGTGCGCAGGACAATGGAATAACGAACGCATCTGCACAGGATAATGAAAAAATATAGGGTTGCTGGAGTAATTCAGAAGGAAGGAAAAGAGTGGACTTTGTAATTTTTTTCTTGTAGCACGTGGAGAGCTTTTTTTTACTTTTTAATTTTTTTATATATTTTTTAGCATATTTTCTTGTCTTTTGTTCTGTATTTGAATATTGTAATACAGATCAGCGGCATTTTACTATAATTAATATTAAAGACGATATAAAGCAAACTTGGGTTATAAATGGCTTTGAAATAACAACAGCAATGTACTACACCACAGCAGGAATAATGATAAATATCAATGTGTTTAATCCTTAAAAACTGAAACATTATAAAAGATATTGTAATAAAATACCTTTATTAACCAAAACATATTTATTACATTAACTAGCATATAGCCCGTCATATGACGGGATCAGCAGATTTTTTAATATTCCAGAATTGTAAGGTATCCCATGAGGCAGGTAAAAAGAATTTTTTTTTTTTTGAATGAGAATTATCTGGTACACGCTCAATAATTTGTTTATCTTTACTGATCGCATGTTAGTTGCCAACTTTAGTTTATCTTATCATATTAAGTGATAGGATGTAAAGCAGAAGTTTTAATACTAACAGTGTTTATTTGGCAATATATATGAATGACGTCCAAAATCTAGCGAATCGATTACAAACCGTAAGGCTATGTATAAAAAAACAAACACACAAACGAACAAATTTCTTAATTTTCATAGATATATAACTTAAAAGCTATATATTTATTAGTTCGTGAAATAGACTCCTAGACTTTTACGAAAAGAATTTTTTGTTAATACCGGTGATAAAATTTTCATTGCAACAAAAATAATCCATTATTAAATTTAAAATTATCACATATGTATCTAATCTATTATTTAAGCCAAATATAAAAGAAAATCACTTATGTAATATCTAAGTTCAGTGATAAAACGTGTGTAAATAATGCAGACGATATTTATATAATTTAAAATAATAAATGATTAAATGTCAAAGGATGAATTCAACTTTAAGATCAAAACGGCCGCTCCCGGTACAGTTCCGATGAGAAATGTACCCGCACACAATGTGTTAAGTGGCATCCTAGTTTACTTAGAGTATATGGCTGGGTTGCCAAGGCAAAAAAAGTTTTAGAGATCCTGTGCATCAACACTTTTTGTCACTACTCCAAATTCTGAATGAAATAATGCAATAAATCATATTAAAATACTTAAATGAAAATGATTTTTTGTAGACAATGTGTTATTGGCTAAGTTATTTTCGTATAAGTTTTGATTTTTTGAACAAATTATGTTTGTGTTGTGGAACCTGGGAATAATTGTATAGGTAATTACACTCACTATAAGTCATTTGATAGAATCGGTATACTTTTTTTGAATATCTCGTTATACATTTGTTGCAGCATGAGAAATGTCTACAATGAAAAAGTCTAAAAAAAAGTCATGCTTGAAAAGTGTCTAAAGCAGAATATCTATATGATTCATATTCTGAAATCAACAGAAATATTTTTTAATGTGCCAGAAATCAAATCGATAACACTAATAAAACTCTATTCAATAAAGTTTTATTCAATAGTTTAATATTTTATCAACAGTATCTAATTGTTTGTTTTCCTTAAAGACTTCACATTATAAGGTCACTGTATTCCTTCATATGGAAAAATGTAAAATTATAACTGAATCTAGTGCTTACTTTTCACTCATTTTATTTAGACTTTTCAATTCTTAGGGGAAGAAACAAAACTCGAATTTATTTACACAAGTTAAAATAACATGGAATACTATAGCTAACAAAGTTTGCATCCCGTGAGTCATTATTGTTTTACTTTTGAAATTTATTACTTAATTCCTTGCCTATTCGCTGACAAAATCTCTCTGATGACTCATAAAAGTTGAAAAAAGTGTATGATAGAGTATCTTAATGTCTGCAGCTTTCAAAATTGCTTATGCAAAGAAGGAAAAAAATATCAACTTAACTAAAAAACTTAAAGCACTTTTCGCTTTTTATCTTTCTTGTGAACAAACGAAAATATTTAGTAATGCTCCTAGAGGAAAACATAACCAGAAAAATATAATTAGTTCCCATATTTTACGTTTTAAAATATTTTTATTACCTATAATTTCTCGAGTAAAAAACATTGCGGAATAAGTATTAAATGAGCGTCAAGGGAATTACGACGGCTTTGAATGTGTAATGAAAAACTGAATTGCACCTAATTGAAATTACCTTTCATTGAAACAATTATTGCTCGCTCTTCTTTTAATTTTATAATTGAATACTGTGTAAAACTTTAATGGTTTACTGTGAGAAAAATGAGTAGTAGCGTTGTTGAATTAAGCTGTAATTTTTTCTTTCCTAAACAGATAAAAACTGATTTTAAATAAAGATGGAAAAAGTTGATTTTTGGTAAATAATAAATTAAAGGCGAAACGTTAAACACTGCATGGTATGGATAAATTAAAAAAAATCAAATAAAGGTTAAAAAAATACTTGTTTTAAAATTGAAATTAAAAGATGTGTATATTGTAAATAAGGATTAAAATAACACCATTTAAATGAAAATAATGAATATTTATTAAAACTGTCTGATCTGTCTAGACAAAAATGCATTTTATGTAACATAATTGTTCATAGGCATTAGGTGTGATAGGTCTTATATAATAATAAATTAGTAATAATAGTATTTTTGTTGTCAAAATATTTATTTTTAACAGTAGTCTAATGGAATTTATAATTGTTCATAGGCATTAGGTGTGATAGGTCTTATATAATAATAAATTAGTAATAATAGTATTTTTGTTGTCAAAATATTTATTTTTAACAGTAGTCTAATGGAATTTATAATTGTTCATAGGCATTAGGTGTGATAGGTCTTATATAATAATAAATTAGTAATAATAGTATTTTTGTTGTCAAAATATTTATTTTTAACAGTAGTCTAATGGAATTTAATGGATTTCTTCTAGATACGTTGCTCTGATAGTTTAAATTAATTGAAATAGCTTATGATGTTTATAACATATATTTTATTTAGAAAACACAAAGTTTTTTCTTTGCGCTATTATTATTTTTAAAATTTATTTCTTAAATTACAAAAAATGTATTAAAATATATTTATAGAATCATTTAACACAACAAATATAAATGCTGTATGTATATCTCTGTAAAATTGGCTAATTGAAAAAAATTCATATTATTTAACCCTTTTGTGGGCCGTGGGAAGATTACTTCCCACCTACACTATCTTACAAAATACACCTGTGGGAAGAGCAAAACCTATTATAATAGATTGGTCTTGTTATTGAAACGACGGAAAGACTGATTCCCGCTTCCGTTTTGCGCTGTCATCAGTTGTTCGATCGATTGAAAATTAGCAGCTCTGTTTTGAAAATTTGAACGTGCAGTGAGAAATAAATGACCCACGAAAGCGTTAAAAGAATAATCTTTTGTGCTACAGCTATGCCATATATCCTAAAACTCTGAATGCTCTCCCTTGGTGTCTGAACCAAAGCTTTGGAATGCCAATGTTGGTATTCGAATTTGCAGCCTTTAAAATGTAAGCAATAGGTTAAATTATCCCTCGTCTGTAAAATAGCAGATTTAACAGTCCAAACCAGACAAACCAATTAGCTTTCTTGTAATTGTTGAAAATTAAAGTTTACAGTCAATCAAACAGTGTTTCAAATTTGAGGCTTGCGAATATTTTGATATTTTTAATAAAAATATTTTAAGATAAAAGTATATGTTACTGAAAACTGTATTTAATAAATTTTAAATAGTAGACAAAGGAATCTCAGCTTTTTAAATACTCAACTTCTATCCGTATCTTTATAATGGGCATAAATAAGTGTAACAATAAGTTATATTCGGTTCAAATCTTTTTACCTCTTCCCATGAGTCAAACATATACCAGAACAGGACTGGTTTGAACTCCCAACCAATAGAAGTATCCGTTGGTTTGGGGGCTTTTGACCCCCCGTCGTTCTGGAGTGGACCCCTGTTTTTTCTCCGCGACGCAGTCGGATTATTTTGAGAGGACAAGGTTGTGATCAGAGGAGAGCAGAAGGTGAACGCTGCTGGCATCTGCGGCTTGATGAATAGACTTTTTGAGAAAAATCATCGCCATATTGTTTTATAGGTCCGGACGCCGACTCGAGAGCAGTCTCCGATATCTACAAATGATAAGTTGATTCCAGTTGTATTCCTTAGGCATTTATTTAATTGTATAAAATCATTTAATCAAGATATTTTCCATGTGTTTTTAATGAGTTTAGATTTCTTCTTTCTCAAACACTAAGCCAACGTAAGATTATTTTTACAATAAGGCTGCTAGATAAATTACATGTGAAGCTAAAACCTATTAGAAAATCGTTATTAATCTACAAGACCTTTTATACACAACAAATGAGGCTTCCAACAACGTTAAAAATGAACCAAGTGCACAGCATTTTAAACAAATAACTGCATTTTTTCGTTATATATTTAACAATTGTATAAAATAAAAACTGATTATAGATTTTTTACTTAAGTTATATATGATTTATATAAGATAATCTTTTCATAATGTAAAAGCCATTATTTTGTTGTTTCAGTTTATTAAATCCTCGGTAACTCTATAAAACTTTTTAGGTTTTAAAAATGGCATTCCAAATTTTATGGCAAACACATAAAAATATATCTAAAACTGTGAGAAAGACTCACAATCGAGTATTCCATCTAATATATTTGAAAAATTTTGAAGTCATTAAGTTAATACCCAAACCAATAGCTGGAATAAGGTTTTAATTTTAAAATAAGGATCATTCAAGTACAGAATGTTCGTTTGATAATAAACCATCTTGATTTTTTTAAACTAAAAGCATTAAATATGTTTGGTGGAATACTGCGATTTTGAAGTTTTTTGTCAAGGATCCTTTAAATAATATATTGTTGATTTAATTTCTCAGTTTTGTTGAATCTCAGCTTTTAAAATACTCAACTTCGAGCTGTATCTTTATAATGGGCGTAAAAAAGGCTGCTACATCAATTACATATGAAGCTAAAACCTATTAGAAAAGAGTTATTAAATGGCAAGATCTTTTATTAACAACAAATTATATTTCCAACAACGTTAAAAATGATCCAGGTTCACAGCATTTTAAAAAAATAGTTACATTTTTTCGTTATATGTTTAACAATTGTATAAAATAAAAACTTATACATATTTTTTACTTAAGTTTTATATGATTTATATAAGTTAATCTTTTCATAATGTAAGATCCATTATTTTGTTGTTTCAGTTTATTAAATCCTCAGTAACTCTATAAAACCTTTATAAGTTTAAAAAATGGCATTTCTAATTTTATAACAAATACATAAAATATATCTAAAACTATTAGAAAGACTCACAATCGAGTAATGCACCTAATAGATTTGAAAAATTTTGAAGTCATTAAGTTAATACCCAAACCAAAAGCTGGAATAAGGTTTTAATTTTAAAATAAAGATCATTCAAGTACAGAATATTCGTTTGATAATGAACCATACAATCTTGTTTTTTTTTCTTAAACTAAAAGCATTAAAAACTTTTTGTCAAATACTATGATTTTTAAGTTTTTTGTGAAGGATTCTTTAAATAATATATTGTTGATTTTATTTATCAGCTTTGTTGAATCTCAGCTTTTAAAATACTCAACTTCTAGCTGTATCTTTTTAATGGGCATAAAAAAGCTGTTACATCAATTCCATATGAATCTAAAACCTATTAGAAAAGAGTTATTAAATGGCAAGATCTTTTATTAACAACAAATTATATTTCCAACAACGTTAAAAATGATCCAGGTGCACAGTATTAAAAAAAATAGTTACATTTTTTTCGTTATATGTTTAACATTTGTATAAAACAAAAACTTATAGATCTTTTTACTTAAGTTATATATGATTTCTATAAGTCAATCTCTTTATAATGTAAAATATCTTATTTTGTTATTTCAGTTTATTAAATCATTGGTAACTCCATAAACTTTCTTAGATTTTAAAAATGGCATTTCCAATTTTACGACAAATACATAAAAACATATCTATAAACGTGAGAAAGACTGATAAAAGAGTAATGCATCTAATACATTTGAAACATTTTGAAGTCCTTAAATTAATACCCAAACCAAAAGCTGGAAAAAGTTTTTAATTTTAAAATAATAATCATTCAAGTGCAGAATATTCGTTTGATAATAAACCATATAATCAGGATTTTTTTTTTAAAGCATTAAATATTTTTGTCAAATACTGTGATTTTGAAGTTTCTTGTAAAGGATCTTTTAAATAACATATTGTTGATTTTCCTTTTTAGCTATGTTGAATCTCAGCTTTTAAAATACTCAACTTCTAGCTTTATTTTTATAATGGGCATAAAAAAGGCTGCTACATCAATTACATATGAAGCTATAACCTATTAGAAAAGAGTTATTAAACTGCAAGATTTTTTTTATTCACAACAAACGAGACTTCCTCCAACGTTAAACACGATCCAGGTACACATAATTTTGAACAAATAATTATATTTTTTCGTTATATGTTTAACAATTGTATATATTAAAAACGGATTATCGAATTTTTTAGAATCCGTTATTTTGTTATTTCAGTTTATTAAATCCTCGGTAACTCTATAAAACTTTTTAGGTTTTAAAACTGGCATTCAGAATTTTATGACAAATACATAAAAATATATCTAAACCTCTGAGAAAGACTCATAAACGAGTATTGCTTCTAATACATTTGAAAATTTTTGAAGTCATTAAGTTAATACCCAAACCGAAAGCTGGAAAAAAGGTTTTAATCTTAAAATAAAGATAATTCAAGTACAGAATATTCATTTGATAATAAACCATACAATCTTGTTTTTTTTTAAATTAAAAGCATTAAATACTTTGGGTCAAATACTGTGATTTTGAAGTTTTTTGTGAAAGATCCTTTAAATAATATATGTTGATTTTCCTTAAAACTCATCCACAAACACTCCCATTAATATTTAAATTTTCCGCTACCCATGAAAAATTTAAAATTCCGGCTTTCACGTGACTTCTGACAGACTCATGACAAGATAAAAAATGTTCATATTTTATTTACACGTTAACTTTCAATTGTTTTTACAACTGTTATAAATACAGTTTGTATACTCTAAACAAATATATTTATCGCATACTGCTCATGTGCAATTTGTCATGACAATCTTCGCTTTCGGGGAATAGCCACTTTCTTTCTAGTTATAACTGAGCTTGTTTTATCTCCGCTTCATTTTACTTCGCCTAACCTGGTACCACCTCAATTTGCTTATTTTTTTGGCATTAGCTGAAACCAATCGAAAACTCCCCTACCCTCTCAACCCACTCCGACAAAACAAGCAAAATTTCAACAATCCTACTGAAACAATATTAAATCAAATTTGTTCCTGCATCTTGGGATTAAAGTTAATGAAGTTCTTTGTATATTGCTACGTTTTCAGTTTAGTTTCTGTTGACTAGGTATTTTTTTCGATTAAGATACAAGGATTTTCTTCCCAAATAATTTAAAATTAAAAATACTTTTTCTTTTCTTTAAAATTAATAACTTTACCTAACGTACAGAATATTCCATTTTTTGTAAAGGTAAATTTATCTAAGAAAGAAAGAGTGGATGGCGTCCATTGATTAAAAAACTTAAATATTAACATGGAGTTGAATTTAAAAATAATATCCTGGATTCCCAATCATTTTAACAGTAAATGAATGATGTGTAATGCAAAATGTCTAGAAAACATAAAAAGTGAATGATAAATTCGAAATAAAATAAAATAAGTTAACACTAGTAGAATAACTTAAATTAAAAGAATTGTATACAAAAAAATTTGGAAATATTAATTAATGGAGGTATCTATTTTAAAAATTTATGCTTAAATGTTATTTCTAAACGATTGTTTAAAGAGATAAGATCTAAAAAGATTCGAGCACAAAGACAAATTTTTCTTTATTTAATTTTTAAAACAATGAAGTGTGTACAAGAATACATAATACAAAAACATATATATGTGACGATTATGTGCACAGATTTACAATTACACATTGACTACACAAGTCTTATCCTCTATTACACATTGAGGAAATTTTGATATATTTCAGATTCATAAATCTCAAGTACTAAACAGGCTACAATTCTGATACATTGCATACCTTTTAATTTACTTTCATTGCATTAACTTCAAAATTTTAATTCGTTTGAGAAGATTGAAAAGTGTTTTTCTCCCTCTTGCTCACTAAAACAAAGTTTATTTTTATTTTAGTAATTATTAAAAGCAAGACCTTATTATATCCTAGAATCAAATTAATTTAATATGTTTCTTAAGCAAAATTTAAAACCTTGAAAGAAATATTACATTTTGAGAGCTTTACTAAAATTTAAATTTTCTCTAATTGGAAAAAAAATTATAATTTAAGTTATTTAAGAACTAATCCTATGAAGATGAGCTTATGTAAAACATAAATTTAGAGAAAAGTTAACGATAAAAAATGCTTAAAAATACATTTGTGTTTCAAACAACTTAAAAATAAAACTATTACATTTTGAGAGCTGTACTAAAATTCAAATTTTCCTAAATTGACAAAAAATATAATTTAAGTTATTTATGAATTAATCCTATGAAGATGAGCTTATGTAGAACATATATTTAGAGAAAAGTTAACAATAAAAATGCTTAAAAATACATTTGTATTTGAAACAACTGTAAAAAAAACTATTACATTTTGAGAGCTGTACTAAAATTTAAATTTTTATTAAATTGACAAAAATATAATTTAAGCTATTTATGAATTAATCCTATGAAGATGAGCTTATGTAAAACATACATTTAGAGAAAAGTTAACAATGAAAAATAATTAAAAATATATTTGTGTTTCAAACAACTTAAAAATTTTAGAAAAGTTATATTTCAAAAGCATTTTGAAAATATATTAACAGCGATAGAATCAGCTCAATGTTAAGAAGAGTATACAAAAGTTTTTGAAATATTAATTCACAGAAGTGTAATTTTATAAATTTTATATTTAAATGCTTTTACTAGATCGTTTGAAGAAATAAGATATAAAAAAGTTCGATTACAAAATTCATCTTTAAAATCACATTGTTATATTTTTATCTTTTATTATACGTTTGTTCAAAAATTAAGTAATAAAACCACAATGTTGCGATAATTAGAAACGTAGATTTACATTTATATACTGATAGAGAATGTCATATTCTATGTTAAATATTGAAGAAAAATTTCAAGAACTTCAAAATGATGCCTCAAGTACTGAAGTATTTTCATGTGTGATAATATGTATATTTTTCAGTGTACTTTTTTAGCATTACTTTCGGAATTTAATTAGTATGATAAAATATTTAATGTTTTTTCTTAAAATAAAAAGAAAAAATAAATAAAATTCACGAGTATTTTTTTTTTATTAATTAATACATTAAGGAATAGTTTTAAAAAAAATCAATACTTTAAAAAGTCAAATTAATTTAAAATGTTTCCTTTACTTAAAATTAAATCCCGTAAAAAATTATTATAATTCTAATTTTTTTCTAAAACCAAAGTATGATTAAATTTTTAAGATTAAATTTTAAGTTATTGATGAATTAATTTTATCGAAATTTGATTATGTAAAACATAGTATTAGAGAAAAGTTAATAAAAATAGATTTGTTTCTCAAATCATCTTAAGCATTAGAAAAAGTTATATTTCCGAAACCTTTTAAAGGTATGTTAGGATGTAAATGAGTTTTCCTTTTGCATACCATTATCTACACAAATCTTTCTCAAAGAACAACTAACTGTTTTTAAAAGAAAAAAATATTTGATTTGTATAATATTTCAGGGAAATTTTAGCATTCTTATGCACTTTACTACAAAAGTTTTAAGAGAGTTCATGCAATATATATGTGTTGAAAGGAGAAATGAGTTCATTGTAGTGTCCTACTTCCGAAATGTTTGCAAATTTAATAAAATGTTATGAAAGATTAAGTTATTGATCTCAGTGGAGACAGACGCCTGGACAAATCATACTCTGACATAGAATAAAAAAGTCTCCTTAGAGAGATATTTTTCAAATAAAACCGGCAATAGACGAAAAGAACACATAGTCGATATTCTTATTAATTCATAATGCAGCCTCTTTTTAGAAGATTACTAGAACTATATATATATATATGTCAGGATTTAAAATATAGAGTAATTTAAGAGATTTTAATTAGGGATTATTTTAATGGGAGTAACGCGCCTCGCGTTACTAGTCACATAAATACGGCTCACGCGCAGTGATATTAGCAGAGAGCGATAAGCAATTACTATAGTCGGACCTTTTGGCTCTCGAAGTAGTGAATACTGCTTTTGTTTGCAGTTGGGCGCCAGAAAAGAGACGCCATGTTAATTAACGTGTGAGATGGATTAATAAAGAGAAGAAAATAATGACTTGAGTGTGGACTGATTTATATATTGACCAGTGTGTTTACTCGGACCGTGTCATACATATATATATATATATATATATATATATATATATATGTATATATATATATATATATAAATTTTTAAACCATAAATGTAAAGATATTTTTAGAGAAACTATTGTTTGGTAGCTATTTAACTGATTGCTGGGCTTAAATCTGAAATAAAAATTTATTTTTAACCACAAAAATAATAGTTTTTAATTTCACCCGTTAAATGATTACTGCCCAAGCCGATTTTTTTCTATGGATTAGATATCGAAGGATACTTTAAATAGAAGTTAGGTTAATCTGTACAGAATAAAATAAATATGAAGTTTAGAAAACTCTGATTACTACAGAACGTCAGGTTAATGATCAGATCTCGTTTTAAATTCACAGGATGTCATTTATGAAAAACGAAAAACTCCAGGAAAAAGACTTAAGGTCAGTCTCACCAAAATCGTTTAATGGCTAACCTTGATTAACCCATGGCTCCAACCAATAAGGCGATTTCACGCAGTAGGGCAAATTCTCAAATTATGACAATACTGGCTTTAGTTTCAAATGGAAGGGCAGTTTATTGTTTGTCTATTGGCTGTTGTAAACATGAAAATGAATGGGAAGGGCATTATAGTAGTTCGTGACGTTGCGACAAATTGCCTTATAGTGGGACACACTTTTCCGTTTAAACAAAGCTTAATCGTGGTTAGCATTTAAACGACTTTGGTGAGACGGCCCTTATTTTGTAAAACATGTAAACTAAGTACTGTAAAATACAGTTTTATATTTGATAAAGCAATTTGTCCTGATTTCAGTCTATGTATCTTCCGAAAAAATAAAATAAGTGTGCTGTTCGAAAGAACTTAAAGTGTCGATCTAATTGGAAAATTTATAAATAATAAAAATT